>JARHVA010001152.1:0-600000 GCA_037957365.1 Torreya grandis | reverse complement strand
GAAATGTCTCACTAAACATATTTTGACTAAATTTTTCAAGAATAATAAAATAATAGTGATCTACAGATTAGTCAAAAATCATACCCACCACTTGATCGGATTGCTTTCATTTGTAATTGTGATGCTAGTAAGCCAGTGAAGTCTATCTCACTCCTTGCTTAATATCAGCAATGCGAGATTGATTAATATAATATAACTAAAATATTCATACACTTTATATCCTACTAACAATCATATCACATTACATACTAAGCATATGATAACTTAAAAATATAAAATTATTTCATCAAATATATGAATGAATCTTACATTATTTTCTATCCCATACTAAAATAATAACTACAGTTTATATCATTTGGATAAAACATAAATTTAACTATAAATTCTATTATTATTATTAGTTTTCAAACATACTACTTCCTATGATAACCCATATTATCATAGTCTAGTGTTCTAAGACATATCTATTAATTTTTCATAAACAATCATAAAGTTATCTTAAATACATGAAAATATAAGTTTCTATTCAAACAACTAAATATAAAAAAACACGTCACAATTTTCACGAAACATAAAGTATTCCATTTTAACATTTTTATATTCTTAGATATTGTATGCACACATTCATAAAGTTCTACTAACTAGAATAAAATAACTATTCAAAGTAATAACCAACACATATATTTTCATGTCAAACGTAAGTGTGAGTCTATACAATAATTATAGTTTGTACCACTTGGGTATAACATATATTTAGATTGTATTTTTCAAATATAATTTTTTTTATGACATCCCAATATCACAGTTCATTATTTATGAACATAGCGACACAATTATAAATAATCAATCTTACAGTTTCAAGAAATAAATGATCCATAATTATAAATAATAATCTAACAAATATGGGTTTATGCCACCTAGGTATACCTTATGTTGTCCCCCAAAAAATGTCATGCATTTTTAGGACAACATATAAGTTATTCTGGTCTTGCAAAGACCAAAATCTCTCTTCTCATTTCAAAAAATTGTTCTAAGCTTTCAAAATTGGGAATTATTCAAGCTTTTTCAGTCAAAGGAATAATGGTTCAACAGGTTCAAAGGCTTCTACAGGGAGGTTCAATCAAAAAAATCAATTTCCAACACTTAGTCATTTTCGAGATTGGTTCAGCGCCTTGGTTCAATAAAACAAAAAGTCCATCGGCAAGCATCGAAGCAAGGATCCAACCATCGAACCATTAAACCTTGAACCATTTTTGTTCACCAGGTTCAACAAGTTTGAAGGTTCAACGTCATCGGCAAGAGTTAAGCGCTTCATCAAGGTTCAACGGGTTCAAGGTTCAATAGGTTCAACATGTTTGGTTCAGCGAAGATCAAAAGGACTCAACTGAAATAAGGGAATGAACCAATGAACCGTTGAACCAAAGTTGGTTCAATCAGTCAATGTAAAGCAAAGGTTCAAAGGTTCAACATAGTTTAGAAACTGTTTGAAACGGTCAAGACTTAGTTGAAACAAAGACATTAAACCATTGAACAGTTGAATCAAAGTTGGTTCAATAAAAATGGTTAAAGGGAGCACCCCGAAAAGAATGAGTCAAGCAAAAGCTGCCACATGTCATCTGCCAAGCCCCATTGCACTTTATTTCTAATCACAATGGAAGATGCCACTTGTCCCTGCTAAATCTTGTCAGGAGCCTCTAAGTGTCAATATCTGTAGTCTCTTCCCTTAGCTTCACTATTTTGAGTAAAAACCATGGTGGGCCTAGGGACGAGTGGCTAAATGAAGCGGAACATGCCAAGTGTCTGCATCCACATGAATAATAAATGTATTCAGACTGCACCACATCTCCCTTGTAGAAATTAGCAGAGGCTGACGAGTGGCATCGTCTGCATGAATCCAAATGAGTTCTACATAGTTCTATAGTGTTTATAAAATGTGACAGATGCTACCACGTGTCCTTCGTCAAAGTCATAGTAGAAGTTGCCATGTGTCATCCTCTGCAAGATTCTCAAGAGGCAAGCGGAAGTTGCCACCTTTTCCATTGTAACTCCATGGAGAGCGACACGTGTTTGCATCCACAATTCTAAATTTCTAATAGGTTTCAAAGCCTCTATCAATAAATGTTTCTCAAAGAAGTCATGGAACATGCCACATGTCCGTTGAAAAAGTTTGGTAGAAGCTGACAGTTGTCAATCTCTGTAATTTCTCCCTCCTGCTTCTTGTTTTCATAAAGACTGTGGTGGACCCTCAGTGAGCTGCCAAAGAAAGTGGAATGTGCCATGTGTCATCATCCGCCTGACTCTCCAAAGACAAGCAGAAGCTACCACCTATTCATTTATAACTCTACAGAGTGCAAAACGTGTCTACATCTGAGTTTCAAACAAGTTTATAAGCTTCTCCTAAGCATTTTTTAGAATGCAATGAAAACTGCCACGTGTTATTATCTGTGTGAATCTAAAATAAGTCCCAAGTGTTTTCAAAGGCCGCTAAAGTGCAACAGAGACTGCCACATGTCATCTTCCGTCAGACTCATAAAAAATATTTCTAAAAGCCTCTAATAGTAGTGGAAACTATCGCGTGTCTTCCCCTATTTTTAAGCAGATGCTGCCATGTGTCAATTTTTTAGCGAAAAGTGACCAAAAAATAGAGAGGCAATTTAAGGACCTAATTCAACAGCCGAAAAGGGAGGAATGATGAAGAAAATAACTAGAAATATCCATGCATGAGATATATTTCATATGATGGCAGATCCGAGGATACAAAATTGGTGGCAATGAAGTGTCTGTTGATTTTTGCAGACTTAAGTACGAGATCCCTAATTACTGCGAAGTGGAGGAAATAATACTAAAGATCTGGAGTGTCAACACAATGTTTAGATATTATAGACCTCTTGAACTTAGAAACATGGATGTGGATTTCTTGAGCCTTTAAAAGACACAACTTGTTCAGGAATGAAGGCAAAGTGAACAACGGTGCAATCAAGAGAGGGAACTAAGAGAATCATCAAGTTCCAGGAGATGATAGCCGAGTTAAGATATAAAACTGAAAGTGCATTCAAAGCATTGCATGTGTAGCATGAGTTGTTCCATGGGATAAACACGCCAAACCTCTCTCGACCTCTATATATTATAATCTCTCTGATTGTTATGGGGATCTTTTCTGCCATAGAAGCAAAAACTCTGCCCAAAATTGAAAGACATTTACTAAGACTTTGAGCTTAGATTGTTAATCATTTTATTCATTTGAATAAGAAATAAAGTGACCTTTTCAGACTTTGTGCTAGAAATAATCTGTGTTATTTAGGGAATTGTTCATATGTCTGTTTCCTAGAAGTGTTCTTGTTTATTTGATTTAACAAGCAGAACTAGTAGAAGTGGATAGAAAGGTGTCCTGAAGACCAACTGTGGGACAACTTTGTGCCCCCACAAGTACCTTCAGTGTGTTTGTATTTTATTTTTCCTATGTAAAGGACCTTGGGATGACTTTGTGCCCCCATTGTTCTTCGTATCTTATTCTTGAGCAATCTAGGCGGAGACTTTGTGCTGCATCTTGATTTGCTGGTTATTACATCTTTTGCTACATTTTGCTGTTACTACTCGAAGTATTATTGTGGCTTGCTAAATAGTACTTCTGAAAGAAAAGTACTTTCTGTCATTTTCCTTGAGTTTCTCCTGTGATCCTCATGCATCATCTCTGAAGAAAGAGAGATGGATGATTTGTCCTACCTTTGAGTACTATTTTCTGTTTACACACACACACACACACACACACACACACACACACACACACACACACAGAGGGAACCTCCCCTTGATGAGAGGATAGATCAGTCCCCTTCTGATGTGGTAAACCTACACATTTGGATAACTAATCTTCCAACTTTGGCTGATCAGACCTATTTTGTTTATCAGTACTCTAATCAATGAAATATTCAACCAACACCTTACATTAAAAATGCATACTAATATAGCTTATAGGCACACGTCATGATGTACTATTAAATATTATATATGCCTAAACACTTGTACATATTAACACTATTGTAATATATACCATACATAAGTTTTCACTCCTATATGTATAGGTGTTAACAATCATTCTAATCAATATCTTTATAATATTTAAATAATCATTATAATTATATGCTCAGATTAACATATTGGGTACTAAAGTTAATATATTGTCTGTGTACATAAATTTCTCTTTTCAAATAAGATCAAAATACATGGAAATATAAGTTTCTATTCAAACAAATAAATATAAAAAAACAAGTCATAGTTTCCATGAAACATAAAGTACTCCATTGTAACATTTTTCATATTCTTAGACATTGTATGCACACATTCATAAAGTTCTACTAACTAGCATAAAATAGCTATTCAAAGTAATAAAGTTATCTTAAATACATGGAAATATAAGTTTCTATTCAAATAACTAAATATAAAAAAGCAAGTCACAGTTTTCACGAAACATAAAGTACTCCATTTTAACATTTTTTATATTCTTAGACATTGTATGCACACATTCATAAAGTTCTACTAACTAGCATAAAATAGCTATTCAAAGTAATAACCAACACACATATATTTTTCTATCAAATGTATGAGTCTATACAACATTTATAGTTTGTACCACATGGATATAACATATATTTAGATTGTATTTTTCAAACATAAAACATTCTACAACCTCTCAATATCACAATTCATTATTTATGAACACAACTACACAATTATCAATAACTAATCTTAAAATTCTAAGAAATAAATGATCCATAATTATAAATAATAATCCAATAAATATGAGTTTATGCCACCTAGGTATACCTTACATTAAAAATGCATACTAATATAATTTATAGGCACATATCACGATGCACTATTAAATATTGTACATGTCTAAACACTTGTACATATTAACATTATCATAATCTATATCGTACATAAGTTTTAACTATTATATGTATAGGTGCTAATAGTCATTCTAATCAAGATCTTTATAATATTTAAATAATCATTATAATTATATGCTTAGGTTAATAGATTGGGTAATAAAGTTAATAGACTGTCTGTGTACATAAATTTCTCTTTGCAAACCAAATCAATGTCAAATACTCATATGGATATCTCATCATGACTTAAAATATATACCCTACCTGTATTAAACATCATACTGAGTATATCTATATTAGATATTTAATTCTATCCATGGATAAGGAATATTGATTTTCATGTTATTATGATAATAAAGTGGGTTCCATAATGAATTTTAAACCCATAGTTTGCTCCTCTACTTTAGAGTCAAAATCTTTTATTCCTCAATTGTTATAGTAGTTTCATAGTTCACTACACAGACATCCACAATGTATTTCCATTAAGATATTGTTTCATTCAGTTATTATACAAGCCAATTTTACCTATAATTATCACAACACGATAACATAAAGATAAATTAATGGACTCAAAGTTATAACTGTATGCACCTAAATTTGCTTGCCTCATTATTATCGATAATATTCTTATTAATCAACACTAATTATACTAATCTCATTTATTCTAATTTATCCCACTAATTAATACCCCATCCTAGCCATTTATTCAATATCCCCCTTCAAGAATTCTTTATTCACTATCCTTAGTCTAATCCCACTCTTTCATTAATTACTCTCAATCCCTATTATCCTAAACTAATCTTAGTTATCTGTTATATGGAAATTTTAAATTTTCATAACCCCACCTACCCACCTACTAACCTACACACTAGCCTTTCTTACATCCCTAGTCCCTAATCACCTACTTGATCTTTATTTAACCCCTGCCTAATCCTCCGTTATCCCTAAGCTAATCAAGAAGTCTCTAAAATTGGAGAAGCTCTTCCAATTCTATAGAAGTCTTTAAACTAAAGGCTTCTAATAAATTTAATATTCATTGAATAATCCATAGCCATTGGATCTCTTCATCCAACTTCAAATACCAACCTTTGATCTTCCCTCCCAAAAAATATATAACCAAGGCTCCTCCTTCATGAAATCCAAGGAAAAAGCTTATAGGGAATCCATGCCTAATTAGTCCTTGAATCAATCCTTCATCCATCATCAAAATATTTTTATCATGCCATCACTATGCCAAAAAATTAAGTCTAATATGCAATCACAAATCCATTAGAATAACCTTGAAGGAGATGATATGAAGCAAAGAATTTGGTTAGGTCTATATCATTCTGATTTATTTCATGAATCCTTCTTAATAGGTAGTTTATGTTTTGAGTTTGAATTAGCTTGTTTAAATCATAGTGTGATCAAAATTTTACTATATTTTTGTGACCACGATGGGAGTTTGATCCCATTTAATCAATTTTTCTTGTTAGTGTTATTTTTGCTAGCCTACAGGCTTAATCGAATTAAAAAATGTAAAAATTATTGAAATTTTTCATGTATAGGTTACAGTCATGACATTGCACTGGTAATCATGATATTGTTTTAAGAAGTAGTGATATTATCATCATAAGTTGAAATATTGCTTTAATCATCTACTTAACTGCTAACCATTTTGATTTACCATTGATTTTTTTATTGAACAATATTGTGACTCGATAGTCATGATATTGTCAAGATAGTCATGATATTGTCTATGGATCATATATATATGTTGGTTATTTTGGATTAGTTTGATCTACAACTTTAGATTTAGTTAGTGGATGGAAGCTCCTTGGTACTTCTTGATAGTTTCCCCTTTTGGCCCTTTCTTTATTTGGGCCCCCCTTCTTAAAATTTTGATGAATAACAACCTCCTTCCACTTCTTCTACATGGCAACCTGATGCTTATCCAACTTGGGAAAAAAAAATTTCCCCTCAAGAGGAGTGCCAATTTGATATGCATTGCCTTCGTGCTCCTCAATTTTTTCTAATTTTAGGTTAGGCCTCAAAGCAATGCCATTGATTGATGAGACTTCGGGGGCACCATGGAGTAGTTAATGTAGTATTCAAACATAACTTTGCCATGTGGCATCCCCATGCTCATTTTAGTGAGTGAATGCCTAGTTTTCTCAGGAGAAGTGCCAGCTTAACATGTGGCATTCTTATGCTCAATCACACTCATAAAAACCTCATCCCCTCTAAATAAGTGTCGATTTGACATGTGTCATCCTCATGTTTATCCAAGGAGGGTGTTAATTTTTATAGATCGAGAGGGCACCATTAGATGAAGATATGGGTCCCTACTTCCAAATGATCTTTTAAAATACTTTAAGCTTCACCTAAATTATGATCTTTTAAGTCTAGGGGGACTAAAACCACTAAAAAAAAATGAGAAAATAACTCCAAGAGCAAACGTGATGCAACCCTACTTTTCCTAAGCATAGTGGCCATAATATGAAGAGGTATTTACACCATTTATAGGATGTGGGGAATAATTGCACTCATGAGTTCTAGATTATTTTTAGTTGTAATGACATTATGAGCATGAGCGATGGAATCTCTAGTCATCATCTCTTTGAGAAATTTATTTACCTATATATTTGAGGTTTTTCCCCTTTAGAAGGGGTTGGTAATTATTATTTTTTTGCATTATTATTTCTCTAAACAACTTCTATAATAGATTAGGGTATAGTATCAGTTAGAGTTTTTGTTTTGTAACTTTAGTAGGTGCACCTCATGGATGTTAGTAAACACTTTGTATGCATCTTCTGTGACCTTTTATATTTAGTTCCCTATCCAAAATGAAGAGGATGTGGTTTTATGTGTTATTAGGGGCTAAAACTATATCTATCTACTATATATTTTCTTCTAATTCCATAGTGTAGATCTTTATTTATGCTATAGATCTTAATTCCTGCTTTTAAGCTCCTTTATAATCTATGGTGTTTAGAGATTTGTGCTATTTTATGCAAGTTTATGTTAATGTTTCAAATATTTCGGTGCATCACCTTAGATTAGATTTATTTTTATTATTGTTTACTACTTTCCTTTTTATCCCTTTTTACCCCCCAAATTGAATGAAAAGCCAACTTCTAAAATCCTAGAGGTCACTTTACATATTGCATTTGGTCCCACGTCTATAAGGCTTCTCATAGATTATTGTCTAACTTGGAGTGCAAACTTTAGGCTTCAATAGTTTAAATATTTTTTGGCATGCTTGGTGGGATGGATTTACTAGTTTTCTAAATTATAATCTCAAGTTTATGAGCTATAGGCCCATAACAAGGTCACATACCCTGAATATTTTGAATCTATTGATACCACCTTTGGGAGATCCTACTAGCCAAAGATCTCTAAGGTATAATGTTATGCAACAAAAATAATGAACACATCATCAAAAACAAATAACACATCTTACACCAAGAAAATTTGTGTCATGGGATAGCGGTATCCCTTTGATCCCATTGACACCCCTAATTGAATAGGACCCCATAACTTCAAATGATTTAAAGGTGCTCCCCAAGTTCTCAAGGGAATATTTCAAAACAATGGTCGAGCACCTCCAAGATGTGGAAAATGTGTGTTATCCACTACGTAAACACTTATAATGTAGCCTTGAGGCTACTAACAACTTATTTTAAAGGATGGGCTCTTGATTGGTACATATCTTTTTTGACCAACTCTGTCACCACCTGGGATGACCTAGGTAATAGATTTTTTAAGTGATTTAATGAAAAGGAAGATCAATCTTCCCTCTTATAGTAATTAATCACCATAAAAAGGGACCTGCAAAAAGCCATGGTCAATTTCAACAATAGATTTGAAAAGACCTATCAAAGAATTTTGTTGGTGGCTCAACCACCTATGGGTATGGCCATTATCTTTTATCTGAAGGCCCTCAATTTAGATATTATGGTTATGATCCAGTCACTATCAAATGCATATGATATTATGATGAGAGAATAAAATAACTTGATCCACCAAAACTGATGTTCCCTAAGATATTGATGCCTTTGTAAGAATAAAAATTAAGTAATTTAGGAGTTCCACCTCTTTCTATCTATGCATACCCACCCACTCCAGTGAGCACATCTATTGCACCCTCACTAGTTATTGAAAAGAATGATATGAAGAGCATTTTGAGGAAGTTTTCTAATGAGATTATAAATATCAAAAGGCAATAGGTTGCTCCTCCAAATCCCTCTTATAATAACTACCAAGAAAGGAGACCTTTGTACCAACAAAATTAGTAGCAGGAGAGGCAAAGACCAAACTAGTAAGGGTCAAAAAACCAAGAACCAAATATCAGGCCATGAAGTATAAAACATAGCCTACCATTTAGATGGTTATGGTCATAGATTTGTTGCATATGGTAGTACCAAACATGAATAGAGAACTAGTGGATAGCCAAAATAACTTGGCCAATGACTCTAACTCATGGTGCTTCCCTTATAATGAACCTTATGGACCATAAAATTATCTATGGGATAACTTACAAAAGATTTTCAAATAGAGATGGTAGGGAAATACCCTGGATTCAACTTATACCTACCAATCCTCAAGAGTCAAAAACATTGTCTTGATGGCATAAATTCAGGTTATGTCCCTAAAACAAGAGGAATAAATAGTTTTGAAACATGCACTATTCTCTTGGGTAGAAGATGAAGATGTGGTATTTACTAATAAAGTTCTCATGTATAGATCCTCACAAGTGCAATTTGATTACTTTACATGATTAAAGAAAATACTAGATGAGGGATTTAAAGCCTACACAAGAACCAAAGCAACCTTTGAAAAGGCTCTAATACCTCAGACCCCACATGTGGTCTATCAAATATGTAATGAGATAGTATAGAACAAGCCAAAAGACCTTGAGGTCTTTATTCTAAAGTCATATAGCATGGTAGAATAGCTAAAGAAGGCACTAGTTAATATTTACCTCTGGGATGTCTTGTCCATTCTGGAATAGAATACCTTGCTAAAGAAAGCCTTAGAATAAAAAGAGGAGCCTGTGAGCCCGTGTAAAATAAATCACCCATAAATAATACAAAGGAAAAAGAGAAGGGAACTAGCATGAGCACACAACCTCAAATACCCTCTGCATTCATTAATACTAAATAAGGGTAAGCAAATCAAATCCTTTCCCATTCTATTTGACTTTATTTATGGGTAAGAAATTGTTATAAAACTCTATGATCGATTGAGGTTCAAGCATGATAGTGATGCCCAAATAAATAACTGATGTACTACAATTGAAGTATGATCTCTTAAATGAGGGGGTGATACAAATAGATGGAAAAATATTCAAACCTTATGACTCATATAGGATCTTCCTCTCATGTACCCTTGCCTAAGAATCATTATACCACAATATGTTGTGGTGATAAATATTCCATCTATCTTTAGGATATTTCTATCAAGAGATTTCACCACCAAGATTGGTAGATATATGTCATTGGACTAGTCCCATTTGATCATAAGGACAAAACATGGTTCAAATATGATGGTGTTATCTGATCCCCTCTACCCTGAGTACATATTGAACTAAGTAATGGCAAACTTTGAGGCAACAGAAACCTCTTTCTCAAAGATAGAGACACACTACGTAGAGATGCTCAAGGAAGAAAAGATGACAAATGATAGAAGCCTAATAGAAGGGCCCTCATCAATGAGTTCATCAAGAATGACCCATTTACAAACTTTGATTCTATTGGTCTTGGAACTTACATCATCTATGATGAATTCCAAGTCATTCTTGAGGTCGTAAGGAAGCAAGAAGACCAAAATAAGGGGGTAAAAGATGAGTCTGAACTCTGGATTCTACATTTAGATGGTGTGAAATTGTAAGATTGGCTTTAGAACTGGTATCCAACTAACATCTCCCTCTAGGGAAGAAATAATTAGAACTTTTCATTTTCAGTTTGACTATACAAATAATGAAGCAAAATACAAGGATTTAATCCATGGTCTCAACCTCACTAAATGAATGAGCATCAAGTATTTGAGGGTATTTAGTGACTCTAAACTAGTATTAAGACAGGTAAGAGGGGTGGTCATAACAAATAATATCTATATGAGGTCTTACCATCATTGTATATGGGAGTTAATTAAATCCTTTGAGGCCTTTAATATTCAAATCATTCCTAGTGCCAAAAATGTAAAAGCTAATAGAATGGTAATAGTGGGTTCTCAATTTGACCTAATGATAGACCTGTTCACCAATGAACAAGTAGTATAGATCATCATTAGGCCCACCATCCTAAATAATGACCAAAATTGGTAGGTATTTGAGATCGATGCTCAAATTACAATGTTTTAATAATCCTATGAATTCATAGAGCAGTTGCAGTCGAAGATCAAGGAGGCATATGGAGACCAAATCATGAAACTAAAGACCAATAAACTACCAAAGGGCCTCATCACTCTAGAAAAACTTTTGACTCTAATGATAAGAGGAATGACAAGAGAAAGTTTGTCATAGATAAAAGTGATTATTGTGAACTTGACGTTGGAGGTGGAAGAAAGTTAAAAGTTGGAAAAGAAGTTCTTCCAAGGGATAAAGAGTGGTTGGTTTCTTTTTATTATAGATACAAGGGTGTCATTGCTTGGACTTATGATGACTTAAAAGGATATGATCAAGATGTCATTTAGCATATCATTGACTTAGTAGAATAAAGAAAACTAGTTTGATAGAAGAAGTGGCTGGTAAACCTAAAGATTGAATCCATGATGGCCTAAGAACTCAAAAAATTAATTGATTCAAGGATTATATATCTGATCAAGCATTTGACTTGGGAATCTAATCTAGTCCCTATACAAAATAAAATCAAAGAAATCTAATTATGAATGGATTTTTAAGATCTAAACATGTTATCCTTAAAGGATCATTACCCTCTCCCTTCCGTTGAGCAAATCCTCTAGATGGTAGAAGGCATAAAGATGTTTTCACTTCTAGATAGATTCTCTAGGTACAATCAAATGTGGGTAAAAGAGGATGATCAACACAAAACCACTTTCGATATGAAGTGGGGAGCCTTTGCATATACGAAGATGACTTTTGGCCTCTCCAATGCTGAGGAAACATTCTAATGAGTGATGGATGTAGCTTTCAAAGGCCTCATCAATAAGATTATTTTGATCCACCTAGATGACCTCACTATATTCTCTAAAAATAAAGAAGACCACTTCGACTATTTGGAAAAAGTATTCTAAAGGTTTTAGGAATTCAAAGTGTCATTAAACCCCAAGAAATGCATCTTCAAAGTCCCTCTAGGTAAGTTTCTTGGATACATAGTGTCCAAGGATGAGATCGTTATCGACGTAGAGAGGATAAAATCCATAAGAGACTTGACCTTGCCAATAAAAAAGAAGGGAGTTCAATCTTTCCTCAAGAATATCAATTTTATCAATAGATTCATATCAAACTTTGAAGTATTGGTTAGACTAATCATGTTAATGCTAAAAAAGGACCAAGCCTTCAAATGGATGCTCGAAGGGAGAGAATAATTTGAAGAAATAAAGAGCACATTATCTATCATGCATGTACTTGTTAACCCTAAATTTTCTAAATATTTCATTATGTATGTATATGGATGTGGGTATAACTTTGTGGTTATGCTAACTCAAAATGAATATGGGGACAAAGAAGAACACCTAATTGTACTTTATTCTATAACATTGCACAGATATGAAGTCAAGTATAATTTTTTATAAAGGCAAGCCTTCACCATTGTCAAGGGCCTTAATAAGTTTAGGCACCTTATGATGGACAACAAAATAATGGTGTATGTCATGTATTTTAGTGTCTATGAGTATATCATGTAAGGATAAATTATAGAGAAGAGGGTAAAATAGATCACCAAGATCTTAGAATACAACATAGAGGTCATGACAAACAAGATAATTAGAGGAAAAGGAATCTATGAGTACTTGACCTAGTGTGCAGATCTCCCAACAGAATATCAAAACATGCTAGAGGTAGCCTTAGTGAACCAATTTGAAGCTGAGCAATATTGAGTGACTAATCGGGTTTGATTTATGTAAATTGATAGGTATCTCAATGGTCTCCCCATACATAAAAGACATTTTTATAAATTAAAAGGGTCTAGCTATACATTAGTCCAAGGGGTCCTATTCAAGAGGGATTTTGACAGGGACCTTTTCATATGCATTGACAATCCCCAAGTGAAAAATATTCTACAAGATATGTATTTCTCCCTCTTAAGTGGTCATTTCTTAGCCAATAATACCATGACCAAGATCATGTGGGAATGGTACTACTGACCAACCATGTTTGTGGACTATTATCACGTAGTCAAAAGATGCCAAAAATGCTAATTCTTTTTTGGGAAGAGAAAAAAATCAACCATGCCTCTCAATCTAGTTGTGATTGATGAACCTTTTGTGTAGTGGGGCTTATACTTCATCAAAATGATCAACTCAATATTTAGAGTAGGTCAAAAGTAGATACTGATGGCCATTGATTACTTCACTAGGTGGACTGAGGTAATCCTGCTGAAAGAGGCAATCGAGAATATAGTTCTCAACTTTTATGAAGAGCTTATGGATAGATTTGAATCACTAAAATGATTACTTCAGATAATGCAAAAATATTCATTAGATCCAATTCTCCAAATTCACACTCCAAAATGGTGCTTTCCTGAAGACTTCATCCAATTACTATCTACAAGGGAATGGATTGGCAGAGTCTACAAATAAGAACTTGATTCAGCTGATCAAAATAATGGGTAATGACAAGCAAAGAGACTGGCACTTACACATGAGAATAACTTTATGGATAGATTGTATCACCCCCAAGTAGATCTTGAAAACTTCTTTGTACGAATTTGTAAATGGGAAAGAAGTGGTGATGTCAGTGTCTCCAAAAATCCCTACACAATAGCTTTTGAAGGCTATTGATATCGAAGAGAATGGAGTAATAGAGGTTTATCTTGATAGATTACTCAAACTCCAAGAATTAAGGGAGTTGGTAGGTGATGCAAAGATTGTCTGATAATAAGCAGTAAAGTGATCATTCGATAAAAAATATTTGGACCCATCATTCAAACTCAGGGACCTAGTTCTTAAGTATGATCAATAGGCCATAAAACTAGGGCAACATGCAACATTTTATTCTCTATGCAGAGGACCTTTTTACATCATTAATGATAGGTAGGGAAATGCTTTTGAACTAGAAGATCTAGAGGGCAATGCCTTAGAGATCCTCATCAATAAGGTTGACCTGAAGCACTTCAATGGACTTCCTGCCATCCCTTGTACATAATTAGATAGTTTTCTTTCCTCTTTGTTGTGTTTCCTTTCCCTATTTTTATTTCTCTTATTGTTTTCCTTTCTTTTTATTGTTTCCTTTCCCAATAAGTGCCATTGGCACAAATGATTGATTAGATCACCACACATCCTCTCTATGATCTCTCTACATCTTTAAAAATATTCTCTAAAATATGGTTATATACCCACTTCCTTTATCATTAATGTCAGATGATCCATTATATGCATTTTCCTATAATGATCATCACAAATATTTTGAAAGGTGGCTCTTCAAGCGTGTGTGCCACTCTTACCATTTATGAGGGTGCTCATTTTTGAATTTTCCATGATGAGCCACCTAGTGGCACTAGTGCATAAATACACCACCTCTTGCTCAAAGGCAAGCACTTGACACTTTTTAATTCTAAAGAGAGCATTAAGTAGCGAAAGCAAGCAAAAGTGGAAGATCAAGAATTGAAATAAAGTAGCAAAAACTGTTGACCCAAATTTTCTAGAAGAGTAGAGAGATATATTTTGAATCAATCTTCATCTTATTAGACTATGAAAGCTTATACATCCTCTTTACGAAGCAGGAAACCCCCTTTAAAATAGAGAGCCCATGTTTTAAGTAGTGGATGAAGCCCTCCTCCCACATACACCATGAAAAAATCCTACACTTTGACCCCTACCTAAGCAAAAAAGAAGGTACAAAACACCATGCAAGTAACAAAAGGACCTTGCAAAGATAGGGCCTTGGTGATTGAATATACAAATGAGATATTCAATCTAAAGTTGGCCCATAATCCTAAGATTCTAAGGGAGGGTGCCTATGTCTAAAATCTCAATTGCATCAACAAAAATGAGTATACCTCCTTTGGTTGTAAAATATGGGATTACACCTTAACACACCACATGGTGCCCTACATGCACCTTTGCTATGAAATCGTCACCCTATATGCCAAAAATTATAATGTCATAACCAACACAGTCATAGGGGATGCTCGTATAAGGGTCAAGATTGGTGTATATAATGTTAGGGTGATGTTCCAAATCTAACATGATCCCAACGCTATCATCTACAACATGGAGAACCTCCAAAGCATCTGGGACTCCCAAGTGAAGGATAAGGCATGCTTCTTCAGGTCTTTTCTCAAATAAAAGATCATGAAAATGCCTCCCATGCCCTTATACATATTGACTTTCCCTACACAACATGTGAAAAACACTCTATCCATGTTAATATTTATCTTGGGCATGGATATTGATGCCAACATTAAGGATTTTTAGCTAGGCACAATCTTCCTCATGACCATGGCAGAGAATGTGAAAGTATTTAGGATAGAATTCATCAAAGCCATTACCTTTACCATAAGAGTAGAACTACAAAATTTCCTAGTAATAGGCACCTTTTGATATCTATCTTACCTCATTCACCTAATTATATATCAGCATTCCAAGTTATTATCCAAGTATCTATAGCTAAATACCATGGATATGGATGTTTCCCTAATATAATAGCCTTGATCACTGTATAGACCCCTACCCTATCGATCAGTAGGGGACTATTATGAGTTATTAGAGTAATTTATGGAGTTAGTTCTCACAGACCTTAGAGGGAAAGATATCATTCCCCAGATGATGGAAGAGCAACAAATGTGGCTCGTGGGAAGTAAGGTCTCAATCAATCAATTCTAAGGGGACCATTTTCCATTCATCTGTGTACATGGGTTTGCAAAAAAGCCGTTTCGGCTCCCCCATACATTGAATGATAGGACCTTGACCCTTGAGTTGGCCCAAAAATTGAATACAGTGGATTTCATATATGGGGTAGGCAAGAATAAAAAGGGGTTATATGAAATTCATTTTACAAGAGGTGACATCATAGTGAAGAAAGGGCACTAAGGACGTCTCCTCATAGCCAAGTTGGTAGAGCTAGGCCTAGACCTAATAGATGACTGATGGGATTATGACCCAAAGGGGTATATAACAAGATTGAAGACCACTAATATACTAGGCACTAAGCTCAACCCTAATTAGAGTAGAGGAAGTCACCCATAAAATACCTCTTTAAAAATTATGTGGACCTAGTCATGATCTTGCAAGACATCCCCAAATCATGGGAGTCTTTCTATGATAAAGTTCGATTCTTCAACCCTACCAAGAGTTGTCAAAAGGGATGACCCAGTGGTTAAATTATTTAGTATGGATTTAAGGGAAGAAATATACCTTTTTTAAGTATAGATACAAGATATAAAAACCACATGTTAATTGTATGAGGATGCCCTAGATGAAAAGTTTTAAAAACTATGGGATGAGTCTCACTCAAAAGAAAACATGTTATAGGAGGAGTCTACACCTAAAATCAAGGGGTTAGGGGATGATGAATAAGAAGATACCCCCAGAGAGGAGTAAAAGACACCTCTCTAACAAAGGAAGTAGTAGAAGTAGAAGTCATGGTGTTCTAAACCCCTCAAACATGGACACCACATAAAAATTCCCATATGTTATGGCCCTGCAGTAATAGTAAGTGCCTTTTGGGCATTGTTGTCTCCAAATATTGCACCGTATAAGAATTTATTGAAGCCTCTTCAATACTTGGCCAACATGGGAATACTTTTAGGTGTGTGGGGCACCTATAGTGGAAGTAAACCTCTAAATTTGAAGGGCTAGCTCCCTAGATATGACTTGATGTGCTTATGATAATAAAACTACCTATTATGGGTGAAAAGGGAAATAAAACTACATAAATCAAACCAAAATTAAGAGGTGATACACTAAGAGTTTCTTCCATTCATAAACTTGGAATTTTTATAAAGAATTGAGACAACCAAACTAGCCTCAACACCATTAATGGAGCTCCCTAGCATTAGTGTTTCTCATGAAGGAAAATAATAACTCAATAAATGAAGGCAAGTGAAGGGAAGGTCAGATTTGACACTACCATACTTATACACACTTCAAGAGTCTATTGCAGTAGCATACACTTCATGAAACATATTAGGAGAGAAGTCATTTGCAGCAACACATTCAAGGATTGCATGAAAACAAGATGAACTCAATCTATGCTTGACATTCAAGATGGATCACTTTAACACATATTGAAAATGGAATTAGAGTATAACCAACTTGATTATCATTAGTTTAAGTACAAATCAAGGTACAATTTTGATAGGGGCTTCACCATGCCAAGAGTTAGAATCCCTTACAATAGCCAAAATGGCTCACATTTATAGAATTTAGAAGAAGAGAGGAGAGAAGCTAAAGAAGCACACAAAAGGGTGTTAAAGGTGGAAATCAATTTCAAGGCATGTGGATGAAGTGTAAAATGAGTCATGAAATTGAATTACACTTGATCAAATCCTAAATTAGCATCCTCTTCCAAGTGTGGCATATCAATCCTCTCAATCACTATTCCTTTGTGAAACTACCTTCATCATGGCTTCTTTGAGCATTCCAAGGAATGTTATCGATAAATTTCTAATGTATGATGATGAGAGGGAGTTATAAATATTATTCCACCTATATTAGGAGTTTCTTTCATCATGAAATTATCTTACACAAGCTCATCATCACTTTGCAACCATGATCACTCTCTAATTGGCTTATTTTGACACTTGGAACTAGAATCTTTTAATCTTCCCTAACTGATCTATTATAGGGGTCTTTTTAAACGTGTTAGGACACTTCATATTGTTGTATTCATCAGAAACATCATAAAAGGCCACCAAACTTAAGTTTTCACTTTGTCCATTATGTCATTATAGATGCCAGTTTAGATAGGCTAAATAGAGAGAGATGGTAGAGGCACTTTTGAGTATTTAAAAGGTCTTAAAATGTCATGGCATGTTGGCCCAAGTCCCAAGCTACCTCCCAAAGTGATTGAATCTCATTGTCATCTCCAGGACCTAGAAAACATAAATAACTATCAATAAAACATATTTCATGCATCACATGTATGGATTACATTAAATAAAATTACATGTATTTTACCCTCATGGAGTTTTAAATAGATTATATTTTATTATCATAGTCAAATTCATTCATCTAGATGCACTTTTGGCTTGATTTCTACCATTAGGCCACAAAATAGGGTTTGAGAGGGTTTTGGAGTCACTATCTCTCTTATCATTTGTTAATGAATATGGAACATTGTAATTCATTCAAAATTATACTAAGGGATCCTCAAGGAACTTATTCAACTCTCTTAATTACGTCTAGGTCACATTCATCAGTTCATGAAAGTTATACGCATTTGATCTTGACCATTTGAACCATTTTGTGAAGGTTTTGAATGTTTCCAAGCCCAAAATGGATTATAAGTGGATTATATTGAAAACCAATGGTTTAAAAACATGTATATTAATCCTATTAACATGTTTCCATCTTTTTAATATATCTTTTTTAACTATAAATGAAACCTTACCCTTGTTTGGCATTAGGCCTAGACCTTGCCAATAGGTATGCCTACTACTTGAGACTCAATTTGACCCTTAAATGTATTCATTCACATATTTATGACTTAAAAAAATCAAATATAACTATTAAAACATGAATTAGTCAAATGGAAATCATGGACAAAGTAAAAAATGCACTTGCCCCTCTGTTTGGCTTCTAGGCTTAAGGATTTTCTTCATGCATGACTGTAACCCTTCTTATGTAGTGTACCCTTATTGATTCCAAAGATTATATAAAATTTATTTAGGTATTTTTATGTTCCATCCATATTATAAAACTTTAATTTGGTCCTTTATTTCCATTTGGTCATCAATTTCATCATTTTTCTCAAAATTGCCATCTTCATGCAAGCTAAAACTGCCCCTACTCTAAGACAAAATAAAGAGGTTTTTACTATAATTATTGGAAATTTTATGATTTTATGGTGTTTATTATGTAATAATGATGATTTATACCAAATTTTATCTCATAAATCCTTAATTAGACCCTCCAAATCTCTAAATTTTCAAGGCGGACTTTTAGAGAAAGCAGAGTTTGAGGATAGGTAGGGTATAGGTTGGATCTAGATATTTTAGGGGTTTATTTGAAATTTATTAGGACATGGAAGGATAATTAATACATGAAATTATGTATTTAAACCATACCATAGTATTTTATCCCCTTAAACTGCTTCTTATGCTCTTAGAAACGTAGAACTAGGCTTATGATTGCCTAGAAAATGGAATCCATGTTTATGCTTAGATGTAGGTTATATTAGCTTAGTTTGATGTTTTAAGGACCTTATTTTAATTTTTAATAGGCCATAAGTAAATATTCATTATTTTTATCCCTATAATATTTCAAACTATATCATTTCATGCTTAAGCCTTCAACTAGTATACCTCTCTGCTTGCTTAGTGCATTTTGGTAAGAATTCGGTTTTATGAATGTTTCATTAGGTTTTCCATGAGTTATTTGAGGTCATAATTACTTTATTGTTCCTGCATCCATTTTTAAGGCTCCAAAAAAATTTCAAACTCCAAACTTCTACCTCACTGTCCATATGCCCTTAAGACTATGTTTTATGGATTCTAGGGCTTGTAGGTTAGTTTGGGGTCACCTAGGTCATGTGATTATCAAGAATTATCTCCAATTTATACCTAGTACCATAAAAACATCCAACTTCAACTAAAACTTTCAACTTTGATCATTATATGCCCAATTGAGGTGAACCTTTACTAAGCTTGTTGTAGATGAGTGTTCCCAAGCCTATATGAATTTGGGAGTACTATTTTGGGGTCAAAACATCAAACCTTAAATTTTTTCAGTCAAATTAGCTTAGGATTGTTATTTATAATATTTGAGATTATTTTAACTTTATGGCATAGTTTACAACCTCCCATATGAGGTGTAAAATCAACGTTCCACTAACACCCTTGTATAATTCACTATCAACACTCATTGGTTTTTTGACAACTTTGAGGGTGTTCAAAATCCATCTCCACTCTTCCTTTTGACCTCAAAATTGGTATAGGTAATGCATATAGATATGGATAAAATATTAAACAATCAAAATCATTGATAAATCATTCTATCATGACATATGTTATCTCAAAAAAGCCTCAGGGTCTTTGTTTTGGTCCTTTAGGGACTGAGAACACAATACAATCTGATCAATCTTTTGAAGTGAAACCTTGTTTTGGCATAGCATTCTTAGCTTTGTAACATAAAAGCCATGGCTCTTGGGGAATGTTTGATATTCAAACATGAACTCCACCATGTATTTTACCATGTTGCATCTTCGTATAATCCTCCAAGAGCTCAAGCATAAAGTGACTATAAGCACACTTTGGAAACAAGACACTGAACAAGGGAGTATAGGCAATTAGATTTGAATAATCATAACTTGATTTGATCTCTCACAATGGAATTTAATTAAATCACATTTCAAACATGTATCCAAGCACATTGAAACATCCCATAGAGCTCTCTTCCATGTTGCAAAACTTAGGTTACCTATATATGGCTGCCAACTTTGAAAATAAGCTCAATTTTGAAATATCCTTCAAGGGAATTTAGAGTGAAGGCATTGGATGATAAAAAAATTAGATATGGCCTTATTCCCACCTAAAAATTCTTCATCAAACTCACACAGATCCAAGGATTTCTAAAAATAAGAAACAAATACAAACTTATACCCCTCTTGGATGCAATTTTATAAAAATCTATTTGGAGTGAAAATGATTTTTAATGAAGGAGGAAAAAATAATTTGAGAATTATTGTTATGTATTTTAAGTTAACTTAGAGTAATATCCACCTATAGAAGCATTCTTCCTGACTCCACTTATACGGCCCATAGTAAGTGTTTAAACTTGCCCTTCCTTGGCTTACCAATGGAAAATGAAGGAAAACAAGATAGAAATGAAATTTTTTATGAAATATATTAAATCAAAACATGGTAATGACTTTTGAGGAGGTGAAGATGCATTACACCCATGTTTTTAGCTGCAAGTGAACTCAAGGAGTCCGTACAAGTGCCTAAAAGGACCTAAAAACAAGGAAAACTACCATTTACTGACCATAACTGATTATATAACTATAATATGATGGATATTGACATTATATTACATATAAAACATTTAACCATAGCTTTGTGACAAATTTATTGCTTGGAAAAAACCATACATGTCAATAATTAAGCTAAAAATGTGGCCAAATGACCCTTTTTACATATGAAACAAAGTGAAAGATAGGTTAATGAATTTAAAACATATTAAAACATGTTAAAGGCCATATTAAAATATTTAAAACATAATTTTATCATTTGAACATCTTTGACCAAGGTTGACCAACTTTGACCAAGGTTGACCAACTTTGACTTTGGTTGACTAGGCCATTTCAAGAGGGATGAGCTTAGACAAGGACTAGGGGAAGGATAAGTAAGATGTTTAGAAAATTATGAGACCCCATTGGACATGAAAAATTATTAAAAATTTAAAAATAGTAGGATTTTATATAAATTTTATTTGGGGTCAAATTTGGTCAACACTCTTAGTAATTCTTAGGGGTGGCATGCTAGTTATGCCTAAGACTAGTTGCCTAATCCTTCCATTGGGTATGGAGTCACACATATGGGAAATAAAATTGACTTGAACAAACATTTTACTTAAAAGAAACAATATGTTTGAACCACACACACAAAATCAAAGACACACCAAAAAAGGGAAGGAAATATACAACTTGTGCTTCAAGAGCAGTTAGAGAACACAACAATAAACTAAAACAGAACCAAACTAAACCCACACTATCCTGAAAGAATATCTCACTCCTAGATCAAAGGGAAAGTTTGAAACTCTTATTTTCTCATATGATGAAGGGATACATGAGACATGTTTCCATTTGAACATTGTCATGGAAGCCTTCATCTTTCTCATAGTGTTGGCTAATCTTCTTGGCATGGATTTCAATGCAGCTAAGAAAACTTAAAAAAAATAACCTATAAAGATGAATTATTATTGCACTTAAATTACCTTAGATTCTTCATAAGACTCCTTATTTGCTACATGATCTAATGATTCCTCACCAAAGCATGTTTCTTGGCTCCCTATGATGTCTTGAGAATTGGTGAGTGGTTTGTCAACTGCAAGTTCTTCAAGCTCAGCAAGGAGCTTAGTGTAATCTTCCCAATCTTGATAATTGTTCATATGGTCCAATATAACTCTATCCCCATCCTTATTATGAGCATACATAACTTCATTTGAGTCTTCTTTCTCTTGGTTCAAGAAGGTTGAGTTATGATTGATAGACCCAAGTGAAGTTCCAATGATAAATTCTTCTTCATTATTACATGTGTCATCCTCTTGCTCTGATGCAAATTGAATTTGTTCCTCCTTTGATGATTTCCTTCTACAATAAGATATGGGGTGGGAGACTGGAAAATGGATGAATGAGCTAAAGAAATAATGTAAGGTGTAGTGAGAGGCTGATAAATGGATATGGAAGAAAGAGAAAACTCTTTAAATGACTCTTGGATAACAACAAGGATTTGTTGGGTTGAGGACACATCACTTTCTTCCAAAAACAACTCATGATTTTCATCATCTTCTTCAACTTCTCCTTTAGCCTTTTTCTTTCCTCAAGACTTCATAGTTTGATCCCAAGTTAGAATTTTGGAACTAGTAGGCTCTTTTGAGGATTGAATAGGTTCTTATTCAAGGAGAGGAATTGTGGAAGAGATATATATAGGTCTATGGGTTGGGGATGGAGTGTGATGTTCATGGATGGGCATGGAGATGGGTGAAATTTATTGAATGGGATTTTGAGGGAGAGGTAAGATAGGATGAGTAATAGGAAGGAGATCTTCTTTATACAAGCTTTCATCATCCTCCTCATCTTCTTGAGGCTCTTCATAGCTTTTTAGAGATTATTTTATAGATAAAACTTGTTCCTTAGCCTCTTGGGTTTCCCACCTCTCTAACCTATCAATCCACCATTGAAAAGCCTCTCTTTCCAAAGACCATCCTTCACTAATGACACTTTGATTCTCTTCCTCAACATACCCCCACATGCCCATTAACAATCCAACTGAAACTCTTAACCAATCCACAAGACCACCAAAAATTTCATCATAACACTTATCTAGCACACTCATATGCTTTTCCAATTTTATAAACTTTGGCATAACTGCCCACTTTTTTTGAGAATGAGAGTTGTAGTAAGCTTGGACAAAGTGATTGGGTTGTTTAATTTTTTCAAGTAATGTTTTAAAAGCTTCATATTTTACCTCCCAACTAATGGTGTTGCTTGAATCCTCATGACAAGGTTGAGGTGAATATGGGTCATATGGCTGGTCAACAACAACATACTCATTTGGAAAGGGACTAGGTTGACCATAGGACTGCCATGACTCATAGGGATGATGGTATTCTTGATAGAACTATTGAGAAGGATAGATAGGGTCATAAAAAGGTTGATAGGGAGATGTATGGTAAGGAGCCTCCTCATAGCCATCCATATCAACTTCATAAGTCACATGAAATGACAATAATTTATCAAAATCTTTAGCAATAGATACCTAGGCTGTTTACACCTAGAAATTTATTTGGAGTCACCATTGGTGCTTTCTTAGATGCTTTCAAAAATTGATAAGAAAGAAGACACACCAACGATCTTCCCAATATTTGAACCTTGTCCCACGTGTCATGCTAGAACTATTATCTCCAAATCTTGCACCCTATAAGAATTTGTTCAAGCCTCTTCAAGATTTGGCCAACATGGGAATACTTTCAGGTGTGTGGGGCACCTATAGTGGAAGTAAAACTCTAGATTTTAAGGGTTAGCTCCCTATATATTACTTGATGTGCTTATGATACTAAAACTAACTATTATGGGTGAAAAGGGAAAGAAAAATACATAAATCAAACCTAAATTAGGAGGTGATACACCAAGATTTGCTTCCATTCATACACTTGGAATTTGCATAATGAACTAAGACAACCAAACTAGCCTCAACACCATTAATGAAGCTCCCTAGCATTTGTGTTTGTCATGAAGGCAAATAATAACTCAATAAATGAAAGCAAGTGAAGAAAAGGTTAGATATGACACTACCAAAATCATACACACTTCAAGATTCTATTATAGTAGCATACACTTCATGAAACCTATTAGGACAGAAGTCATTTATCGTAACACATTCAAGGATTGCATGAAAACAAGATGAACTTAATCTATGCTTGACATTCAAGGTGGATAAATTCAACACATAGTGTAAATGGACTTAGTGTATAACCAACATGATTCTCATTAGCTTAAGTATAAATCAAGGTACAATTTTGATAGGGGATTCACCATGCCAAGAGTTGGAATCCCTTACAATAGCCAAAATGGCTCACATTTATACAATTTAGAAGAAGCAAGAGAAGAGAGAAGTTGAAGAGGCACAAGGACAAGTGTCAAAGGTGGAAATCAATTGTAAGGAATGTAGATGAAGTGTAAAATGAGTCATGAAATTTAATTAAACTTGATCAAATCCCAAATTAGCCTCCTCTTCCAAGTGTGGCATAATAATCCTCTCAATCACTATTCCTTTGTGAAACTACATTTATCATGGCTTCTTTGAGCATTCCAAGGCATGTTATGGACAAATGTGTCATGCATGATGAGGACAAAGAGTTAAAAATATGATTGCACTTGCATAGGGAGTTTCCTTCATCACTAAATCCTCTTACACAAGATAATTATCACTTTGAAACCATGATCACTCTCCAATTGGCTTGTTTGACACCTGGCACTAGAATATTTTAATATTCCTCAACTGATCCATACCAGGTGTCTTTTTACATGTGTTAAGACACTTCATCTACTTGAATTCATCATAGACATCATAAAAGGCCACCAAACTTGGGTTTCTATTTTGTCCACTATGTCATTCTAGATGCTAGTTTAGACATGCTGAATAGAGAGAGAGAGATGGAAGAAGCACTTATGAGTATTTTCAAGGTCTGAAAATGGCATGGAGTGTTGGCTTAAGTCCCAAGATACCTCCCAAAGTGATTGACATCTCATGGTCATCTTCAGGACTTGAAAAACATAAAAAACTATCAATAAAACCTATTTAATGCATCACTTGTACATATCCTATACAATAAAATTACATGGATTTGACTCTCATGAGTTGTAAACAACTTCTCTTTTATGCTCATGGTCAAATTCATTCATCTAGATGTACTTTTTGCTTGATTTCTACCATCAGTTCACAAAATAGTGTTTGAGAGGGTTTTAGAATCACTAACCCTCTTATCATTTGTTTATGAATATGGCACATTATAATTCCTTCCAAATTCCACTAAGGTCTCCTCAAGGACCTTCTCCAACTCTCCTAAATACCTCCATGTCCCATGCACCAGTTCCTGAAAGTTATGAGCATTTGATCTTAACCATTTGATCCATTTGGTGAAGGTTTTGAAAGTTTCCAAGCCTAAAATGGCATTTAAGTGGATTCTATTGAAAACCAGTGGTTCAAAAACTTTTTTATGAATCTTATGAACATGTTTCCATCCATGGAATAGCTACTTTAAAACTAGAAATGAAACCTTACCCCTATTTGGCATTAGGTCTAGACCTTGCTAATAGGTTTGCCTATTATTTGGGACTCAAATTGACCCTTAAATGTCTTAATTTTAATATTTATGACTTTAAAAACTGAAATTTATCTTTTAAAACATTAATTGGTCAAGTGGAAATCATGGACAAAGTAACAAATGCACATGCCCCTCAGTGTGGCTTCTAGGCTTAAGGGTTTCCTTCATGCATGACTATAACCATTATTATGTAGAGTACCTTGTTTGATTATAAATATTATATAAAGGTTTTTTAGGTATTTTTAGTTCCACTCCAGCTTATCCAAACTTCATATGGTCTTTTATTTCCCTTTGGTCATCAATTTCATCATTTTTCTCAAAATTGCCATCTTCATGCAAGCTAAAACTGCCCCTACTATGAGACAAAACAAAGATAGTTTTTACTATTAGTATTGTAAAATTTATGATTATATGGTGTTTAATATGTCATAATTATGATGTGTACCAATTTTTATCTCATAACTCCTTCATTATACCATCCAACTTTGCAAATTTTCAAGATAGACTTTTGGAGAAAGTAGAGTTTGAGGGTAGGTAGGGTATAGGTTGGATCTAGATTTTTTAGGGGTTGATTTGAACTTTATTAGGAAATTAAAGGATAATTAATACCTAAAATGATGTATTTAAACAATCCCATAGTCTATTAGCTCCTCAAACACCTTCTTATGCTCTTGGAAATGTAGAACTAGGCCTATGACTACCTAGTAAAGGGAATCCATGTTTATGCTTGGCTGTAGGTTATATTAGCTTAGTTTTATGTTTTAAGGAAATTATTTTAATATTTCCTAGGTATTAATACCATATTAATTATTTATATCCATATAATATTTCAAACCATATCATTTCATGCTTAAGCCTTCAACTAGTATACCCCTCTGCCTGCTTGGATCGAAACATGCATGTTTTGCCCCTATTTAGTGCATTTTGGAAAGAATTAGGTTTTATGAATGTTACATTATATTTTCCATGAGTTATTTGAGGTCATATTTCCTTCATTATTCATGCATCCATTTTAAGACTCCAAACAAAGTTCAAACTCCAAAATTCTACCTCAGTGTCCATATGCCCTTAAGATTGTGTTTTATGGATTCTAAGGCTTGTAGGTTAGTTTGGGGTCACCTAGGTCATGTGATTGGTAATAATTATTTAAAATTTAGGCATAGTACCATAAAAACATCCACATTAATCTAAAACTTTCAACTTTGATCATTATATTCCCAATTGAGGTGAACCTTTGCTAAGCATGTTGTAGATGAGTGTTCCTAGCTCTGTATGGATAAGGGAGCACTATTTTGGGGTCAAAATATCAAACCTTACCTTTTCTCAGTCACCTTAGATTAGGATTTCTATTTGGAATATTTGAGATTGTTTGAACTTGATGTCATAGTTTACAACCTCCCATATGAGGTGCAAAATCAACTTTCCACTAACACCCTTGTATAATTCACTGTCAACATTCGATGGTTTTTTGACAACTTTGAGGGTGTTCAAGCTCCATCTCCACTCCTCCATTTGACCTCAAAATTGGCATAGGAAAGGAATATATATAGGGATACAAGGTGAACTAATCAATAACATTTAGAAATCATTCTATCATGACATATGTTATCTCAAAATAGCCCTAGGGTTTCTATTTTGGTCCTTTAGGGACTGAGAACCCAATATAATCTGATCAGTCTTTTGAAGTGAAACCTTGGTTTGGCATATCATTCTTAGATTCATAACATGAAAGAAATGGCTCTTAGGGAATGTTGGATATCCAAAAATTAACTCCACCATGTATTTTACCATATCATCTCCGTACAATCCTCTTGGAGCTCAAGCATAAAGTGAGTGTAAACACACTCTATAGACATGGAAGTGAACAAGGGAGTATATGCAATTAGATTTGAAGAATCATAACTTGATTTGATCTCTTACAATTGCGTTGAGTGAAAGCACATTTCAAACATGGATCCAAGAACATTGAAACATCCCATGTAGCTTTCTTCCACATTGTAAAACTTAGGTTACCCATATATGGCTACCAACTTTTAGAATAAGCACAATTTTGAAATACCCTTCAAGGGCATTGAGAGTAAGGGGCATTGGATGATTAAAAAACATTAGATAAGGCCTTATTACCACCTGGAAACACTTCATCAAACTCACATAGCTCCATGGATCTCTAGAAACAAGAAACAAATACAAACTTATACCCCTTTTGGATGCAATTCCATAAAAATCTATTTGGAGTGCAAGTGATTTTTCATGAAGGAAGAGCCACTAATTTAAGACTTATTTTTATGGATGCAAATTTAACCCAGAGTACTATCCACTTGTAGAAGCATTCTTCCTGACTCAACTTGTACTATTTATAGTTAGTGCTTGAACTTTCCCTTCCTTGGCTTGCCAATGAAAGATGAAGGAAAATAAGATAAAAACGAAATTTTTTATGAAATATCTGAAATAAAAACATGGGAATGACCTATGGGGAGGTGAAGAGGCACTACACCAATGTTTTTAAATCAAGTGAACTCAAAGAGTCCGTATAAGTGCCCAAAAGGGCCTAAAAACAAGGAAAACTACCATTTATTGATAATAAATGATTATATAACTATCATATAATGGATAATAAAATTATATAACATCTCCCACATTTAACCAAAACTTGGTGACAAATTTATTGCTTGAAAAAATCGAGACATGTCATTAATTGAGCTAAAAATGTGGCCAAATGACCCTTTTTGCCTGTGAAACAAGGTGAAAGATAAATTAATAACTTGGAAATATATTAAAATATTTTAAAATCAATATTAAATCATTTTAAACATAATTTTATCATTTGACCATATTTTACCAAGGTTGACCAACTTTGACTTTGGTTGACTAGGCCATTTCAAGAGGGATGAGCTTATACAAGGACTAGGGGAAGGATAAGTAAGATGTTTAGACCATTATGAGACCCCATAAGAAATTAAAAATTATTAAAAATTTAAAAATAGTAGGGTTTGACTTGAATTTTACTTGGGGTCAAATTCAATCAACAGACACCTTGTGGTTGGGTCATCCTAGCTCAAGTGGATCGAGGCCTCTTTTTTCAGCCCACCAATGGCCCCTTCATAGAAGAAGATCTGATTTATAGGTCCCCTTATTTCTACCTCCACCTATTTCTCTACTTTCCCTTCTCCCTCCATAACTCTAGTTTAAGTTATGACATCAATGACTGTCTAATCAAGTGTTTCAGCTCCTCTCATCACCTCTTCTTCAGCCCTGATAGCATCATTGTGGTCATGGTAATTTCCACTGCGCAACCTAATACTACCTTAGCCCTAATATTCTCTTCATCCACCCAACCACTATTGAGACTGACTCTTTCTCTTCTACCATCCCTATCTCCTCTTGCATGTGATTCCTTACTCCCCATCTTTATTGTCTATCTCATCTACACTCATCTCACAATCACCATTCTCTATGCCCTATGGATTCCCACCTTTTTACCCTTCATCCCTCACTATTCATTCAATCACTTATACTAGAGAAAGGTCTATAGATTCATATTATAAATTAGCTATCCCATTCATGCTACTACAAGGAATCCCCTTTACAAAAGAAATTACTAAATCATCAGATCAATATTAATAATAGCTGGACACTATAAGAGTAGCTTGGATGGCCTAGATAGAGAATAAAAGTGTAAAATGGGCCAAAGTTAATGCTCATCCCCACACGAATTCATTGTATGACCCCAAATATCAATCTCTCTTGGTCGCTCATCTGACCCTTTAGGTAATCAAGCCTGAAGAATAGATGCAACTTAGGGATTACACCATCTATTCCATTGGGATTAACCTTTATCAAACCTAGCCCACTGACAGGGTCAAGCTTATGGAGGAAACGTAAAAGTTTGTGACTATAGACTATGTTAAGGTAGCCCATTAGTTGGATAAAACCTAGAAATAACTTCTTAAGGTCAAGGCCATAGCGGACCGTCTCAATGCTGAGGCTAAAGCCAAAGACATTGACCTTAGCCAGGTTAGGAATGACCTCTAAGGCTGCATCAAAAATATTATAGGTTGAAGCTAAAAAGTGAATAGATACCAAAAAAATACTATTGGCTGAGGTTCACAAAAATATCTCTAATGTAAACTAGGCACTCAAATAGATAAAGAACTCGATGCAACAAGACTCCTTGGTCAAGGAATATGAGAGTGAAAGATTGAAAATGACCTCGCTACTTGCCCTCAGGGTGTAGAAATCCTTCCCTTAATCCAAAAATTATATAAGTCCTACTAGGAAAGGATCAAGGTCATGATAACAAGCCTATGGATGACACTTTCTTTCATTACAGATGTAAAAAATCTAGCCACCCAAGTGAGCTCATATGTATACCAAGTGATTGCTTTCATCACCCCTAAGGTCATGGACTCAAAGATCCTAGTTCATAATCTCTACAATGCTTCTCCTGAAATTCTATAGGTAGCAGGGGTGGTTGACCAAAATTAGATGACAATGAAGGTAAATGAGTTTTTAGGATGCAATAAGGGGATGAAAAAATATAAGGCATTCCTCAATGCCTTCGAGCAAGTGGTCCAACAAAAGGAGGGATGCATAGACAAATTAGTCTTATTGGGACTCCCCTCTCCTTTTTTAGTTATAAATAACATTCTTCTTGAGGATTAGATCAAGGCATTGCTTGATCAAAATGAAAATGAGTAGATCATATTTACATCTCTTGATGAAATTCCTGATACTTTCAAAGTGGAGAAGATTTTACACCCACTCATCTATTTAGAGTTTTAGATGATGGTGGTAGTCAAAGGCTTGGGGAATATCTACTTTAAGGAGATAATTGACTTGGATAGGGCCTTCAAGTCTCTCAAAAATAAGACCTAGTTAAAGGAGGAAGAATGGGTACCCTTGTAAGTGACCCTTCAAAAGTTGTAAATATCCATCTTCCTCCCGTTTTTGAAACTTTTCTTCGGCTGGTTCAAGCACTAGAAGTTTTGGATTCTTTCATTCACAGGTGAACTCCCTTGTGAGTCACTAAGAACTATGGATTATAAATCCATGTTGATTATTTTGGAGCCTTTTGATCTACAACTTCATATTTTCTTGATAGATGGTAGTTCCTATGTACTACTTGATAGTTTCCCCTTTTGGCCCTTTCTTTCTTTAAGTCCCCTTTCTCAAATTTTTTTAAAGTAGAGGCCTCCTTTTGCTTCCTCCATATGGCAGCCTGATGATTGTTTGACTTGGGGAAAACTTTGTTCCCCTCAAGAGGAGTGATAGCTTGAAATGTGTCTCCTCATGCTCCTTAGAGTTTTTTTATTTTTTGTCAAGCCTCAGATAAATGCCATTGGTCGATGGGACTTATGGGGCCTCATAGAGAAGTTAATGCAGTATTCAAACATAGCTTCACCATGTGGTATCCCCACGCTCATTTTGGTGAGTGAATTCTTAGAATTATCAGGAAAAACACCACCTTGACAAGTGGCGTTCCTATGCTCAATCACATTCATAAAACCCTTAGCCCCTCCAAAGAAGCACTAATTTGATGCATGTCTTCCCCATGCTTATCCTAGGAGGGTGTTAGTTATCAAAGATCAAGAGAGTGCCATTGGACAAAGATGTGGGTCCCTCTTTCCAAATGACATTTGAAAACACTTTAAGCTTCACCTAAAGTGTGATATTTTAAGTTTGGGGGGGACGAAAGCAACTAAAATGACATGAGTAGATAACTCCAAGAACAGACACATGACACCACCCCACTTCTCCTAAGCATAGTGGCCATAAAAGGAAGAGGTAGTTGTGTCATTTACATCATGTGGGGAGTAAATGCACTCATGAGTTCCAAATCATTTTCAATTGCATGGTATCATGAGAAAGAGTGCTGAAATCTCTAACCATCATCTCTTTGAGTAATTACTTTGCCTATATATTTGAATTTATTCCCTTCCAGAAGGGGTTGACAATTATTTTATTTTTGCATTATTATTTCTCTGAACCACTATTGTAATAGATTAGGGTATAGTAGTAGTTAGAGTTTTTATTTTGTAACATTAACAAGTGCACCTCATGGATGTTAGTGGATGATTTTTATGTGCTTTTTGTGGCTTTATATATTCAGTTCCCTATCTATAATGAAGAGGACATGGTGTTATGTGTTATTTGGGGTTAACACTATATCTTTTTACTATCTCTTTCCTTCTACTTCCAAAGTGTAGATATTTGTTTATGATATAGATCTTAAATCATACTTTTAAGCTCCTTTATGTTCTAAGGTGTTTAGATATTTGCACTATTTTATTCAAGTTTACGTTAAAATTTCAAATATTCTAGTGCATCACCTTAGATTAGATTTACTTTTATGTTGTTTACTACTTTCCTCTTTAATCCCTTTTTACCTCCCAAATTGAATGAAGAGCCAACTTCTAAAATCCCAAAGATCACTTTATAGACCGTATTTGGTCCCACATTTGTAAATCTGCCCATATATTATTATCTAACACGGATTGTAAACTTTAGGCATCAACATTCTTGATCCAAGTCATGATTTTGTAAACTGTTAAAGATTTTGTACTACAGGTCTATTTTCAACAATACCATGACTTACCCAGTTGTGACTTTGTCCTTTAAGTCATGAAATTATCTCTGATATTCATGATATTATTTATTCCAAGCATAAGCATAGGGTTAATGGATTTTTTGGTTGATTTATAATCCTCTCTGACCCCCTGTATGCTTACTATGCATGTTATTATGTGTTTTATTTGATCCTTAACCCTATGTGTGTAGGAAATAAGGTCAAAAAAGGTGTTAAGAAAGACTTCAATAGATAAAACTCAAGACACAATATTGTGACTCACCCATTAGCGATATCATCTTGGTAATCATGAGATTAGGCCCATGAATCATAGTATTGTAATCTCCCATAAAAGCATTAACTATTGACTGTTTTAGGGTCTATTTTGACATTCTATGTCTTTGTAAGAATTTATATCATTAATATAAGTCTTCAATCTAATTTTTTTAGGGTTTTATTTCTCTAAATCCATATCTATTGAATAACCCTAATTTTTTACCTCATTTTTCTCTTTGTATGGTTTTATTGTATGGTCTATGTGCTTTGCAGGGTCAATAGGGTAAAAAGAATCAACTGAAGATCAAAACAAACATAGACCTTTACCTCTTTTCCTCATCTATGAAAAAATTTCAAGTCTTGACCTTTTTAGAGTCATGATATTATCTTGGTAAGCTATGGTATTGTAATTCTAGTCATGATTTTGAAAATTTTGTCATTTTAAACTCCTATTGTGTTTGCTGTTTATTTCCAAATCATATAGGATAAATTCAGAACAAAATATAAATGAATTAATCTCTATATTTTGTATATTTGTTCTGGATTTATGCCCATGTTAATCAAACTTTGAATATCATAAATCAATTTATAATCTAACATTAATCATCCATACAATGGCATTTTTGATATTTAAACAATTTGTACCTTTGTCTCTGTCAAACATATCTAGATCTAGAAGTTTTGTCATTCCTAACAATATCACAACTATCAATTTATTTGTAGTTACACTTTTATCATCTTCAGTCATAGTTTTGTGGTTTATGACAAAAAAATAACTATCAAATGTAGTGAATAATAATATTGTTAGTCTCAGTCATAACATTATCCATCTAACCATGGTTTTATAGGTAATCATTATGGTCATCTCTCAACTACAATATCATAACTCATAAGTAATGATTTTGACCCCCTCAATTATAATTTCACACTGTGCACCAGGGGTGCTACCCTCAGACCCTGCAAGAGGTGCTTCCCATTGACCCCTTTGGGGGATACCACCCCCAGACTCTCATGTTGTGGCTCACTCACCCAAAATAAAATATAAATCCAAATCATAATTTTTAGGGTGTTTTTCTTAAGGCATATTAGACTAACGTCTTGTTTCTTACAGAGGTAAACCTAGAAGCAATTTTATTTTGTCTAACATTTTATCTTGCAAGGAATATTTTTGTCTAACATCATTTGTATTAAAAGTTTCCCCTCAAGACCATTAATCAAAAATACTAACCCTTGTCTTGCAGGTTACCTCCTTTTGAGTTCCACTTGAAAACTATTAACAATGTGCTGGTAGGTCACTTTTCAAAGGATGCATTTGGTATTTTGAAAATAAATGATCTATTTTATCTTATATATATAATTTTATTGTGAAAAATCATTCCTTGTATATATTTTATTATGTATGTGTGTTACCAATCATTATATCGTGCCAATCACATAGTTAATTAAAATACAGAAATTAATCATATTGTGTGTTTGCTTATTTTTTATTCCCCTTTTTAGGATTGCACATGATGTGGAATTGATCCCCACACATGGGATTAGTATATATGGGTCACTGTGCACTAACCAAAATCCATGTTTTGATAGAGTATAAAAATTAGGGATAAATGTTATTAGGCTAAGCAGTTAACTCCATATAGGTCATCTATGAAGGGGAAGATTTAACTCTCTAAACCAAGCATTAGAAAGCACCCTATATGTATTTAATCCCCAATGTATCTTTACGTATATAGGGGACTCACCTAAGAGCCTTGTATATACCTAGTATAAAAAACTTTGACTGTAACACATGTACTTTTGCAAGAGTTAGTATTAGCTCCAAAGTAGCCATCATGTATAAGTAGGGTTGAAAGGATTTGGTTGATACCATAAGGGGTCATTGACCTAAAACCTCACCCATGAAGTTGTTGGATGGTGTGGGCATCAAGTTAACTTCTTAATAGTTTACTAATAATAGGTTATGGATTACTTAATTGGGTTTGTATTGTGTTAAACCTATGTTGTTTGTGAGCCAAGTCAAGCTTTACCCCAAACCTACATGCCTATCTAGGTCTTTGCATAATTCATTTTATACATCCTTATCCTTTTTACATATATCTCCATCATCATCCTCTTGTAAATATTGTCTTTGTATATCTTTGACCCTATCTCATCTTATCTTTATCCCATCCTATTCTAGTCATCCCCATATCATTCTATATCATCATTGATCATACCCCACCACCTTGTCTATATCTCATCATTACCTTTGTATATCTTTATCCCATCTTCTACCTTATCTAGGCTAGTTATACCCACTCATAATTTATCATATCCATATCATCTAACAATTTTAGGAATAATAGAGTTTTATTCCTATTTTAATTAAAGATTTGAGTAGGATTAGTCAATAAATAATATAAAATAATTAAGCCACTAATTTTTGAAATTTAATTTTGATTTGACCTTTATAAAAATAATAAAAAATTAAGGAGAAATATAACTTAGCTTATTCTGGTCTGTTTGAACTGAGATAGGGTCTGGAAATTCAGGTGCAAGACTAGGACAATATCACAAAAAGGATCATATACTTTGTTTTTTGATTAGATAAGAGCGTCAAAATTGGACACCCTAGGCTCTGGTGCTGTATTCCTCCCTTGATGATGTTTTCCTCAAGATCTAATCTTTTTGGGTTTTGTTTACCTGCTTAATGTGTTCTTATGTACCAAATTTTAGGTCTTTGTTGTTGATAGGGTTCTATGTAGAGCTAATTATTTATGTTCTTATATTTTTTTATGTAATTGAATGAAATTGGGTAAATAGGAAAAAGGGGTTAGTGTGTGTATATGCACTAGACATGCTTCACATCCCATGTGTAGGTACACTACCTTCATACCAATACTCTGAGGAGGAATCAAGCCATATGTAGTTATCCCTTTAAGAGTGCTTGGTGAAATAGTGAATTAAATATAGGAAATGCTAAAATTGGGTATGATTGAAATGGCTAGGGACTATTTTGAAGACTTGATTTAGCTTTGAGGTGTATAGACTAACTGTATACAGAGAATATAGATTTTTTTTGAGTAGTCTTACTTGTATTCTTGCTTATTTGACTGATATTTGTCAACCCCCTCTAAATTATCTTTGAATGGGCTTGTATATGGATCTATTAGTCATGGGTTAGATGGAATTAGAGCAAGCTAACATAATAAAGAAAAGGAATCAGAGAAAAATGATAAATTGGGCTCAAAATGTGATTAGATAGGAGCACTAAAAAGGGGACACCCTAGGGTCCAATGTTATTATCCAACTTTGGGTCTATTGTATTGGGTATATGAGACTTGGGGGGATGGATTAATCATGAAGAGAGGGTCTTAACTGAGCTTAGGTGAATTCCAGAAGGCTAGGAATGACTGAGAATCAATTAAAACAAGCTTAAGTGGGTCCAGAGAGCAAACAAGAGGGACTTATGGATTGGGTGTCATTAGCCATGCTCAAGTTACTAATTTTTTCATTTTATATGACTAAATTTCCTCCCCTTTTATTCTAGTGATGTAATAAATCAAAATACTAGGATAAAGAAAAATAGAAAGCTTACCTAAACTTACCTACAAAGGTGAAGCTCATAAATCTTGTGATGTTGAGTAATAGTAGATAGTGTATAGAGAGCACATTGTACAAGTGTGAATCTGCAAAAAAATCAAAGAGTAGATAAATTATTATTATATGTGATATAAAACAAGAGCATAAAATACTAAGTAAAAGAGAGAGAGAGTAAGAGAAAGGAATAAATACACCTCATCAGGTACGTGAACCAATATAAAACCTATTATAATACTGAGCAAGGTTGAGTAATCCTAGATGTGCTATATGATGTTATACCAAAAGTTATATCATGAATATATCTAAGTGCTCAATTCCATATAAAGTGGCTCACGAATGTGAAGGCTATAACTTTGGCTCCATCATCACCTACTAAGTGAAGCTAGATGATCATGCATTTTCTAATTGATGTCTGGACTATGTGTCTAATCCCTCTGAATAGGTTGCTCAAGAATATAAAGGCTGACTCTTTGAATCCATCATTGTCTACTAAGTGAAGCTAGATGAATCATGCATGTATTGATTAATGTTTGGAATATATGTCCAATCCCTCTGAATAGGTGGCTAAATAATACACAGGCTGGCCCTTTAGCTCCATCATTACCACATGAGGTGAAGTTGTGAATTGATACTGGTATGTATGAACGTGTATGCCATATGAGATGGATTCTAATGCCCATGAATGCTCTAAAAATATGATAATATGGCATGGATAGATGAATTTGTACTGGAAACTAGGTTAATGTTGTCCAACTCAAAAAAGATGGAGATTAGGCTTGTATGAAAGTCACTCTTAAACTAGAAATTTGGCTTATATGGAAGCCACTCCAGAAATTGAGTACTTGGGAATGTGGAGGTTAGGCTTGTCTGAAAGCCACTCTAAAATGATTCCAGCCACCTATAGATGGAATAAGGCATGCAACTACTGAGAATGCCTGGGTAATGGTGAAAACTAAAAGAAGAGAAGCAAAAGTGTTATGTAATCTACCCCTAATCATTGGTGTCTGAAACATGGATTATGATCTAAAAGTTATACCAACTACCATATCTAAAACTAAAATTGAGAGCTAATAATGATGCATATGATACCCCCTATGTTTGGATTCTTTGAGAAAACTATATTGAAATATGTTGATATGAAGTGGTCTAAATGTGAAAAACTATAGTTGAACTTACTTTTATGCTTGATTTTGGAAAATCTAGTTTTTTTGCTATTTGGATAGGAGAACCAAAAATGGATGCCCTAGTGACCGAGGCTATAGTCTAACCCTGGTGCTATTGCCTTAGATTGAAACTAATTAATATTCTAGAATCTTGACTATATGCTTAGTTTATTCTAGGTGGTTTGATGACTGGTTGTTGTTTTGGTTGTTCTAAAATTGGATTTTTTTGACTGATAGGAGCTTTGATCTCTATAGAAAAACCCTTGTTTATTACCCCCTCTTTTGAGGGTAGGAATAAGCACTCTGCAATAGTTGTCCTAAAAAAAAATCTCTACAAGTGTGTTATGCTGGAAAATACATGATATAACAATGATAATCGACAAGATATCTCAAATTATAACATGCTTTGAATTTGAAAGATTATTAGATCAACATGGGTATGCCTAGATAGATATAATAATCTATTAGCATGTGCAATGTACTGAACTAGAAATGAAAGTGTTTAGTTTGTTAGTTGGACATATGGAACATGATGTCCATCATGGCATCCAAAAAATAAAAAAATGCCTTATAAAGATCATGGCCTTGCAATAATTGAATATATAAATAAGCAATAAACACATGAAATGAGAAACATACAAGGGGGCTAAGGGGCCACATAAATAAGGTATATGGGCACATATCACTCAAAATGGAAAGAAAACATACAAAAGCATGTGAAAATGCCCACATACACATACAATGAAAAAAAAAATGTTGGCATAGGGGCCACAAACAAATAAAAGAGTATAAACAAAGGACATTTGAAAATGTCTTAAGGCACACCCATGAATAGAATCAAAAGACATTGGTAATGTCTTAAGGCACATACATGAGACAAGTAGAAACTAGAAATGTAATCACACAAGCTACGCTAAGTAGAAAGAGAAAACATGTAATAATTGGAAAGATACAATCATATCTAACTAATCAAAGTAGAATTGAAAGTATGCAAAACATGTTTGGTACAAGACTAGGTATATGCTAAGAGATACACAAGTGCTAGATACTAGTGAAATGTTGATATAATAATATGTGTAATCTAGTAAGTAATATACATTAGTATGATAACTCATAGTGTGTAGTGTAGGATTGACATAATCTGAATGGTGTAGTCATGTAGAAGATGACCCCAATGGGTATGCATATCGATGTGTGTCTCGAATGTATAAGTAGGAATACCCCCTTAATGGGTAGAGTGAAGTAATCAAGTAGTTGGATGTCACTGCACACACTCAATGGAGATCAAGTGAAGCATGGTAATTTAGATAAATTGACATACAATAGCATGAAATAAAAAATGTAAGTCCTAGAATTATATTAGTTATGTAAAGCATGAAAGATGCATACAATTGAAATGTTTTTAGCATTTTGATATATTTTAATGTTTTTGTATTTTGAAATGTTATATTATTTTTATGTATTTTAAAATATTTTAACTATATACAGTCAATAAAAATATATTATGTATAATCGATGTTGAAATAAATTATGTACAAGTACGTAGATAAAGTAATATGTACACGATAATATAAAAGACTAGGTTGGTGGGGGGAAGGGATTCAAGGATGGAGACCATTCAGAATGGAAATGGAGGAAAGGGTCTTGGCCATCATCAAATGCCTCTAGATCATCATCATAAGTATCATCATATGTTGTAGATGCTATGTTCATGGTGTCATCATGTGGAAGGTGAATTGAAGGTTGCTCTGGTGGGGGAGATGTTGACTCTAATCTGGGATGTTTAGCCCTACTAGTAGATGAATCTAGTAGAAGTGGTGGAGTTGGTGATGTTATAATATGAATAATGCCTCAATCCTATAGTTTATTCAATCTCTACTATAAATTTATACATGATTTTTAATCATGGCCTGTAATCTTGTGAAAAGTAGAAAATGGGTGACTATCTTGATGTGACAACCTGTTGATAGATCTATGTCATACTATAGGTAATGTGATCAATCCATGATATATATATATATATATATATATATATATATATATATATATATATATAACTTTATCGTGGATTGATCACATAAATTATAACTGATATTATGTGTTGCCTTCATGAATCTAAATAACTATCTCTATATCCATAGAGCTAACCATGTGGATTGTATATGCCAAGTGATCTGACTGTGGCCGTGTGGAGTTCTTGAGAGTGTAGTGTGAGATGCTAAAAGTCCTATAGGATGTGGTATGAGAGATCTAGAGTCATCTCGGTAGTTTTTGGAGCTGACTAGTGTAAATCTCAATCCACATAAATAATCATCTATGAATGTGGGTGTCATACTAGTATTTGAAGAATCTTGTGAATCTATGTTAACATCATGCACATATGGTAACTCAAAATTTACCACAAGGGGTAACTGTGATATAGGAGTCTCATCATCTATAGTAGTAGAAGATGATATTGATGTGAAGGTATCTATAACTAGTGGAGTAACTATGGAATTAATTGAAACTAATGGTGTTACTATTGATGATGGTGTATGTGTAATAGGTGTTAGAACTATGACTGATGAAGTAGTTAGAATGGCTGAAGTTTATATGACTAGAAAAATAGTTGGTGTTGAAGTTATGACTATAAGTGGAGTGTGAGAAGTACTAGTCTCTCCAACCTTATATCTATGTATCTAATTTAGAGAAATGCTATGAGGAGGTGGCTGTACTATGAGATATGGTGTCCCATTTGGTGAAATAGTCAAAGATGACTCTGTAGTTCAATAATATCTGAATGGCTAGTTATTTATTGGACATGTGTATATATATCCCTCATGGAGAAAATTAATACATCAATGGAGAGTGGAAGTAATGGCCCTCATACTATGTATCTAGGGTCATTCGAGTAAAATATTATAGTGAAGAGAACCTAGCATGACTTGGAACTGTGTAGAGAGGCTTTTGGGTCCCACCATGATATCTAAAGTAATAGTTCCTAATGTCTATCATGGTATATCATCAAACCCTCAAAATTTCTTATATTATTTTTGCATTGATGCCATATATACGCTCATGGCTAATAAGAATGTGATATTACATATATTTAGACTAAAACCACTATCAATAAAAACTCTCTTAAATGCACTAGTTTTGACTTATATTTGTATGAATAGTGGAAAATTTTGATCAATAACCATTTGAGAAGGCATGTCTTCACTATCAAAATAAATTACATCTTCTATAGTTTTTAAAGTGTTGACCACTAATGTAAAATAAGAAGGTTTCAAATAAATAAACATAAAAGTCTAAGTGAGTGCCTGATAAATAATGTCCTTAAATACATTAAATTTTTGAAGGAGTTCTAACATGGAAATCTAGCTAGAGTGTTTCTCAACTAATCAACAATGTCATATGCCTTGTGTAAATCTACCTGTGCAAGTGGGTTGGGCCTGAGATGGGATGGAATAGTAGGGTGATGGGGCTCCTAGGTAGGTGAAAGAGGCATAGTGACATGTTGAGTAATAGATCTAACCATATTATCTACTATTCATATAGGAGGAGTAGTAGCTATGGGAGAAGAGTGAAGATAAACGATGGGTCAAGGAGGTGGAGGGAAAAAAGGTGTCAACTAGGCTCTCTGGTAACAGGTAGTTACTTAGGGAAGAGTGAAATGGACCATGCAACATGACTCGATATGGGGGAGGGGATCCAAGGGAGGTGATGCAAGAGATGGATTGACATGTTTAAGAACAAATTGTTTAACATCATCCCATATAATGAAAAATAAGCATGAAATGCAAAGAATGAAACTTTTTAGTAACATATGATAGACTTCATCATTCATGCACATGATAGGGCCCATTATGGTTCCTTTATTATTTACAAGAAATGTAAGAAAAGTTTGCAAATAAATGAGCAAAATTCTTGTAATTTGACTATGGATGTAAGGTGATATCTCAAGGAGCAAATTTAGAGCTAGTACATGTAACTAGGGATTTTTCAAAAATATTTGTGCAAAATACTATGAATTTTTATAATTTAGATTGAATTTTTGAGCTAAGTATGCAAGATAAAATTTAGATTTTTTTGGGAAAGTGATTGATTTAATAGGATCTAATATATTTAATTAGGGTTTTGATAAATTTTTTTTGAAAAAACTATGAATTTTTGAAATTTGAAATGATTTTCTGATTTTAATATTTAACTAAAAATTCAAAAAATAATTGGAATAGTATAGGAAAATTACTGGGACCTAGTTTATGCAACTAGGGTTTGAAAAGGAATATTTTTGAAATTAATATGAGTTTTTTAAATTTGAAATAATTTTTTGATTTTGACATTCAACTAAAGATTTAGAAAATAATTAGAATAGTATAGGAAAATTATTGGAACCTAATTGATGCAACTAGGGTTTGAAATAAACTTGTTTTAAATTTTACTATAAAAATTTTAAAATTTGAGAGGAATTTCTAATTTTAATTTTTAAGGAAAAATTAATAAATTAATTTAAAAAATCAAGTAATAATTTACCCTAGGGTTTCTAGGGTTTTTATTTATAAATTTTAAGTCAGGTTCACCAAATGATTTAACAATTTGGGAATAATGGAGTTTCATTCTTATTTTAGTTAAAGGTCTGAGTAGGATAAATTAATAAATAATATGTAATAATTAAACCATTTATTTGTGAAATTTAATTATAATTTGGCCTTTCTAAAAATAAAATATAACTTAGCTTATTTGGGTTGTTTGAACTGAGACATGGTCTAAAAATTTAGGTGCAAGACTAAGACAGTGCCACAAACAAGATCATGGAATTAATTTTTTGATTTGAAAGGAGCATCAAAACTAGACACCCTAGGATCTGATGTTGTATTCCTCCCTCGACACTATTATCCTCAGGATCTGAACTTTCTAGGTTTTGTTCATCTACTTAGTGTGATCATATGTACCAAATTTTAGGTCTTCACTATTGATAGATCTCCCTACATAGCTAATTATTCATACTCTCATCTTTTATATACAATTTAATGAACTTGTAAAAATAGGGAAAAGAGGTTAGTGTGTGTAATATGTACTAGACATGCTTCACATCCCATATGTGGGCATGTTGCTTACATACCAATACTCTAAGGAGGGATCAAGACATATATAGTTATCCCTTTAAAAATTATCAGTGCAATAGTGAATTAAATACAAGAAATGATAAAATTTGGCATGCTTGAGATGGCTAGGATTTAGTCTAAAAAATTGATTTAGATTTGAGGTGTATAGGTTGACTGTATACAGAGAATATGGAAGATTACTTGAGTGGTTTTGTTTATATTCTTGTTTGTTTGAATGATATTTTACAACCCCTTCTAAATAATCATTTAATGGGATTATATTTGGATCTATTGGTCATGGATTAGATGGAACCAGACTAGGCTGACATAATAAATAAGAAGAATCAGGGGAAAATAGTAAACTAAGCTTGAAATGTGATTGGATAAAAGCACCAAAAAGGGGACACCCTATGGTCCAACATTATTATCCAACTTTGGCTCTATTGTCTTGGGCAGATGAGACTTGGGGAGATGGATTAAGCATGAAGAGAGGGTCTTGGCTTAGTTGGCGTCAAGTCTAGAAGGGTATGGATGACTAAACATCCATTAAAATAATCCTTAATGGGTTTTAAGAACAAGCAAGAAGAACTTATGGATTGGGTGTCATTATCCATGCTCAAGTTACAAATTTTTGCATTTTATATGACCACCAATCCTAATCTAGTCATCCCCATATAATTCTATCTCATCATTAATCATACCCCACCATCCTCTCTCTATTTCATCATTGCCTTTGTATATATTTATCCCATCTCCTACCTTATCTAGGCTAGTTATATGCACTCATCGTTTATCACATTCCCATCATCTACATTTTGTCTTATACATGCTTATCTCATCTCGCTCTTGTATATATTTTGTCTCTTTTTTACATCCTCTTAATCCTCATCTCATTCATCATTAGACACCCCCACCTATCTTAATCAGATCATTTCTTATGCACATCCTATCCTAAGTCCATCATCAATCATTTGTATTGACCTTATCCTCGTTACCCATCTAGTATAATTCCATCCTATCTTATCCCAGTTGGATTTCTAGGTCACATATGAGTCTAAATCATTCCCCCTCATTCATATTACCCTTCATCACTTCATTGTCACCTCTCATTATACTTATTGTCCCTTACCCTAATCACTTTCATCATATCACATCCTATCTTGAGAAAAATTAGTTTAAGGTTCTGAGCTAATCCTTTTATCATCCTAATCCACTATCACTCACCTCATTGGTTATATCCCTAGTCAGTATCCTATTAGAATCTTATCTCTTTGTTAGTATCAATCTAACAAACCCATCATCATCAATCTAGTCTAATAATCTTTGCTACTCTTAACTAGTACCCATCTAATCATCATCTTGCTAGTTTGGAACCTAGGCACCCATCAAATCCCCAATCCTTTTACTAGTTTGACACCTAGGCATTAATGATAAGCCATTAACACCTATTTTCAATATTGGTCTGACATCTAACCATAGTCCTATATCATCCATTCATCATCATCATGTATCATACTAGCTCGGTCCTTTTGACCTACTTTGTTCAAGAAACCATCTTTAAATCCTTATCCCCCTCCCACCATCCATAATCCATGGAGTTAGACCCCACTTTCATAGACTAATACATATCTACCCATAAGGATGAGATCCTCTTGAAGTTTATTATGATGGGTGTACCACTTCCTAAAGATGTTCATCCCCTTCAACTCATTGCACCTCCTATCCAAACCCCTTCATGTGATTCTCATACCAATCCTCCATTTCTTAGTCATAACCAATCATCCACCCCTTTATGTACTAGAAAAGGGAATCCAATCTTGGCCACTAATAGTCTACCCACCCAACCATGTCAACAATCATATGATCATAAATCCAATGCTTCCACATCTAAGTCACAAATAGAAGTGAGTCCTTATACTCCCCTTATTATATCTTTGGAAGCACTTTTCCAACAATTAGTCACCGCCAACATGATGGTCTATGCACCTATCCAACATTTTGATACTACTAAACCCAAGCCCTTTTGGTATAAAGATGATCAATTTTTTACATATCATTGAACCTAGGGGCATAACATTAATCGATGTCAACCTTTTCAAGATTATGTCCAAGATCTCATCAACCATGTTGACATAATAATCAAGGATGAACCTGATGTGTTTAGATCCCTAGGTGAACAAGAAGAGGAGTGCTAAGATTCCATTCACGATCAAGCCCTTCCCTCTCCAATCCAAGGTCAAGAAACCACACACATCTTCCATGATCTTCCCATCCTAGGAAAATCCTTAATCACAACTAATTTTATTCCTCATGAGCCTATTCCTCCCATCTCTCATGAACCCTCTCACCCATCACATCAAAAACCCCATGTTGAGAGGTCATTTTCACATAATGAATCTCCTATTAGTAGCATTACAACTTGTACATTAGAGTTTGCATCAAAGTCAACATCAAAATTCTTATCATTAGTAGGATCATGTTTAATGCCAAGATTTGAATCAGATTCTTTATTAGATACTTCATCCCTTATTGATGCTGATAATGCTTATGTTTTTAAGTGTACCTCTAATTTGAATGACTCCTCTCCATCACTAGACATACACTTTGATCCCAATTAGGATGATGACATCATAAATGAGTTCTTACAAGATTTATCAGTCAAATATTGTTAGAGGGAATCTGATCCTCTTTTAGATGCATCTAATACCAATAGCCATCATGATCCTTTTATTGATTTTGAGGAGATTTTATTTGATGTTGAAACCAAGTCTCCTTAGAACCCCTATGAAGACTATGTTGATCCATCACCACTCATTAACATCATCATTCCATCACTACCACCTTCATCTATCATAGACCCTTTTCTCCCCATCGATGATCACTTAATCACTTCCTTTAGTAAGAACAAATAGGAACATGCATCGTTGGACCCTTAAGAAATACAATGTATGACACAAATACAAAGGTTTAAAGTCATATTTCAAAAGTTAATCATAAAAATCAAGTCATCTTTGATCATATTAATCAAAATCAAGATTCAAATCATTGACCTAATCAAAACACATCTCTCCCTAGTAAAGTCCAAAATCAGGCACTAAGGGCATATCAAAGTCAAAATAATGCTTTAAGTCAAATGAATATTCTCTTGTGAAGCCTAAAATCAAGAACTAGGGGGTAGACAAAATCCAAATAATGTCAAAATCATGGTCGATCATCCATCAAGTGATCAGATCAAAGATGAATGACAAACAACATCTTGGATCTCTTACAATATTTTATCACATAGTACCAATCAAATGAAGCATGTACCACATCTCCAATGATGTATGTGACTTCCAGTCCTAATCTTTCATAAGCCATCATACCATCTTATCATGATCCTATCATCCATAAAAATCAAGCTTTAATCAAATCCATACCTCACATCACCTCCATGAGCAACATTATCTCTCATAGGGGCAACAAAGATACCTAGTATAGATATTTGGAGGGGTATCCATCAAGCATCAATGAAGGTCACATAAATCCTAATACATCTAGTAATAACAACATGATCTTAGCATCACATATCTCTAGAACATGTGTTGGTTGAAGATCACATGTAGTATTAGTAATCCTCCATCTTGCCCCAACTCTAATAAATCAAGATGCCCAAAAATTAAAAAAGTCATAAAATAAATAAATAAATAAAATCATTCATCTAATGGTGAAAAACAATCTTATGGTGCCTTGGGTAAGTACCATGATGAAAACCAATTTTTGACATCATGGTAAAATAATCAATTATCTGTATTGAACCTTCACACTTGGGGGAAAGACCCATCATTTTTATCCATCACCGTATCCCTTGTTAATCCCATCCATCCATCCATCCATACTTGTCTCATCCCTTGTTAACCTTTTATATATCACCCATCCATGTCTATCATATCCTTTTGTCTATATCATGCATCCTATTGTATCTCTCATTCCTTTTCATCTTAACCTTCATAAGGAATGGAAGGTTTCTTGAGCAATGTTCCCATAACCACTTGGAATATATTTCAATGGACACTCAGGCAACTAAACATCTATTTATTTTGTGATGTGATCATTAGAAATCCCTAGTCTCTTATTACTTGGTCCTAATCCCCTTTTCTACCTCATCCTCATCCTCTTGTCTCTCATTCATCATTCCATCCAGCTTTGTTTTGGTTGCTAGGCTTAGTATTTCCTTTGCTTGTAAACTCCCCCACCCACTACCCCACATCTATATAATGTACATAAATATCCCAAAAATCCTTAAAAACTGAAATATGTAAAAAAACCTAAAAATCACAAAACTTGAAAAAGCCAAAAATGGTCCATTGTGTCTTGTCTTATGCCTTTATCCTAGTTGCATCCATTTCCATCACATCTTATAACCATCCAATATATCTTATTGTACACATCCCCATCCTAAAAAAAGTCTAATATTCATCTCTTATTCCATCTGGGAACCAACTCCTAATGGTCACTAATCTATGTCTTCATCATCATCCCTTTTAGACTAGGTATTACCAACATACACAACCTTGTCAAAGAATCTAGTCTAGCACTGATCACTTCTCTATCATTGCCTTTTCACACCTAGTACCCATCACATCACTTATTTACTAGTGTGAAATGTACTTGATCCCATCATTATCTTTATCATTACCTTGTTATACCTAGCACCCATCAATTCACTATTTGTGAATATCAAAGGTATTTGATCCTATCATCTCCTACTTTTCTTACTAGATTAGAATCTTATAGGGCCTCATCTATTGGAAATACTTGGTCATAAATTTTATAAATTACCTTCACCACTTTTTAATTCAATTTCAAGACCAAATTAGTACATAAAGACCTTATCCCATAAGTGTACACATAATATTTTTAACTATTATTGATTACTGACACTTTGTATCTTGAAAGAACTTGTCGAGTCTCAATATCATTAAGTGCATATATTAAGGGGTACACCAAAAAAGGGGTGGGTACACCATCAGTGCTTCATAAGATTGTCTTTCCTTTTACCATTTGACATCCACACTCAATCCTCCTAAAACCATTAAACCCAAGCTTATTATTCTTAGTTCTACTTATTCCCATCATTTTCTATATTTTATCCTTCATTTCTTAACTTAACACCCTTTAAAATGGTCAGTTGTGCTAGATCAACCAAGTTGACTTAGTATAGTTTAGTGACTTTTTATCTCTTTTGGTTTGTTGGCCTCTTGACTAACCTAGCACAGACCTAGAGTGTTATCCATAAAAATGTGCTAGGTCGACTAGGTTGACCTAGCATAGCTGACATTTCCAAAAAGATTTAGGGTAAGTTACCAATATATATATATATATATATATATATATATATATATATATATATATATATATATATATATATAAGGTCATTCATTACCATTTCAAGAAGAGAAATAATTAAGTGAAGAAGTGCAAATGAACATCTATCTATTGACCATTATACTTGGAGAATAAAGTTTTAGGGTTTCAATACTTTTTTTGGAGCTCTAATCTCATTTTTTGGATAAGTATTTTGGATTTTTAGATACGTTGTGTAGCCTAGAGCTGATTTATCTTTGTTATCCTTATATACCATGACAATCTCTTGCAAACCACCTTAGCCAAGGGGGAGATTGAAGATTGATGGGTTCATCTTCAAAGATAAGTATTCCTAACTTTATTCCTCTTTTGTAAGAGTAAATAGATAGAGCATATGCATTATTATCTTCTATGTATTAGGATTTTGTATACATTGACATGTGTATATGTCTTTTATACATGTTTAGTGTAGATATTTTTTTAAATTTATAACCCCCACTTTGTGACACAAGCTCTGATGTGCACTATATTAGATTAATAATTCTTGTTATTAGATTAGTAAAATATTAAATCATATGACTCTTTTAGGGTTGTTATGTGCTTATGTTAGACTATAGTCTTTGTAAGCCTATCTCACGCAGTGTTTTTTGACAAGTGATCCCCTAATCGAGTCTAGCATATCCTCACATTAGTCATGCTCCTTCATAACAATTGTATGCCCCCAATTAGAAGTGTAGGTGTGATCTATCCCATTTGATATAATATTAATTTATGGACATGATGCATTTTTGATTGCATACATTCTGGTGAACTTGATGTGAAAAAAACCCTTACAATATTTCTTTCACTTATTTTATTTCTATTCATCATTATTTTTATCATATCTTTATTATGTTGAATCGACCCTGTCAACCCTATTTATTTATCTTGATAAATAGATTTTTAGGAATAGGTAAATGGCCTGACTAGCTTGACCTAATATAGGTTTTAAAACTTACAGAACTCTGTTCAAACAACTAGATCGACCAACTTAATCCACTATATTTTTTGCCAATTTTCAAACTTCTTGTTCAGTCAACTAGGTTGATCAAGTCAACCTATTGTAATTTCAACACTTTTTTAGTAGGTTCATATATTGCTTGGTCAACCATCTTGACCTAGTTTTTAGTTTTTTCATATTTTTATCCAAGTTTCTTGATCAATAATATTCTCCTTTTCATCTCTAAACCATTCAGGGTAGAGATGGTGTTGATACCTTTAGTTTCTGAGGAACCACTTAGGACCATACTCTTAGATTATGCTATGACTAGACCTTATTGCTTTGCCACACCTAGGTTAGTCCTCTTTAGACCTTCTAAAAATCCTACCCCTCCTTTAGTAGGGCTAGCTATAGTTAAGTCTATTCTTTTGTACACTCTAGTTGAGCTTGTTTCCTCTCTTACTATTGATGAGCCTCTTCCTGTGTCTCCTCTTAGTGCACCTCCTATTGACCCTAGTTCTACTCCTTCCCTATCAACAACCTCAATTGATGATGGTTTGCTTTCACTACCTAAGATGGCCCCATTTCCCACCAAATGGGTCAATGAGTCCTCTTTTGCTACTTTCATTCTTATTTCACCTATTTTTAGGAGTGCTCCTAAAATCACTCATAAGCATATTTATTGATTCCATTGGAAAAATAATCACTCTTCCACCCATTGTCTTAAGTTATGACAATATCTTGATACCTTGAATCTTTATTCCCTATCATCAGACAAAGCCATACCTCTCCCAAAGGTAATTCTTGAATGTTTACCTTAATATGGTGAGATATATTATCTATTGCACCTCTATGGCATGCATCACACTGATCATTTCCACATTCTCTAACATCTTAGATATCACCTTGTATCCATAACTATACCTCCTACCATTCCTCCCATATGTCATTCCCATAAGAAGGTTCCTCTGTCTTTTCCCATGGCTCCACCTCTAGTAGTTCCATCACCTCTTGTGGTCCCTTCACCACCTTATGTGCCTCCACCTATGATTCATTCTCCTATGGACCTTCCTTTACTTGTGAAACCTTATCCACCTATGAGTCCTTCACCCATGGATCCTTATCCATCTATGATTCCTTCTTTTCATGTAGATCTTATTTCCATGCATTCTCCTAACTAACATTTTCCTAAATTTCCTCCTCAACATGATCCTTCGAGCATTCATAATTTTTTAGTTGAGGAGATTAAAAGAGAGGTATTTCCCTAGTATTCATTAAATATTGATGAGACCTTGGCAGTAGTACACATTCAAATTCATAAAGACTTATATGATGTATTGGATAATGTGTGTGGATAGATTAAATAATTTTTATGAGCACATGCATGGTGATTTCTCATTTATATTTGGGTTTGATGTGTGATCCAATCTTATTTTTATTGTGATTATATCATTTGACACTATGTCAAATTATTTCTTATCTTATATCATGTTTTTCCTTATTGTTGTACTATAGTTATTTTTTTATATTTCACATATACTTATATTTTTATTATCATTTCTATTTTCCCCTTATCATTATTTTCTTATCTTTTAGAGTTTTTCTCAAAACTCTTCCCTTGTATCTTCATGATTTTTTGTCTTATGTTTATTTTTCATAGATAGTTGTCATGGTGACTTGGTTATATCTACCCTCTTCCCTTTGACTACTCTCTCCTATTACCATGTAATTAGTTCACAAGAAATCTTTCTCATTACTATTTCTTTTCACTGGTCCTCTTTGGATCTCTTTTTTACCTTATTCCTTTTTTTTCAAACTAAGCATATACATAGTTGAGACTTGAGATCACATTCTTAGTTCATTATCAAGCCTAAGTGTTCTAGTCAGTCTTTTGTCTAGGGTTACTTAGCTTCCTTTAACCTTAGCCTACAATTCATTCATTTGTATCACTATCTATTTCATGATTTGTCATCCCAAATACTTATAGATGAAGAATCTTAAAAAAAATTTGGAAAATAAAGTTCAAATACAAATCATTTAAACAAAAGGCAATAATATCAAAAGGCAAAAATATTGAATATTATTGAAAGTCTAAATCACACTAAAAGACATGATTCAAAACACATCTCCTTCTTCTAATCGAAGCTCAAATTATATAGTTGGCCTCACAATAGAGCTGAGGTCCTTTGGGGTGAGGTAGGTTAGTAGATTAGAAGAAGAAAATAAAAAAATATTTTAATGTTACCTACTTTCTCATGCATGTACCCAATATTCGTAGTAGACTAATGACTCTGTAAGGGGTCCTAAGGAGAGGGGAACATGTTTTGATAAGGTAGGTATATTTTAATTTTTCTTGTACCAATCTACCATCATGAGTTGATCTTAGTATCACACCTATTTTCCTATAAATATTTATGTCTATAGTAAGTGGGTTTCCTTTTTACATAGATGACCACTAGTATCTTGGTGCCTTCTCATGTCCTTAGTATGCCTCTTGCCTCTTAAGGTCTTATCTTAAGACGTCTAAGTCTTGATTCTTACACTCCCTTTTTAATTTCCTTTCCTTCATATTTCCTCTTAGGAAATATTTTTTTGATTAATAAGGACATGAGAAGACACTAAAATCAAAACAATATCTATAGTATTATGGTGCAAAACAATATCAATAGTCTTATGGTGCATCTATGAGATCATCCAGTATGTCTATAGTATCTAATCTCTCCTATATTTGTCATTACTTTATCTTCGATGGTCACTAATCATCTTGTTATAGGGTTGGTAGTGGTACATCTAGTATTTCTACCTCTTCTACCTCTTTCTCTACCACTCATCATGCCCGAATAGTCCATGGTCTCTCCTAACATGGCCTCAGTGTTGGCCTCATTATTAGTGGTTTGAGTCCCCTCTTCTCTCATGGATCCTTCACATGCTGAGCCCATTGGTTGGGCATTGATATTAGTGTTGAAATATAAGGTAAGCCCATCTATCCTATCACCCATGCCACTAGATGTGGATCTCTACCATGTATAGTGACCAATCACCTCTCTCCTCTCTAATACTAATGAAACTATGTGCCAACTCACCCATATAGCTGCTATGTGCCCATAAGGTTGCCACATAATTTTTGCATGTCTCATCGACTATAGTGTTATCATGTGGGGCATGATCTATGATACTTAGTCCTCCTACCATCTTTGCACTCAAGGTAACCCATCATCGACCACATAGGGCAACCCAACTAGTTGATACATGCAAAATATCTCATATATACATGTCATCAATAGTATGATTAGTCTCATAATCTTCTACCTTTTGACCAACATCTCAAATAGATCATGTATGAGCTATATATAAGTGACAAAACCTAGATCATATAATAATCCCTCCTAAAGGCTACCATGAATAGTGGTACCTTACCATCTAACTTGTGATAGAGCACCCACTATGTCGTAGGGCCTATCATCACCTTATGGAGATATAGAATCTATGATTTATATACATCATCCATACTGACTCTCCATCCTTTTAATATCATCTCTGATCTTATAACACACATAGATAAGGCTCTCCTCTCCTCTAAGCTATTTGGTATCCCTATGGTCACTAGTGCTCCTGCTATTGGTAGCCTATGGATAATATGTACATCTTCTACTATGATACCCACCTCTATCACATCCCCATCTACCTCTCATCTGAAGGTGTTAGTCAACCATTTTTTAGCATCCCAAGAACATGACTAACAAGTTAGCACTGAGGGGGATACTACACATCTCAGATATACTTTTAAGACCTATGACTACCAATGTAGCTTGATATCCATCTATTAATCTCTCTAATAAATCTAAAAACCAAAACATGTCCACCAACCTCCAAAATATCAGTCGTCTCTACAACAAAGAAACAACAAAGGATGTATTATTTCTTCCATGTCATGAATAATCATAATACATTCTTTACATATTATTTTTACCATTTTATTTAAAAAAAGCTTAATTACTTTTACCTTATTCATTTTATCCTATTTTTATCTTCCTTGGTCCCTCTTTCCCTCCTTTAATCATTTTGGGCCATTCTAGCCCTCTTTCAACTTTTTACACAATTTTCTATGGTTATTTTGGTTCCCTAGTCAACCTAGTTTTATAAAATTCTCCTATTATTGTCATAATTGACTTCAAATTCCAAGTCAACCCTCTTATTTCCCCTCTCTAGTTCTTAGTTTTCATTCTTGTCCTTACAGACTAGTTTCTCACTCCATTTTAGCTTTTTAGCCTATGGGTTACACTAGGTCGACCCATACCTACTGGGTTGACCATATGGATTTTACCCTATTTTAACCTACTAGGTCAACTTAGGTGATCTAGTATGTTTTATGTGATGACTCAATACATTTTACCCAAAATATTTATTTTTATCATTTTATTCCTAAACCCCTCCAACCCATTTCCCGTCTTTCTATTTTCTACTCTCAAAATCTAAGTTTGTTCAATTTTGACATGTATAAATGCTTAAAATTTTTATCAAAAATTCACTCAATTCAGTAAAAAATTCAAAAACTAGTTTAAGATCTATAGTTGTATGCTTGTAGTTCACTTTTTGTCTCCTCTAGGTGTCGTCCTCATCTAGCTTGTCATTCCCTTGCCATCCTAGCCTTGTTTAGTCTCAGAGCTCTCTTTTCTCTCTTTCACAATTCCAAATGCTAAATGACACCTCTTTTTCCCTATTTAAAAACACTCTTCAAAATTCAAATTCTTTCATTTATTTTTAGATAGATTCCTTGTTTTACCTCTATCTTTGTTTATGCTCATCCATGTTGCAAACTGTAAAGTGCATTAGAATAGTGATGACGTAGAGATTATTTTTCACTATCATATGCCTGTCTTCTATTTTTTTTGATTTTTGGTTATTTTTTATATTAACTTCTATAGGTTCACCTAGTTTACTCTACATTAGACACCTTCACATTTATTATAGTCTACTTCTTTATTTATGACATTAAGGTAAGTTAAAGTTGTGTTTTTAATATAGTTTTTTCATTTATCTTATTTACTACTCACTTCACCATACTTAGATTTAACATTGTGTATTATTATGTTTTCTTTCAGAGCACCATCCCATGTTGTACTTATGTGACATGTGATGAGCTTTGGCTGGGGCATATGTATAAACATAATATTTTTAACTTTTATTGATTACTGACACTTTGTATCTTGCATAAACCTATCAAGTCTCAATCTCTCTATGTTCATGCCTTAAAAGGTGCATCAAGAAATGGGTGGGAAGATCATTGGTGCTTCATAAGATTTTATTTTATTTTTCCACTTGCCATCCACACTCTAGCCTCCTAAAACCATTGAAATCAAGCTTATTCTTCTTAATTCTACATATTCCCATAATTTTCTATATTTTATCCTTCATTTTTTTTAGCACCCTTTTGACTTATTGATTGTGCTAGGTCAACCAGGTCGACCTAGTATAGTTTAGAGACTTTTTCTCTCTTTTGGTTTGTTGGCCTCTTGGTTGACCTAACACAGACCTAGAGAGTTAGCCTCAAAAATATGCCAAGCTGACTAGGTTGACTTAGCACAACTAACATTATCAAAAGATTTTAGGGTAAGTTACCACTATATATACAAGGTCATTCCTTACCATGTCAAGAAGAGAAAATAATTAAGTGAAGAATTTTGAATGAACATATATCTATTGACCACTCTACTTAGGGAATAAATATTTAAGGTTCAATACTTTCTTTGGATCTATGTTCTCATCTTGTGGACAAGTATTTTAAATTCTTGGATAGGTTGTGTAGCCTAGAGATGATTTATCTTAGTTATCCTTACATACCATGATAATCTCTTATGAAGCATCTTGGCTAAGCGGGATATTGAGTCTTGATGGATTCATCTTTAAAGGTAAGTATTCCTAACTTTATTATTTCTTTGTAAGAGTAGATAGATAGAGCATATTTATTCTTCTCTTTTATGTATTAAGATTTTGTATACATTGACATGAGTATATGTCTTCTATACATGTTTAGTTTAGTTGTTTATTTGTTTTATTTTTAACCCCCATTTTATGCCATAAGCTTTGGTGCATAATAGATTATATTTATCTTTCTTGTTATTAGATTAGTGAAATATTAAATCATATGAATTTTTTAGGGTTGTTATGCAATTATGTTATACTATAGGCTTTGAAACCCTATCTCGCATGGTGTGTTATGACAAGTGATCCCCTAATCAGGTCTATTGGATTCTCACATTGGTCATGCTCCTGCTTAACAATTGTATGCCTCAATCGAAAGTGTAGGTGTGATATATAACTTGATGATGATATGATTGATTCCCCTTGGGATGTGTCAACAACCATGACATAATCATCTCTACCCTCTATGCATGTGTCATTTCTAGGGGCATCATCATCAATTTATATATCATTTCTCAAATTCAAATCTTTATCTTCCTCATCATCTATCTCAACATTTTGAATCCCATCCCCTCATCTATCCATTGCATCCCATCCCTTATTTCTTATTTTGAGTGGCTATTTGTCTCATACATGTCCCTTTAAGGGAGAATCATATCCCCTAACATTCATCCATGACATGGTTTTTTTTTGAAAGATCATTTATTCTTCCACTTCACTCTACTCACAATGCCTTTTCAAAGAGAGGCAAAATATATGCACCTAAATTTTCTCACCTCATTACCATCGATAATATTCATATTAATTAACACTAAGTACACTAATCCCATTTATTTTAATTCATCTTGTTAATTAATACTCCATTCCTAGCCATTTATTTAATATCCCCCTTCAACAATTCTTCATTCAATATTATTTAGTCTAATCCCACTCCTTCATTAATTCCTCTCAATTCTTATTATCATAAACTAATCCTAGTGATCTATTATATGATAATTTTAAATTCTCATAACCCCACCTACCCACCTACTAACCTACAACCTAGCCTTTCCTACATCCCTAGTCCTTAATCACCTACCTAATCCTTATATAACCCCCACCTAATCTTCAATTATCCTTAATCTATTTAATAAGTCTCTATAACTGGAGAAGATCCTCTAGGTCTCTATAAGTCTCTAAACTAGAGACTTCTAAGAAATTTAATATTCCTTGAATAATCCATAACCATTGGATATCCTCATCCAACTTCAAATATCAATCCTTGATCTTCCCTCCCAAAATATATATAACCAAGGATCCTCCTTCATGGAAGTCAAGGAAAAATTGTGTAGGAAATCCATGCCAAATTAGTCCTTGAATAAATCCTTCATCCATCATCAAAATCCTTTTATCATGCCATCACTATGTCAAATATCCTAGTCTAATATGCAATCACAAATCCATTAGAACACCTTGGAAGGAGGTGATATGAAGTAATGAATTCGGTAAGATCTATATCATTTTTATTTGTTTCATGAATCCTTCCTAATAGGTAGTTTGAATTTTGAGTTTGAGTTATCCTGTTTAAATCATAGTGTGCTCAAAATCCTACTACAATAAGAAATTCTCAATGAATATTAAATATTAAAATCTATGTGGGCATAGGGCTTTTGTAGGTTCAAATCCAACTTTGCAGATAGTGCTAAGTTTATATCTTGTTTGTTTAGATTGAAAATTATAGTAAAATTATCATTTGAATTGTTAAGTCTGATGAAATAAGATTTTATACATAACATTATCCAATATGAGAAAACTAATACCCTTTTATTGACTTTGGAAATACTTCACCAATATCTTGTATATGGTGAATATATATAAACTATAGTGAAATGTATATTATTATTATTATTATTATTATTATTATTAATGTCTAAATGTTTATATATATATATATTATAATTATAGATCATAATATACTCAACACAATATATATTTAAATTATCAATATGTAGATTGTCTGCCCACCCCCCAAGATAATGTTTTGAATAGTATGATAATTATAAATCATTGCTCTCTCAATAATATAAATTAAATCCTCTTGCTTACTAAGTAGTTATAGCTACCCTAAGATTAATACATGCAAGTGAATAGATTAAGGAATATCCCTACTAATATTTAGATTGATATCTTTTATTAGGATGCCTTTCATTTAAATCATTGGATAACTAAATATATACATGTGATATATACAATGATCTATTTATGAAAATATTTGCTATTGAATAGAGACTTGATCTATAGTCTTAAAAATAATCTTACAACTATATATAAAATTCACATGTAATATAAATCATCAAACTTATCCTAAGTTATCCTAAGTGTTTTTTTGACCATTCACTGAATATAGATAGCTCAGAAGTGTATTATTTCATCCTATTTGGTCGATATGTGGTTACCTAGTTAGTACCAATAATATAAGGTATATCACTATAGTTTTTAACTGGGTCACTACTTAATATGGGTCACTTCACTATATTCACTTAGTCACTGGAAAATCCTAATGAATCATTGGAATTAACTCATGAGCTTTACTATGTAGTATCTAGATTATAATAATATATAATTCCATCAATACATAGATCAAATTTTAGAAAAATCCATATGTCATTGCAAAATACTAACAATGGAATCCCCAAAAAATCAATTCAAAGATCAAAAAGATTTCCTAATCATGGTTACACTTATATAAGAAGATAAACTCATTTTTATTTAAAATAAAACATGGATGAATTTTAAGCATCACCAACTTTTCAATCATTTCCCACAATTCGAACTAGAATTTTTTTGTTTCCTTTCTACTTTATCTCTCACCTCACTCTCCTTTGCTCTGTCTTCCATCCTTTCACTTCACTCTCCTTCCTCTTATTATAATCTTATTTTTAAAAATTAGATTTCCATGCAAACATCTGTCTTCTTTACCATTTCAATTTAATATCAATCATCATAAGTTAACTATAACTTTATTTATTTTCATAAATCATGCATGTTGATATTTATTTTCAAGACCAAGTTAATTAATACTTAAGTCATTACAAAATTTTAATTATACCTTCAATTATCAATGTAATCTATGAATTGGACTTACCTCTTAGTATTATTACGATAATTAAATTTTCATTTTCAAAATAATGATGCATGTATTTTGACTTAAGGTTAATAATCATGTCCCAATCACAATAATAAACTATGATAATAATACCTTGATTCCTCTTTAGATTAGGCTAAAATCTTAATGAAACAACATTAATTAAGGTAATTTATAGTGTAGCTTAGGATTTTAACATACCCAAATAATCAAAAGTACATGCTAATAATTATAAAGAGAATAAATCAAGTTGTTCCATATTTTGACCTATAAACATAACATATCCAATGTCATAATTAAAACATTATTTATGCCACATCTCATAACACTAGGTTATTACCATAATGTTTATCAATCTGATAAACATATATAAACTAGTCGTATTGTCTTCCAATACCCTAACAAGGTTATATTAAGTTTAACTAGAGGTAATAGGTTTCTAAAGACATTACCATTAGTTTATAGCTAGTTAAAATATAACTAAAAGAATACAACTATTGATTGGTTAAGCATCAACTCATGCAAACATAATCAACACAACAATCATAAATAAATCATCATACAGATTCAACTGCAGGAATTATCATTATGTGATCATTCAATTAGATCAACCATAAGTATATAAAGAAAACATAGACACTATTAAAATGCATCAACACACAAACACATACTAACTAGTTAAACTATTCTATTATGGTATGTGTTGGGTTACTAATAGTTCCTCTATCATTACCTAGTCATCCTATCTACACCATCATTTCTGATAATTTTCTTCTTCTATCAAACTCTGAGAGAAGAATTAATAATTCATCTACCTCATGATAAGTAGGTAGTTAGTCCATATCAACATGATATACATACATCATAAAATATAGCTGAAATAACAAATCAACATGTTCATACTGTAAATATATACATTACAAATGGATTATAACAATGTAAACATGAAATATTCTACTACCCTATAACAATATATATCTTAAGTCTTAGTAAAAAAATTTAAATCCAAATTTTTCAAGTATAAATATCCATAGATAATCAAATAATTTGCTTAGCAAGTAAATTAGAATGTAACTTCCTTCCCCCTATCATCCTAAATGACTCTTATCAAATATAATTTCTAAAAATAGAAATATTATTTAGTAGATAAATAATATAGTATAAATTAAGAAAATAAATGCAAAATTTACATGTAGTGCTCATCAAAGTTATCCCAAATAGCCCTATTCTTAAAATATTGGTCTCACAAGATCCTTCTCTATAACATCTCCCTATTTTATAAATAAATTTAATGAGTGTCACTTATTGTGATTAGTTCTATCAACCTCATCAAAATCTAAAACTAGTAAAATAAGCCTATATACTATAGGACTGACCATTTCTAATACCTCAAAGGGTCCCACATATCTTAGTGAAAGTTTCACCGACTTTCTAAAAGTACATGAGATCATCATAAATGTCAAAAACAAAAGACCATGGAGAGATCCATAAGGTCTTCTAGTCCCTTTACACATCTCTCTAATCTAGTGAGTTTTTTTCTTATTTCAAAAAAAAGTATTTAGGGAGCCTATTAAAAATGATGTATATAAGTTAATACTATTGATACTCCATGTAGCTCCTAATAAGTATAACATGTCAATATTGTTGCTACTCCATGGAGCTCCTAATAAGTATGATGATGAATAGGAACAAGAAATACTACATTTGTCATGTATATAAAATTAAAAAATAATCATTTCATAGTATACATGTGTATATATATATACATACATATATATACAAATATATATAGGTACATACATATATATACAAATATATATATATATATATATATATATTTGTATATATATGTATGTATATATATATATATATATATATGAATAAATTTGATAAGTCTATCTATCAAATTTGGGATTTGACAAGTATATCTATCATATCTAAACTCAATAACTACCAAGTCAATGTGAGACTAAGTAGGATCTACTCCTATCACTTAGTACTCACATTCCTAATTCACCACTTGTCCCTTACATCTCTAAAACTTAATGATCTCCATAATATACACAAGGTTCAATGAATCAAAATTCTAAACTAATAGATCATTAAAATCAATACTATATGCTAAATAATTCTAGATGTACTAACACAAATACAAGAAAAATCATACAATAATTTCATAATTGTATTAAGTTACCACTAGCCAAACCTAACTAATATCATATTTCATAGTTGAACCTATAGTATTATATTCATAGTTAAGAGGAATAATGTTAGAATTAACATCACATATAAATGCCAAGTATCACACTGACCTTAAAAATTTATAAAGAAAACAAGTGAGACAATGTCTTCCTGCTTGCTTGACTAATACTCAACAAGTTAAAAGTTTATCTCAACCGTTTTAGACTACCATGATGTTTCACACATCCTATACATTACTTGATCCTAGTGAGGGTATATAAATATCTTCTCAAAATAATTTATTTTAAGCAAAAAGAGAATATTATCAATGTAATCAATAACATAACAATTATAATCAACTTATAATTCTTAATCTATAATTAATACAAATTCAAGGTTCACCACTCCACGTGATCTAAGTTCACAAAATTAGATAACATAACACTAGTAAGTATAACTCTAAGAGGACATAAGTGAGAATTAGAGAATTAACATCTCAACAAAAAAAATCATAAATATCCCCACATGGTAAAAATAAAACACCTCTACTCAAGTTTCCAAATAATTTCACTTACCAAACTTGAAAGTGTATTATCATAGCCTATTTGGATAACTGAAAAGAAAGATATTAACCTCTCAAATGCATCAACCATCCAATCCTACAACTCATCTCTCAAAAATAAGAAGAAGACAATATTCCATGAACTCCAAGGATTAAGGTCAAAACAACATTGTAGAAATAAGTTTTTTATTTAAGAAAACACTAAATAAACATAAATAATATATGAATCCACTTCGTATCTTATAATGATGTCAAAAAAAAGTGAGAGAGTGATAACTCACCTCTATTCCCACTATGAGAGATGACACTTATTCCTAATCCACATAAACATACGAGTACCAATCCATAAAAAAACTCTTAACACAAAAGAATTCTCAACTAAAACATATACACTCTATTACAAGAAAATTCCCACCACACTAGGTGGTACTAAACTAAAAATGGTCATACAAGATTTCTCACTCCTAGGATTAGTGAATATAAAACATAAAACTAATACATATATACTTAAGTAAGAATCGTCTCATGCCTCCTAAACACACATCACAATGATAGAGGTGACTTGATTAACAAGAAAGGATGTAATCATTTTTGAGGTGTCAATCTAGATGATCATAAAATACTGTAGAAATCTCTTGGTCACAACTCATGAACTTATGATATGCATTCACTTACCCAAATCTCATATACAACCATCACCATTGAGACACTCAATAAACCAACCCTTTAACAACTTTAAAAGGGTATAAATGCTCCTAAGATATGCACTCAATGCTCCACACAACATTTCATGAATGTCTCATACTTACAATAGTAACCAAGTTATACAAGAGGATTTACAAAGTCTTAAAACTCCAATCATGTTGTAATATGGTTCTGAATTGAGGTACTACAACTCTAAAATACTAGTGTAATACTTCATCTCACTAGGTTCACACTGGTGAATAGAAGGACACAAAAGTGTTAATGGACTCATTAGGTCCTAGAGTTTCAGCCATAACTTTAATATCACATGTAACAATCCTATTGGGGTCTAACTAGAGATATGTGAATTTTATTTTAAACATATATACTGTAAATAAAGTACATCATGAGAATATAAGTAGTGGTCATACAAAATACTTTAAGTATGGTAATTGTAAATAAATATGTGACATCTAATAGTCATTGATCACTATCAACATATGAAACACATCAAAAAATAAACATAGAAAGTAATTACAAATATCCAACCACTATTAGTAAAATATACAACCACTACTATCAATCCATAGTAAAAATATAATTATAACTCTTCATAATAATGTTTTTAATAATAAATATAATATAATATAATTTAGATAAATAATATAGATAGTTCCCTAGAGCATGAGTCCTCAGACTCTCTAGTATCTGTGGTAATCTCAACTATCATTTCTAAGTAAGTAATATTATGGGGAGGGAGAGCATTATCTAAGCATTTTTTCACACCAAATAAGGACCAATGATCCCTCGTACTAATCCCATTGGGGAATGAACCTCCCTTCATGGATGAGTAGATAGTTATGGCATGAGAATTCAGATTGACAAGTAAATATCCTTATACTATTATTTTCTAAAACTAAACATGCAGTGTATCATAGAAAATCTATTCTATTGTAAGATATCACACAAACATGTAAATCATACTCATGAAAAGATAATGCCTCACTAATAATATTTTGGTCAATTTTTTCAAGAATAATAAAATAATAACGATTTATAAATCAGTCAAAATTCTTACACACCACTTTATCAGATTTCCTTCATGTGCCATTGTGATGCTAGTAAGCTAGTGGAGTCTATCTCACTCCTTACTTAGTATCAATAAGGTGAGATTAGTTAATATAATATAACTAAAATATTCATACACTTTACATCCTACTAGCAATCATATCACTTAACATGTTGAACATAAGATAACCTAGCACTTTACATTTATTTCATCAAACGTATGAATGAATATCACATTATTTTCTATCCCATACTAGAAATAATGACTAAAATTTATACCATCTAAGTAAAATACATATTTAGTTGTAGATTCTAATTACCATCACTAGTTTCCAAACATATTATACCCTATGATAATCTATATTATCATAGTCTAGTGTTCCAAGAACTAACTACTAATTTATATAAATAATTATAATAAAGTAGTCTTAAATACATAAAAACATAAGATTCTATTCAAGCAACTAAATATAACAAAGCAAGTCACAATTCTTAAAAAATATAGATTACTCCATTTTAATTTTTTAAATTTTCTCAGGAGTTATATGCATGCATTCATAAAGTTATACTAACTGACATAAAACAAGCTATTCTAAGTAATAACAAATATACATACATTTATCTATTAAATGTAAGTGTGAGTCTAGATAACAATTATAGTTTATATCACCCAAGTATAACATACATTTAGACTATAATTATTAAACATAAAACATTCTATGACATCTCAATATCATAGTTCATTGTTTATGAATAAAACTATATAATTACAGATAACTAGTCTTATAATTATAAGTAAATGATCCAATAAATATGAGTTTATAACATCCATATGTACCTTACATTAAAAATTCATACTACTATAACTTATAGGCAAACATCATGATGCACTATTAAATGTTATATATATCTAAACACTTTTACATATTAACATTATCATAATATATATTGCATATAAGTTTTCACTACTATATGTATAGGTGCCAAAGATAATTTTAATCAAGATATTTATAATATTTTAAAAATCATTGTAATTATACACTCAAGTTAGCAAATTAGGTACTAAAATTAATAGACTATATGTGTACATAAATTGATCTTCTCAAGCCAAATCAATGTCAAATACTCATATGGATATCTCATCATGACTTATAATATATACTCTACCTTTATTAAATATCATACCGAGTATATAGATATTATATATTCAAGTCTATCCATAAATACGGAATATTGATTTTCATGTTACTATGATAATAAAGTGGGTTCCATAATGAACATTAAACCCATAGTTTTCTCCTCTACTTCAAAGTCAAAATATTTTACTCCTTAGTTGTTATAGTAGTCTCACAACTCACTACATGGACATTTGAAATGTCTTTCTAGCAAGATCTTATTTCATCCAGTTATTATACAAGTCAAATTTACCTATAGTTATCAGAGCATGATAACATAAAGATAAATTAATGGACTCAGAGTTATAAAAAATCCTCAAAAAGGTCCGTTGTTGAATATAAATTTGATCTATAGTCTTACAAATAATCCTACAACTATATATAACATTCCCATGTAATATAAATTTCCAAACTTAACCTGAACTATCTTATGTGTTTTTTTATTGTTTGTTGAATATATATAGCTTATAAGTGTATTATTTAATCATATTTGAATCATATTTGGTACCTAATTATCACTAACAATATAAGGTAGATCATTGTAGTTGTTAACTAGGTCTCTACTTGATATGGGTCAAGGCACTATATTTACTTAGTCACTGGAAAAGCTTAATAAATAATTAAACTTAACTTATGAGATTTACTATGTAGTATCTAGATTATAATAATATATAATACCATCAACACATGGATTATATTGTATCAAAATATATATGTCATTACAGAATACTAACAATGGCATCCCCAAATAAGCAATGCAAAGATGAACAAAATTTCTTACTCAGGGCTACACTTACATAAGAAGATAAATTAATTTCTATTTAAAATAAAACATGCATGAATTTTAATAAATCACCAACCTTTGAATCATTTCCCATAATTTGAACCAATTTTTTTTCCTTTCTGCTCTCTCTCTCTCACCTCACTCTCTTTTAATCTGTCTAATTTCCTCACTCTCCTTCCTCTTATTATAACATTATTCTTACAAATTAGATTTCCATGCAAGAATCCATCTTCTTTACCATTTTAATTTATTATCAATCACCATAACTTAACTTGAGATTTATTTATTTTCATAAATCGTGCATGTTGATCTTTATTTTCAAGGTCAAGTTAATTACTACTTAAATCATTATAAAATGTTAACTATATCCTCAATTCTCAACATAGTCTATATATTGGACTTAGATCTTAGTATTATTATGATAGTTAAATTTCCATCTCTAAGATATCCATGAACATATTCTAACTTAAAGTTAATAATCATGCCCTAATCATAATAATAGGCTATGATAACATTACCTTGAGTCTTCTTTAGATTAGGCTAAAGTCTTAATGAAATAACATCAATTAAGGTAACTCATAATGTAGCTTAGTATTTTAACATACCCAAACATTCAAAAGTACATGCTAATAATTATAAAGAGAATAACTCAAGTCATTCTATATTTTGACCTATAAGCATAACATATCCAATGTTGTCATTAAAATATTTATTAAGCCACATCTTATAATACTAAGTTGTTACCATAATGTTTGCCAATCTGGTAAACATATATCAATTAGTCATATTGTTTTCTAATACCATAACAATGTTTTATTAAGTCTAATTAGAGGTACTAAGTTTTTGAATATATTACCATTAGTCTATAGCCAACTAAAATATAGCTAAAATAATACAAATACTAATTGGTTAAGAATCGACTCATCCAAGCATAGTCAACACAATAATCATAAAGAAATATTCATATAAATCTAATTACAGGTGGTATCATGATGAAATAACTCAATTAGATCAACCATAATATATACAAAAAACATAAACACTCCAAAAATACACAAACATTCAAACATACTAGCTAGTTAAACTATTATACTATGGTGTGTGTTGGGTTACTAGCAGTTTCTCTGTCATTCTTCAGTCATCCCATCTACACCATCCTCTCTGATGGTTCTCTCTTTCTATCATGATACGAAGAAAAAATTAATTATACATACACCTCACAATATTAGGTTGTTAATTCATATTAATACGATATACATACATCATAAAATATAACTGAAATAATGAATCAATATATTCATAATGTAAACATATACACTATAGCTAGTTTATATAAATGTAAACATGTAACCTAAGCAATATCCTATTTATAATAATATATATCTCAAATATTATTAAAAAATATTCAAATCCAAATTTATCAACTATAAATATCCATAGATAATCAAATAGTTTGATTAATAAGGAAATTGGGATGTATCATAAGTGAATGTTTGAGACTACTTTAAAGATGTGTATGGATATATGTGACCCACATGAAGGCTAAATAAGTGGCTAAATAGGTCTTAAGATAGGTATAAGGTTAATATAGGGATGGATGGTCTCAAGTAACACTCTTAACACTCAAGTGTAATTTTTATATGATTACATATACCCCTCCTTTAATTTAATAAATGCAATAAAGTGAAATGATTAGGATAAAAGTAAGAAAAGTGTTCTTGGACTTACCTAAAAGGTGAATCTCATGAATCTAGATCTGAGTATCTGAAACATGCTCTATTTTTTGCCTTATAAATGAAATGTGCATAGATCAATCCTTACTTAAGAGATATCAAAATCAAAAGTTAAAACTAAGTATATAGATACGAGAGAAAAAATGAATACACCTCATTAGATACACAAACCAAGGAATAAACTTGGTAACAACATATGTGTGTCATGTAAATAGTGATCAATTAGTGAATAACTTATATTTAGATGATGTATTACTCAATTTCTATGTGTGGGTGGCTAAACAACTCAATTCAGTTTTGATTCCATCATTACCCATCCTTGCTTGGTGGATCATGACCTATGAATAGTTTGGATTGGACTGATGGTGTGTTCAACCATTTCATGTAATTGGATTAAGAAATCAAGTAGACTATGACTCAATCATTTCCTACCCATGTGTATTATATGAATCTAAAATTGAGATTGCATGATGCAATTGAAAATATGTAACTATAATTATAATTATTTATGTTGGCTCTACGACCACTTAGGAAATCTAGAATGTAAAATTATTGTAAGCCACTGAGGAACATTAGATGAATCTAGGCCACTCAAGAATGTTAACCACTACAAATGGAGTAAGGTATGAATTTGGTGAATTAATGAGAATATGGTGTCTAATGTGTACAATGTAAAGAATGACATGTAATTTATCATTCCATATGATTAACTAGTGTATAAGTGAGCATACAAAAATAATGTGCCTTGTACATGCCTACAAATCTAATATATGAGTATATGTATTCTAGATTAAGTTATAGTAATATGTATCTAAGCATATGAATTGAAATATAAATGATCATGCCACACATGATGCCCCCAATCTCAACAAACTAGTATGAATCTATATTAAATTTATTAAAAAATGGTAATCTCTAATTGAACCTATGCAAAATTGGACTGTACCTACTAAAATTGATGCTAATATATAGTAGTATCATATCTTTGATAGTAGTGTTGGTGACACTAGTGTCGTAATTTGGATGGTAATATCTAAATGTATTGATTTATGTGCAATTAAAACTATTTTTTGTGTCACTATTTCCCACTTTATTTTCTTGAAATTGATTTCTATATCTATGCTTGTGTACTAAAAATTGTACTATGAGAGATTTAGATAACTTGATCCATATGCCAAAGCTCTATGAATGCCATTTGTTTTGAGGGGATTTATTAAACCTGTGTAAGAATTGTCTTCAAAAGAAAAAGCTCTATAAAATGTGTGTTTTTCAAAGCATATATGATATGTGCATAATAAATCAATATAATGTGTATACATAACATCAAAATGTAAGATAGTTTGAACATAAGTTTTTATTGTATGATGTATGTTGTATTTAACATTTACAAGGCTGTTAATATAGATATAACAATGTCTATAAAAAATAAATCTGAGTAATAATTAAGTATCTACCTAAGGGAATAATGGGACACCCAAGTGGGAAGGGGAGATTCATGAGTTCTGTTATGGAATCTAAAATTGGGGTATGCAATAATCATGAGACATGTGTTATGGCCATGATGCATACAAAAAACATACATACAGCACACACAAGGCACATAAAGTAGACTAAAGGGTGACAATACAAGGGACATGGTCACATGTCACTAAATATGAGAAATTAAGACATACAATGACATATTCAAATGTACACATACGTAAATAGTAGACAAGCTGGCTTAGAGTCACATGAAAGGACATGTTCAAATGTCTACATACATAATCAGGAAGGCATGTACAAGGACATGGACACATGTCTAAAACATACATATAATGAAAAATAATGGTGTAGAGCTATAAAGCAATGAAATATTCAAATTCCCTCTAATAGAAGAAGCATAGAGACATAATCAAGTCTAAATTATGAGATCTATAAATGAAAGTATGCATGAACATGTGGTACAAATCTATATAAAATTAAATATGTACATAAAATATGTCTAAAGCATTAGTAGTCAATAAAAAATGTATGTGTAAGATGATCAATATCAAGATATAAAAATGCTAAATTTGTGATGTAGAGTTGAGAAAGATGTAACTTGGAAGATGTGTATAGGATGCTCCCAAATGAGGAATCCATGTATCTGTGTATATGTCCCCAGTGGTTAGATAATAAAAAATATGGATATGTATAGTGGACTTTGGTCCTGTAAGTATCTATAAACACTTAATAAGAATAATTAAAGCATGTATGTATGATAAAAACATACTATAATAAGATAACTAGTATATATAGTGACTGATAAATATAATAAATATAAACATGGAGATGCATACAATCTATAATTTATATTTTTTGAGTGAATATTTGAATATTTTTGTGTTTTGACATATTATATTATTTTTATATTTTTTGGATATAAGATATGTATAAGTAACATGAAAATGAAACTATATACAAGGGGCAAGAAATAAGGATAATATGTACAATAAAGAAGGAACATGTTAACTGATAAGTCTCATGGGAGACTCACTATCAATGTGGTCTATGTCAAATAAAATAATGATAATTATGTATGTTATATGAAAAGGTAACTGAGGTCCCATAACCTACCATACTGAGTGTTATATAGTTGACACTACTAGTGAAGTGGTGCTAGGAATTTGTGAAGCTGACTAGGGTGTCTTATGAACTATAGGGTTCTTAGGTACCCATATGGTAAAATATGATGTAACTGGCATGAGTGCCCTATGGTGAGAACCCTAAGAACTTAATAACACTAATATCAAAAGGAAAAGGGTAGAGGGAGCCCTTTAGAATCTATAACATATCTATGATGCAAGGGTATCTATAATAAGGGTCTCCATGGGAGAGTGTGCATACATGGTAACATTGTAGGAGTAGACATAAAATGCACTAGTGGATCAACTAAAATCTATGGTATACTGATGGAAACTATGCTTAGATTTATTACTGGTAGATGTGGTTTGACTTTGTATGAGATAGGTATAGGATACTCATATGAGAGATATCCAAATATGACCACTTGATTAGCATGTATATAATTGAGGCATATATTCATGGTGGATGGAATGGATCACAGAGATTGTATCCATGGCCTACTTAATAACATGTCAAATGTGTTTGCACTAGGTACTACTAAGAATCTAGTGGCCATATGTATTGGTCTAACCTGTAGTGGAAGTAAAATCTCCCTAATGGAAATTTAAACATGCCATTGGAACCATAAATAATGGTTTCGATAGGATAAATGTCCTACTCTGAATAACCCATTTCCAAATAAGTTTGACATTGCACATTTTAATACTTGACCCATTATCAACCATAACACTCTAGATATGATGATGATCAATGTAGGTTCATACAAAGAGTGTATATAAATTTGAATCATCATTGAAAATATCCTACTTTGAAAAATTGATGAGTGGTCTAACTGATACTATAATGTAAGGGGTGTGCATCCTCTGTATTAGTGTGATATGAAGTCAGTGGTGGATGTGCCTCATATGTATAGTGAATAGTGGAAGTGCCCCAACCTTATTAATTATATGCTTTAGAAACAAATTCAATAATATTTTCTATGCCTTTGATTTCATTTTTTGACCTTTGGGTGCCTCTATGGTTGTGCCCACATCAATGATGTTGGCCTCTATTAAGTATTATATCTTATGTTTCAAGCTGATGCATCAATTTATAGTATGGCCTTGTGTCCTATGATAGTCATATAATGTATTGGATTCATAGTTATTTAGAATAGGCCATGTTGTATCAACCTCTTTGATGTGAATGAGAGATATGACATTACATTCCAAGAGCTATTATGGAACATGTGTCAATTATTCTAGAAGGGTTGTGAAAACTCTCCATGGAAGAGCTAATAAAACCAAGTGAGGAGGTGGCTTTAAAGCTATGTTAACTATGGCATTTTGATCACTCTTATTTTCAATGGCCCTTACTTTGTATGGAGTCTTATTATAACTCTTAGTAGTTGATTATAATCTACTTGTATATTTTAATTATCCCATAGAGAATATTGACTTCTCTTTCTTTCATTTTATGGCATAAATCTATGAATGTTGAAATTTTTTTGAACAAGATAGCTTCATGTAATGATGGTATTAAACTCTATTTGAATATATCTTGGAGCTCTCTATCTACCATGGGGATAGTTATCTTTACCAATAAATATTTATGTCATAAGACATATTTTACAATATGCTCATTGGAATTTTGTTAAGTTTTGCCACTTGAGCATATGATATCTTACCAGTGATGTTAATTAAAAAGTGTACTAAAAATATATCTACCAATGGATTGAATGTTGTGACAAACTGATTTGAAAGATCATAGAACCACTATAAAGCATAGTGCTTTAAATTTCATGGGAAAAACTAGGTAAGGAGTCAATAATTGGACAGGTAGTCCAAACATGCACATGGAAAGCTTGTAGATGCTGATATGAGTAACATTTATGATTAGACAAATTAAACTTAGGTGCCATGAATTTGGATGACAAAGGAGTTACCGCTATGTGATGTTCCAAAGGTATATGTAAAAGAACATGAGAATACAAGGCATGTAATGGATTAATATCATCTTGATCAAGATGTAACACCTTAGATTATAGATAATGAATCTCATGCATAATGGATTATACATCTAGAAAGGAAGAAATAGACATAAGAGGTGTTAATATTTTTGAAGGTTTCCAAGTTAAAATGTGTTGTTGTACAAGCTAAGTTATTACCAAAGTAGGTGTAACAATATTGTTATCTAGGGAGTAGAAGATTGAAAATTATTTAATTTTTGAATTTTTTCATGGACAATATTGATAAGGTCATCTTATATCTGAGTGTTTGGAAAATAAATATTGTAATTATCTCTTATCAATTTTATTGAATTGGTTGTTGAATTATACCATTGTAGGTTGGGATGTAGGAAAATAAATAGTTGTATATTTTTAACCTTTAAAGGATTTTAATTTATAAAATAGTGAAATAATTAAATATTAAAACAAATTTGATATTTTGGAACCAATTTCTAAGCATACAAAATAAAAGGATACAAAATTTAAGAGAATATAAGGCTAATGTTTTAGTAGTATTTGAAGTAAGTTGAGTTCACCAAATGATTTTTAATTTTTAGGGTTTATAGATAATAATCCATAGATTATTAAAGGTTATAAGTATGATAAATCATGATATAAATATGCAATAAATATATCTACTCATTTATAAAAAAATGACATAATTTAACCTTTATAAAAATAATAATAAATAATGTAAAAAAGTACTTAGTAATAAATTAACTAAGACAAAAGATGTAGAGATTATAAATTGGGATATGAATTGATCTGAGTGTCATAGACATGATCCAAGTGTCAAAACTATTTCTAGATAGTAATTCCCTAATTAGATAGTAGCGCCAATGGTGATAATATCTTTATTTAGTGCTAGTGTCCTCTATTCATAACTATTCTAAGCTTCTAGTGTTATAGGCACAATCAATAAGAGGGTGGGGTGAATTAGTGAGTCAATATATTTCAAAACTTTAATCTAAATCCTTCAAACCCTTAGTCATATTCCATAAGCAATCAAGAAGTAAATAAACCACTCATAGTAATGAACATGAAAGATAAACATGATAACACAAGATCTATGTGGAAAAACCTCTTGGGGAGAAAACCCACTCTCAATATATAAAACACATTTACTACTTTTCCTATAATATGATTACAAACGTGATACTTTAGTGAAATACCCACTTCACAAGGAACACCAACCCCTAAAGATGAAAAGCACCAACTTACCTAATATGTTGAGCACCAACACAACATATATGAAATGAATAACTTCATAACTTTGATTTATTCTCAATATAATTGATAAACCATGAAAAAAAACACCCTTAAATCCTCTTTAATCATTCAAAACTTCACACATAAGCAAGGCATCTAAAAACCACCTTTTAGATCAATATACATACCTTTGCTTGTTCTCATGCATCAGACCTATAAATTCAACATTAGAATTATGACCACAAGGTCATACATGTAATACGTACTTTTATATTACTCTCAAGACATCCATATGGTTCTCATACCCTTCACAAATATTTTGCTCATCTACACACTTTTTTCAACTTACATAGTTCGTCTAATTAAATCTTGTACTTATACCACTCTCTTCTTTTAACCCATATTGGTCAATAAATATTATTTCCATACTTTTTATACCTTTAAAATATGTCTTAATACACATTATATGGGTGAAACACTCTACTCCATAGGTAGGTCATAGTCCTTAAGACTCAAATCCTCTACTAGGTCTTAATGAGACCCAAAATAATTATGTTTCACATCCACATGTTACTCTTTCAACCTCTTAGACCACCTTAAAATTCTAAAAATTATCTGAACACATCATACCTATATCCAATATACCATTTATCACTCTCATATAGGTCCATTCCACTTTTAATACTAACTCAATACTTGAACCTACCAATTAGGTCTCCTTGTTCTTCAAGCCTTTATACATAAAAAAATATAGTCTCAAACTTATGAAGTAACTACTCAAATATTTCACATAGAAATATAATTATATCACATGGATGAAACTTTTAGGACCTTTGAAACACCTCCATCTACCTTATAATCTCTAACATAGGCTCTAAGCACTCAAAATAACTCTCTCAAAATGACCACTTAGACTGGTCATATATAGTCAAAATATAATCAACCTATTTTAACTCTATATATTTTATTAGAGTAACATAATATATCTAATACCTTATAATTATCCTTTGATATTTCCTTGACATCTTCATATTCATTTATTTCCTCAAATTGCTCAGAACACCTTCAACTTACCTCTGTAAGATGGTCACTCAAACTACCATTATATTCAATCAACATAGTCAAATTTTAAGCCTTTGTTCATAGTAAATATGGATTTTTAAAACCTCCAAAATCCTTACATATTGTCCTCATGTAGTATAAAACACTTTCCAATAGCTATTTCATCTTGAAACATCAAAAAACCATCAAGAACAACTCAAATATCTTTCTCTGGTCACTTACAGAACATGGTCAAACACACATTCAACTTTATATCTCACTATATAAAACTATACAAACATTAAAATATTATAAATAATGTTTTTGGATGTAACTTGAAGTCTATTACAACTTTTATTTTTACATCACCTTTTAATTCATCTTAGAACAAAATATATAAGAAAAATACTATAGACTAGTTTTTCCCTTTGCTAATTCAAATGCCAATGGTCACTGTGTAATGCAAAACTTGAATAAATGTGTATTCATCTCATATCCCTTGAAAACTTACTCAAATTCACTATGTTTATATCCTTGAAATACTATTGAATTCAACTCTTTAATCTCATCGTTGATCATTGATTTGTGCTTCCATGATTAAGACACTTGGCACTCTTGCATGCCTTCTAAGCACATTATTGTCATTCCTTGCTCTTGTGCCACTTGGAAGTCCCATGTGACTTCTAATAATTAACTATTTTTATCAAAATACACCATCATTCTTAATTTTAATGTGTCATTAATCTTCTATCAAATCATTATGATTAAGACACATGTCACTAGCGCGTGCAATATCAAGAACCTTTAACTTAATGACTTCACACAAACCATTGATCTCTATCTACATGATCACTCACTATTGGATTATTTTTAATGATGTCATGATGATGTCTTTTAAGTATCTAGGTGAGTAGATGAAGTGCCTTGATAGTCTATGTAATAATGACAAAGTGTGTAATATACTTATCCTTATATGCTTGGTTGATCTTCTATTTTGACATGGTTAGAGAGGTTTAGAGATGAGTATGGTGATTTGAGCATGTGAAAGGGGACCTATCAGAAGAAAAAAAATATTTTATTACTTATGTTCATGAGTGGAATTAACCTGGTTCATCATTTTTCTCATCTAGACACTTTGGTTCTAGTGGTAGAAATTTTGAATACACAATTTGGTGACTTACCATTGCCACATGGGAGTGAGTCAAGGGGAGTTGGTCATATAGTTATGATCACATTAATCCCTAGATTAAATTTTTTAAATCTCAAGTCATGCGATCAAGTATGGTTGAACATATTAGGATGAAAAGGTAGTTACTTAGATAGAATTCACTATATTCCCATACTTAGACACATTTGGAAAAGGGCTCAAGTAGAGATGAGTAAGCTTGTTGATGAGGTTAGGATTCACATGAGTGGAGGTGTTAGGACAAAATGATCATATGTATTTACTCATTTTTGTGCCTAGTTTCAATACATTAATTCTTAGATCATACAATGTATCACGATAAAAGATATGTATGTGCAAAGTTGGGATCCTAAAATATTTGATAGTGTTTTCCCATACTTAGTCAAATTTGTAATATGGTAAGAAGATTTGAGTAATAAGTTTTTTGTATCATATATCACATGTGTATATGTTTCAAGAGAAGATGATTATATAGATTTACTCAGTTTTATACCTAGTTGATTTGCACTAATTTTTAGATCATGCGATGAAGCACATCAAAATATATACATGAGCAAAGTTGGCCTTCCAGGTAGGTCCAAGAATATTTGGCTCTATGGAATAAAATTTTGAGTGGTCATGTTGATGTTGGCATATCTCACACGTGTGGGTTCTAGGAGTAGTTTGATACATGGTTGGATTCTCCTATGTGAGGAGATCTTATAGTTCAAATTTGAGAACATGTAAGTGAGGTAAAATATATGATTGTACAAAGTTGGCCTTCTAGGTAGATAAACAAGGTTCCCATAGTCTATTTTACACATGGTAAATTTTGAGCAACATCGATAGAGTGTGTTTCTCCAAGAAGTTAGGATGTAGTGAGATAATTCCAAGTGTTTGATGTTTAATGTTGAGCAGAGATAAAGATCAAGAATATTTCAAGGATTAATGGTGAGCAAGTGAGAGATCAATAGTGAATATTAAATTTAATAGGTCACAGTGATAGTTGTCTAGCATTACTAAAGTGAGGAAAATCTTGAAGAGATTGATGGAGCATGTGAAGTCAAAGTTTTTAGATCATACGAGATGAGGTCAACTTGTTCAAGGTTTAACATTGAGCATTGATGGTTTATGCATTAAATTTTAGACAAGATAAATGGTGCATAATTTATCTGAGTAATGAGGAAATGAGATTTGATCATGGTGTTTGAAGTTTAACTGTGACCATTTGCATTTAAATATTTGAATTTGTAAAAGAAAAATTAGGGCTTTGTATTTTTGCTATAACTTTTGATCTAGGTAGAATTTGATCTTGGTGTAAAAAGTGAACTTATAGAGGACTCTAAGGTAAATTTGGAAATATATATTTGAATATCTAAAAATGTGTATATAAATATTTATGAAGGTTAAAATTTTACTATATTTTATTATATATTCTACAAGTGACTTGAGTAGGATAATTGAGCTTGTGTAGATGTTATTTCGATGTTTTATGATGAATTAGATATTGAGTGTTGTAGACTCCATGAGGATGATATATGTGCATTTTTAAGGTTTGAATACTTGTATGCAATATGAAAATTTTTTAAGATGGTGATTGTGTGTTCATTCATAGTGACTATGTGTATAAAATGGAGATTGAGATTACACAGAAGAGTGTAATGATGACTATAAGAATTTAAGGATGTTGAAGGGGAAATAAGGAGTGGACCCATGCATTTTAAAGTGGTAATGTGTTCTTGTTTCATTCATTGGTGTGATAAATGGGTGAATAGGTCTCGATGAGACCTATAAGAGCTACAAGGGCCTTATTAAAAGGTGTATCTTCTTAAAGGTGACCCATAGATGCTATGACTGACCTATGGAGATTGTATTGAGCTATGTCTTCATATGATAGTTGATTTAAGGGTTAAGGCATGCCTAATGGCTAATAAAGATGGTGATGATCATGATTGCTTTTAAAACCAAAGGTGTTGGCTTCTAGAATTTGAGTGAGAGACTAGGAGAGATTTGAGAAAGGATTATGTGTGTGAATTGGGAAGCGAAGGAGCGGTAGAGTGCTATGTGGATGATTTGATGAGTAGATCAATTTGAGTACTATTTATTTGACCTATTGGTCATAATTATATTGGTATGATAGTGATCTTTCTATTTGAGTATGATTGAAGGTGAAGAGTGCTAAGCAGAGTCCATCATCAGGTGTAGAAGACATCAGTGAAAAGGTGGATGTGGTCATAGGTGTTATTATGGAAGCTCAAAATCTAAGGGTGTTGTATCCTCCTTTCAAGGTGAAACTTGATAAATGTCTAGTTGTTTTTCCATCTCATCTAGATAGGTGTGGTAACATCTTGTGGGATTGTAGTCTCATTAAATAGGAATTGTAGTTTTTTGATCAGTTGTAGTTGGTATAAATTGGTTCTTATTATTTTAAAATAATAGTCTAATTATAAGTTCTATTGGATTTTATCCCCCAAGAGGGTTTTCCACATATGTCATGTGTTATGTGATTGATCTTGCATTATCTCTCTTACTCATTGCTATGAATGTTGTGCATGCTTCATGGATGCTTATGGTAATTAATTAAGAACTTGAAAGGATTGAAATTTAAGTTAGATATTCTAGGCTCACTAATTCACCCCCCTCTTAGTGATAATACCTCTAATAATTAATATTAGAGTAGGTCCTTCATGTAAAGTTTAACCACTTAAAGCTGATTAAGGTATAATGGTTGATAAAGAGGTTATGGCTTTTATTCAAGACAATCTATATTGTGCTTTATAAGAAGTAAAGAATGTGAAGACATAAGTGCAAAATCTAGAAGCAACTATCAAGAATTTATAGACCATGGTAAATAAAGATCTCAATCAAAGGATCGAATAATGAGAAAATAAAGTCATGACTTACTCAAATGTTCTCTTATCCAAGGATGAAAAGGATTTAAGTTCCACTAAAAATGTCAATAATGAAATCCACTACGCGGTAATGGTCAAGATAAAAGAGGGTCAAACATGAATAATGTCTTTAATGGGTATTGCTTCTCCTACAATCATTTTGGTCATAGATATAAGGATTATGCTCTCTTTCTAGATATTAAAAGGGATCTCATTTGTTACAACTATAATAAACAAGGTCAGATATCCAAGAAATGCAATAGAGACTTCTTAAAAAAAGATATACAAGTCATTAACACTATCAAATGGTTCAAGGAGACCAAGTCTAAAGAAAAAAATAAGCAAAATCCAAATAGATCATCAAAGGAAACGTCATTATTTGTTCAAGTAGATTTGTATACTCAAAGATGAGAACAAGAGATGGTTCATAGACAATGGATGCTCAAATCATATGATAGGAGACAAGAGCAAGTTTATCTCTCTCAAAAAGACCAACCTGGGTGCAGTTAGATTTAGTGACAACAAATCTACTAATATAATCGGTAAAGGTACTATGAGTTTGGACAATGATCATACTAAGACTGAGAATGTCTTATATGTAGAAGGTTTTAAACATAATATTTTAAGTGTGAGCCAAATATTTAATCAAGGAAATGTTGTAACTTTTCATGATGATGTATGTGAAATAAGAAAGGAAAAATATGGTAGATTAATTGTAAATGTTCATAAAATAGATAACATGTATGTATTCCATGAGTTTAAGAAAGAAGTGTGATTTATAAGTAAATTGGAAGAAAGATGGATTTGTCATAGAAGGTTTGGACATATAAATTTTGATAATATGATAAAAACTAGTTTAAAGGGGTTGGTAAGGCATATGCCTAAAATTTCTAAGATTCCTCATTCTTTTTGCAAGGCATGTCTTCATGGGAAGAAAAATAAGAGAAGATATAAAACCAAGGAATTATTCACTACAGAGCCATTATATTTGATCTAAACTTATCTATGTGGATCTATGAGAACTATAAGTATTCAAGGTAATAGTTACTTCATGCTTTTCATTGATGATTTTACTAGGATGACTTGGATATTATTTCTTAAAGTAAAATCATAAGCTTTTAAAAAGTTTATGGCATACAAAGCTCTTATGAAAAATGATAAAGGTTCAAAGATGAAGTGTGTGAGATTAGATAGAGGAGGTGATTTTTGGTCTCATATGTTCAATGATTTTTTTGTAAGGACACAGAATAAGAAGACAATATTCTACTGCTAGAAAACCACAATAGAATGGTGTGGTTGAAATGAATAATAAGACTATTGTTGAGCTAGGTAGAATCATGCTTCAAGTTGTAAAATTATCAGATGTCTATCGAGAAGAGGCATCCAACACTTTTGTTTACATCCTAAACAAGTGTCATATCAAATTAAATGGTAATACGACTCCTTATGAGTTATAGAAGAATAGAGTGGCTAATTTCAAACATTTGAAAGTGTTTAGGAGTAACTACTTCATCAAAAGAGATGAAGATAATCCTAGAAAATTTGATTCAAGGTCTGACAAGGGCATCTTCTTAGGTTAATCTTATATCAGTACTACCTATTGGTACTTCAAAGAGTGAATTCACAAGATTGTTGAAATTTTAAATTTAAGGGTAGATGAGACAAGTAGAGTTAAGAAGAGAAAAGTGTAGGTAAGTGACTTAATTCATAATTATATTGCAAATAATGATGATTTATCCATTAAAATAGATGATGAAGATGAAGAGGAGGAAGAAAGAGAAGATTCTAAATCTCCATCTAGAAGAATTTAGAAAGATCATCCAATCTCTCATATTATTAGAAATTTTAGTGCAAGGTTGCACACTAGAAAGAGAATGTTGATCAATCAAAATCAACAAGACTCAAGTCTATTGTATATGATTAAACCCAAAACATTTGTGAAAGCTAGCAAATATAAAATTTAGAATGATGCAATGGATGAAGAAATTGATCAAATAGAAAGAATGAAACATGAGACTTAATCCCTAAGTTAAAAGATAAAAATGTGATAGGTACCAAATGGGTTTTCAAAAATAAGATGAATGAGAAAGGAAAAGTCACAAGGAACAAGGATATATTAGTGTAGAAAATATATCTTAATTTTGCTCCTATGGTAAGGATGGAAGCAATTAGACTCTTTTTTGCATATGCATGTTTCAAAAGTTTTAAGGTATATCAAATGGATGAAAAATTTGCATTCTTGAATGACAACTTAGAAGAAGAAGTCTACATTGAGTTACCTAAAGGATACTTCATATCAAGTAATCAAGATTTTGTGTGTAAATTAAAGAAGGATCTGTATGGTCTTAAACAAGCCTTTTAGAGCTTGGTATGATAGGCTAGATAAGTATATTTTGAGTCAAGGATTTAAAAGGTGGGTAACTGATAGTAGTTTATACATTAAGATATATGGTAATCATCAATTGATAGTTTTTATATATGTTGATGACATAATTTTTAGATCTGATAATGATAAAATGAATAGATAATTTGCAGATACTATGAAGATTGAGTTTGAAATGTCAATGTTGGGAGAAATAGATTTCTTCTTAGGATTATAGATTAATCAACTTGATGTGCATATATTCATTTCATAAACTAAATACATAAAGGATATACTAAGGAAGTTTGACATGATGGATTGTAAGCCAATGGGTACTCCAATAATAATAGGATGCAAGTTAAGCAAACTAGATGACTCACCAAAAGTTGGTCAAACTTTTTATTGATCCATGATTGGAAGTCTTTTGTACTCTACTAATTTTAGTCTTGACATCCTAAAAGTAGTAAGTTTTGTAGGAAGGTTTCAAGCTAATCTTAAATAATCTCACTTGAAAGCAATCAAAATGATATTGAGATATCTTAAAGGCACCATAGACTATGTTTTATGGTATCCTAGGAGTAAAAAAATTCTCTTTAAAAGCATATAGTAATGCTAATTGGGCAAGATGTGTAGATGATAGGAGAAGTACTAGTGGTGGGGTCTTCTTCATGGGAGAATGCTTGGTGTCTTGGCTAAGCAAAAATTCAAGCCTCAATGTCTCTATCAATTATATAAGATCACTATATAAAAGTTACCTCTTATTTCACACAAGTTATATGGATGAAACAAACTTTAGAGGATTATAAAGTAAGAGAAAATAGACCTTGTCCTATTTATTGTGACAATACTATTGAAATTAGTATCTCAAAAAATCTTGTTATGCACTCAAAAAATAAAAAACATTCCTATTATATATCATTTATTAAGATAATAAGTTATTAATCAATGGATCAAGTTAGAGCATGTGCCTACAAAAGATCAGATTATATATATTATGGCCAAACCATTGTCAAAAGCTACTTTTGAGTATTTAAGACAAAGTTTGGTGTCATATCTTTTTCTATGAATCAATAGAAGGTCTTGGTTTAAGGGGGAGAAAAAATTTCATGAGCTTGCTCTAGAGGTTTGTGAAGGATATATAATACAAGGTTAGAATGGATGATTTTAGGTTGGTTGAGAACATGTTTCCTATTTGTTGAGTGACATGTAGTTCTGCTAGCGGTCCTTATAGTAGCTTAAGAGAGAAGGCTAGTTAAAATATGTGGTGGTTATTCATGGTGTGTGGAGATGTGAAGATGCTCAAAAGGTGAAATTTATTAGAGTTATTAGGGGAGGTATTTCTCAGATGTCTCTTGATGTGTTCCATCAGATTTATATGGTTTTATGTGTTCTTTCTTCATTGGTTGCAATGCTTGGTTGAAGAGAGTGTTGACATGGAGAAAGAGGAAGTTTTTCAAGGTAAAAAGAGGTAAGATCAAGGTTATAGGGAATTTGTATCATCTTTTCAAGATGGTCCTTTCCCATTTGATAGTCTTTTCAGGTCCTCAAAATTAGTTAGTGCCCACTTTATCATTGTATCAAAGGGGGATAAAGTTCCTGTTGTGGGAGTGCTTAAAGAGAGAGAAGGTGAGCTACTTTATAGTACTATATTATGGATGTTAACATAAATGAAAAAGGGGAGATTACTGGAGTATTGTCAATGATATCATGATGATGTCTTGGAGGTGTCAAGGTGAGTGGATGAAGTGCCTTGATAGTCTACGTGACAATGATAAAGTGTGTAATATGTTTGTCCTAGTATGATTGGTTGATATTGTATTTTGGCATTGTTAGAGAGGTTTAAAGATGAGTATGGTGATTTGATAATGTGAAAGTTTTTGTATTAGAAGTTAAGAATGCTTTGAGTACTTATGTGCATGAATGGAATTCACTCAGCTTATCATTGTTCTCATCTAGACACTTTGGGTCCAATGAAAGAAATTCATAATAGGTAGTTTGGTGAATTTACCATTGCCATATGGGAATGAGTCAAGGGGAGTTGGTCATATGGTTGTGATCACATTAGTCCTTAGTAGTTATGCACCATATGTCAAGTCATATAATGAAACATGATCAAAGATATGAGGATGCAACGTTGGATACTCATACATAATTCACTATGTTCTCATAGCCATATTTACAAAAGGTCTCAAGAAGAGCTAAGTAAGCATGTTGATGAGGTTAGAATTTGCATGAGTGGAGGTTTTAGGATAAAATGATCATATGTGTTTGTTTATTTTTATGCCTAGTTTTTATGCACTAATTCTCAAATCATGCAATGTAGTGCGATAAAAGATAAGAATGTGTAAAGTTGGGCTCCTAGACATTTCGATAGTGTTTTCCTATAATTAGACAAATTTTCAATATGGAAAGAAGATCTGAGTAAGAATTTTTATGGAAACATATCTCACACGTGTGGATGTTTTAGGAGAAGGTAATCATATGGTTTTGTTTAATTTTTTACTTAATTAATTTTTGTTAATTTTTAGATCATGTGATGAAGGACGTCAAAATATATGCATGAGTAAAGTTGGCCTTCTAGGCAGGTTAGACGTAGTTGGCTTTGTGGAAGAAAATTATGAATGAGCATGTTGATGATGGCATATCATGCACATGTGTGGGTTCCAAGAGCAGTTTGATACATGGGTTAGATTTTATTATTTGAAGAGATCATATAGTTTAAATTTGAGAACATGAAAGTAAAAATTGTAAAAGATATGACTATGCAAATTTGGCATTCTAGGAAGATAAGAAAGCTTCCCATAGTCTATTTTGCACATGTTAAAGTTTGAACAACATCGACAGAATGCATTTCTCCAAGAAGTCAAGAAGCAGTGAGATAGTGCCAAGTGTTCGATGTTTAATGCTAAGTAGAGATAAAGATCAAACATATTTTAAGGATTAACGATGAGAAGGTGAGAGATCAATGGTGCATATTAAATTCAAGAGATCAAAGTGATAGTTGTCTAGTATTTATAAAGTGAGGACGATCTCGAAGAAATTGATGGAGCGTGTGAAGTCAAAGTTTTCAAATCATACGAGATGAGGTCAACTTGTTCAAGGTTTAACATTGAGAATTGATGCTCTATGCATTAAATTTTAGATAAGATCAATGGTGCATAATTTATTTAATCAATGATGACATGAGATGTGGAGCATGGTGTTTGAATTTTAACTGTGACCATTTGCATTTGATTATTTGAATTTGTAAAAGAAAAACTAGGGCTCTATATTTTGGCTATAACTTTTGATCTAGGTAGAATTTTCTCTTGGTGTAAAAAGTAAACTTGTAGAGGATCCAAGATGAATTTGGAAATATAGATTTGAATATATGAAAATGTGTATAGACATAGTTATGAAGGTTCAACTTTGACTATGTTTTTTAGATGTTCTACAAGTGACCCGAAAAATATAATTGGGCTCATGTAGATGTTGTTTTGATATTTTATGATGTATTGGATATTGAAAAGTGTTTTATAATCCATGAATATGTTCTATGTGAATTTTTAAGGTTTGATAAAATGTATGTAGTATGAACAAATCTTAATATGGTGACTATGTGTTTGGTCATAGTGATTGTCTGAACAAAATATTGATGAGCTTGTACATAAGAGTGAAATGATGACTATAAGCATTTGAGGATGTTGAAGGGGATATAAGGAGTGGACCCATGTATTTGTAAGTTTTTATATGTTCTTTTTTTGTTTGTTGGTGTGCTAAATGGATAAATAGGTCTCTATGAGACCTATAAGATCTACAAGGGCCTTATAAAAAGGTATAAATACTTAAAGGTGACCCATATATGCTATGGATAACCTATGAAGATTATATTGACATATGTACTTTTATGATAGTTGCTTTAAGGGTTAAGGCATGCCTAATGGCTGACCAAGATGGTGATAATCATGATTTCTCTATAAATAGTGAAACCAAAGGTGTTGGTTTCTAGACTTTGAGTGAGAGACTAGGAGAGATTTGAGAAAGGCTTGTGTGTGTGAATTAGAGAGTGAAGGAAGGGTAGAGTGACTTGTAGATGATTTGATGAGAAGATATATTTGAGGATTATTTGTATGACCTATTGGTCATAATTATGTTGGTAGGATAGTTTGCTTATTTTTGAGTATGAACAAAGGCGAAGAGTGATAAGTAGAGTTCCATCATCAGGTTTAGAAGACATCAGTGCAAAGGTGGAGTGCTCATAGGTGTTGCTATGGAAACTCAACATCTAAGGGGGTTGTGAACTCTTTTCAAGGTAAATTTTTTTAAAGGTCTAGTTATTACTACAACTCAGCTAGATAGGTGTGGCAACACTTTGTGGGATTGTAGTCTCACTAAATAGGGATTTTAGTTCCTTGATTAGTTGCAACTAGTTTAAATTGGTTCTTCTTATTATAAGACAATAGTCAAATTATAGGACCTGGTGGGTTTTCTCTCCCAAAAGGGTTTCTCATGTATGTCATGTGTTATGTGATTGGTCTTGCATTGTCTCTCTTGCTCATTTATATGAATGTTATGTATGCTTCATGAATGATTATGGTAATTGATTAAGAACTTGAAATGATTTAAATTGAAGTTGGATTTTTTAGGCTCACTGATTCACCCCTAGTAATTGTACCTCTAACACTTGCTTGTTATTAGATCCTTATCTAGTTAGATTAATTGCTCTCCACAGATATTCATCACTAGATTAAATGTTCATCGTATATATTTGATAATAAAAATTTGGATAAGTATGGGAACCATTACAATCTTCCTAGAAGGCTAACTTTGTACCTTAATAAAATTTTCTATCCTCAACCTGATGACCTATAATTTGAACTATATGATCATCTTTCATAGGGGGATCTATCCATGTATCTAGATGCTCTTGAAACATTCACATGTATGAATGTTGATGTCATCAATCTACTCACTCAACCTTATCTATTAAGATGACTACTTGAACCTATACCTTCATATGACTACTTTGATGAATTAATTTCACTTTCACAAGCACTTTAAGCAGTCATAACATCCCATAGGGTATCTACAACTTGATCATACTAATAATAACATCCACCATCTACCTATCCAAGTCAAACACTGAATAACTATGAAAGGACACTAAAACACACTTTATCATTGTCATTATAACACACATGACACCTCATCAACATCCTTGGTCACCTTGGAGACATCATTGACAAACCTCTAATAATCTGCCCCTTTGTCATTGATGTCAAACACCAATATAAATCTTATGCTTAGACTATGTCTCTCTCTTCAATTAATTTTACCCCCTTTAACACAATGATCAATTAGGCTCATATTTTGATCCTAAGGACTCAAAAATACTTCAATAACTAAAAAAAAGAAAGGACCACCTTCGAGAGATGATACAAAATCCCCTTAACATTGTGCATACCTCTTCTTACCTTGAACTTCTCAAACATACTCCATGACTACACTCTTCTTTGATCATACATAGATTCTATGAAGATAAAACATACAAAAACATAAAAAATTACATGAATTTACCTTGAAAAAATGAATAGAGACTCCACCTAAGTCACCTAATCTTAGACACCCTTTTAAGCATATTCAGACCATTTCCAAAAATTATGAATCAATACCTTTTCTCTCAAATTTTACTACATATTCCTCTTATCCTAAGACCTAACCATTTAAAAATATCCCCCCTTGTATATGCATGAGGATTTAAATATTTTCAAAAACATATGACTTGGTTTGATCAAGTCATCATATAAATATGCTTGAAATCATAACTGTAGTAAATATCTTCATATCTGCTATAATTATGAGGCATCTCACATATGCTCCCCATCACATCATGCACATATCTATAATATTTTAAAAATATTTGAGTTATCCTCCCCTACTCTAGACTCCACCTAGATCATGATATCTTTAAAAAGACATCTCAATGAACTAGATCTAGCAGCAACTCTTCAACATTATCCACACTTAGTCTATATCCTTATGAAACCACCAATAAAACTCATATCTTCATTAGATCAACTTTAGATAATTGAAATAAACATGAATAAATCTTATATGGATCTCAAAATAATTTTCCTTTATCCTCTACAATCCATTATGGTTTATAAACTTTTCAAAGCACTCTCTTAGAACTATCTCATTTTTAGAACACTGTGAACTCCATGACAGATATAACTTGTCATACACAGAACTCTAAGACCTTCTTTATGATACCAACAATATGAAAATACATTATTCTCATATTTAATATCAAATTTACCTTAAATCATCCTTTATTATACACTTGGATACCTCCATTCCCTGTCTACAGGCCTTTCACACATAGCTTCATTCTTCACCATTTGACTAACTAAATCATCCTTCAGATCACTAAATTTTTTTATGTCCTTTCATAGTAAGCCAACACATATTATCATGACCTTTTTTGTCCTGAAACATTAATTAAAAAACTCAAATATCATCCATTATTCTTCCTTTTAATGAAAAATGTCTCCTTGAAGCCTAGAGAAAGGCACTCCTAATCCATAATGTCCTAGAACAATGTGAAACCAAGAGTTGCCCATAATTCTTCATATTCTCTCTCCTTCTTGGACAACTTGAAATGATGAATATTATTCTTTTTTTCTATATTAAATAAACTTATTTATCTTCTTTATCAATTTCCTTTTTCTTCTAGGATGGTATTGACAATACATGGAGAAAATAAAGATTCTTGGCATACTTTTTCACTTGAAGTATCAGTCTCACATTTCAAAGCATCAACACTTGACATTGGCAACTGATATTATTTATAATAAACATTCTCAACATCATCAATTTAGTTATTTAAGTTTACATATACCTTAGGATAAGTTTCAACTACCTTGGTCTCATTAGTGATCTTTATCTCTTTATTTTTTTTGAGTAGATAATGAGTAACCTTGGCATTCTTCAGCCTATGTGGCATTTTATAACATGACAAACAATCCACTTGGACCTGTAGACTAATCATGGTACATACTTTCTACTTTTTGTTTTCATATTTTAACTTGCCTTCTACTTTGCACTCTAGGAGCCTAAAATGACTTATTCTGACTTGATGTCCTTTGTTTACAGAACTTAGCAATGTGATCAATTCCTAGAAAATTGTAAAAAACCACTCTTCTTGATGGAAACTCAACTTGTCTTACCTTATTAGGACAAAATATTATAATGTGTCCTATGTCATGATAACTATAGTACTCACTTTGACTCACAACACTTGATTGATGATTCCACTCATAGTTTCAAGTAAATTCATTCTTGGAAGGTATTATACATTTTCTATCCTTATGATCTAATTGATTACAAGTGTATCAAAAACCATTAAAGTTTGAATACCTCATTGCATTTGATTGTCAAATTTGATTTGTCTTCCTTTTGTTAGAAACTTCATTTCTTGACTGATTGTTGAACTTTAAAGTCTGATTGTTCTTATTCATAAAAGTCTTCAAGTCATCATGAGTAGTATTATTTTATTCTTCTATGTATCTAAGACCAGTTCTATCACTTACATATTTTTGAATACTCATAATGTTATCTATATTAATTGATACCTCTTCAAAATTCACAAATGTCTTCACTTGACTTGAAGTCTTTTTTAACTCATATGTTAAAGAACCAATCTCAATTACATATCTTGAACATTTAACTGCTTTGGTCTTCAAGTTTGCATTCACGTTATCTAACTAATCATTAAGAAGCTTGACTGAATTTTTATACTCTTTGAAGTCTTCATCTATCCTTGCCTCAAACATATTGAATTGCACCTCATAGTCCTTTATTTGATATTTTAATTTATTGGTTTTCTTCTTCTTAATCTTTAGATCTTCAAGGGCATTCATCAACTCAATCTCACAAATTACCTTATCTTCTTCATCATCTGTATCACCTAAACCACCTCTAAACCATGTATATTATTTTTAATATGAGTAACTACCTTCTTTAGCCATGAAAATAAATTAATGTTCAATAGGTCCATCATCTTCATGATCATTCTCATAATCACTACCATTATTATCATCAGATGAGCTACAATATCCCTTGGTGTAGAGACTCCTCTTGTCCTTTTAAAACTTCTTTTGGCCATTATACCTTTTGAAACTATTCTTTCTCTTATTAGACATGAATTTATTCTTATCATTATAATGATATTCTTCATGTTATTCATTATCATTTCCCTTATGATTATGAGGGATTTTGTTGGCAAAGTGACCTATCTCTCAATAATTTAAACATTTGAAGGGAAACTTACCCTTAAACTTACCTGAACCTATTTTTAGTTTTTTTGTTAACAAATCTATTAGTTCATCATCATCAATATCATAAATCTCATCATCTTTGACCTTCTTACCTTGGAAATTTTTCTTTAGATTCATTTTTTCATTGAAATTTACTTCTTTCTTTGGTGGTTTATCCTCATTAACTCTCATCTCATAGGTAAAAAGAATGCCATGTAATTCATCCATCTTAATTTTGGTGAGATCATGACTTTATTCTATAGCAAAAAAATTTAAATCAAATTTTAAAGTGAGAGACATTAATACATTTTACACTACAGTGGCTTATTTAATAACCTCTCCTATGCCTTTGATCATGTTCACTACCTCATCAACACTTAGAAGATAGGAAGCCAAAATATCCTCTTCATTTATTTTAAGACTTTCAAATAGCCTTTGATAGGTTTTTCATTTAGCCAATTTGAATTTTGAATCTCCTTCACAGATGTGTTTCAATTTGTCTCAAATCTCCTTGGTAGAATTATAGGGGTTTACCTTGGTAAACTCAACCTTTGAAAGACCACAAATGATAACATTCATAGCTTTGGAATTATTCTCACTTATATTTTTGTTTACAACACTAGTTAGATGAGTAGGTGCTATGGAATAACCATCCAAGATAGATTAACAAGTTTCAAATCCTAAATACATGATGTAGGTCTTCATTATTACACTCCAAAAATCATAATTGGATCCATTGAACAATGGATCTTGTTTAATAGAGAAACCTTGAGAACTTGTCATTATACCTAAGATTATCTTCAAGTGGTTAAAATTATATAAAAGGTCTGAATCTAATAACATTTGTTAGAGGTACAATCATTGAGGTAGGTGTGAATTAGTGAATCAAGATGTTTTAAAACTTCAATCTAAAATTTTCAAAGCCTTAGTCATACACCATAATAAATTAAGAAGCAAATAACCCACTCATAGCAATGAACATGAAAGATAATCAAGATAGCATAAGATATATGTGGGAAAAAATATTAAGGGAGAAAAACCAATCTCAAACCTATAAACACAAGGACTACTTATCTTATAATATGATTACAAACATGATATTTAGTGAAGCACCCACTTCACAAGGAACACTAACCCTTAAAGATGACAAGCACCAAATTGTGTAAGATGTTGAGTACCAACACAATATATATCAAATTAAAAAATACATAGATTTTATTACTTATAAATTTGATGGAGAAACCCTACAAAACAACCTCTTTTAATCCTCTTTACTCATTCAAACCTTGACACACAAGGCAATCAAAAACCACCTTTTAGATCAATCTACACAAATTCACTTGTTCTCATACATCAAACCTATAAATTCAATGTTATAATTATGAATAAAAGGTCATAAATTCAATCTACACTTTGATCTACCTCTCAAGACATCTACATGGCTCTCACAACCTTCACATATCTTTTTCTCATTTACACACTTTTTCAACTTGCACAATTAGTCCAATTAGACCTTGTACTTATACCACTCTCTTCCTTTAACCCATCTTGGTTAGCCAAGATGTTTTATATACTTATTATACCTTTTAAATAGGTCTTCATACATGTTACATGGGTGAAACACTCCACTCTATAGGTAGACCATAGTCCTCAAGAATCAAATCCTCTATTAGGTCTTAATGAGACCCAAAACAATTAGGCTTTCACATCCACACATTACTCTTGTAACCCCTTGGACCACCTTCAACTTATACCAATGCTAAGAACACATCAAACTTATCTCTAATATCCCTTTTATCACTAAAATATGGGTTCATGCCACTTAAAACACTAAATCAATACTTGAACCTAACAATTAGGTCTCCTTGTTCTTCAAGCCTTTATACACAAAAATACAGTCTCAAAATTATGAAGAAATTACTTAAATATTGGGTGAAACTTTTAGGAAATATGTAACACCTCCATGTGCCTTAGACATTCTAACACAAGCTCAAAGCACTCAAAATAACTCTCTCAAAATGACCATTCAGAATGGTCATATACATTCAAAAATACAATCAAGCTATTTTGACACTCCATATCTAATAAGGGGAAACATAATATCTCCAATAAATTTTCATTATTATTTGAGAATTATTTTACATCTTCATATTCATTTGTTTCCTCAAATCTACTCATAACATCTTCAACTTACCTCTATAAGATAGTCACTCAAACTACTAGTGTATTTAATAAACACTATCAAATTCTAAGCCTTTATTCATACTAAATATGGATTAGTCAAACCTCAAAAATACATAAAATGGTTTTCATATAGTCTAAAACACTCTCTAATAGTTATTTAATCTTGAAACATCAAAATACCATCAAGAACAACTCAAGTATCCTTATCTGGTCACTTATAGAACATGGTCAAACACACAATCAAATTTGGAGCTCAATATTTACAACTATAAGAACATTAAAATATTATAATTAATTTTTTTTTATATGCCTTTAATTAATTTATAACTTTTATTTTTACATCACCTTAAATTTTTTTCTAGAATAAAATATATAAGCAAAATACTATAGACTAGTTTTTCCCTTTGCTAATTTAAATGCCAATGATCACTGTGTAATGCAAACCTTGCAGACATGTGTCTTCATCTCAAATCCCATATAAACTTGATAAAATTCACTCTATTGATATATTTTTTATCCTCCTAAATTTAACTCTTTAACTCTTACTATTTATCATTGATCTACGCTTTTGCAATTAAGACACTTGGCACCCTCGCATGCCTTCTGAGCACATTATTGTTAGTACCTACTCTTGTGCCACTTGGAAGTCCCACGTGCCTTTTTAGAATTGAATAATTGACTCAAAATTCATCATAAATCTCCATATGAATGAACACCTACATTATATTTATCTTTTATCAAATAAGCATGATTGAGACACATGTTACTAACGCGTCCAATCTCAAGAACTTTTGACTTAATAACTTCACACACACCATTAATTTATATCTACACAATCACTCACTCTCCATTAGATCCTTATATATTTAGATTAAATTTTTACCATATATCTTCATCTCTTAATTAAATTCTCACCATAGATCTTTGATAATGCAAATTTGGCTAAGTATAAAAACCACTATAATCTGTCTAGAAGGTTAACTTTACATCTTAATAACTTTTACTACGCTTAACCTCATGACCTAAAATTTGAACCACATGATAAAATTTCATATGAGAATCTATCCATGTATTGAGGTGATATTTGAACCTTCACATGTTTGAATTGTAATGTCATTAATCTTCTCACTCAACCTTATCTATCAAGATGACTACTTGAACCTAGACCTTCATATGACTACTCTGATGAATTAATTTCACTTCCACAAGCACTCCAAGCACAAACTAAAGAATTATGCAAGAACACTAAAACACACTTTATTATTGTCATTACAGCACACATGACACCTCATCAACATCCTTATTCACATTAGATACATGATTGAAAAACCTCCAACATCTAGGTGCACATGTGTCTGAGTCTACCAAGTCTGACCCTATACACATGATTTTTGATTCCCCATAAGTGACCTATTTTTGACTAATGTTATATATAAAACTTAAAATTCCATGTTTTTAGGGCATCCAATTAGTACATGTAGTAAAACATGTTATTATTGGGGTAAGATGGATCCTCAACACCCTACTATGATGAGAGTTGCCTACATACCAATATTTTGAGGGATCAATCTTGATGCAATTCACTATTCTCTCCACCTAAGTTTTAGTGCAAGTGTAAATGAATCTTTTATGAATGTTGACTTGAGTTATTTGAGTGCGATTGAGATTGGAAATCTAAGTAATCTGAGCATAAGTATGTTGTAGGTGGTTGTATATAGAATTAAGTAATAATAAGGATTGATAACCTTGATTGTGCATGCCTTTTTCTATGTTTATTTCTATAATTTGAATATAATTTATATATAATAGATAAAGGGATAAAATTCATATATATATATATATTGTTTTAGTGCTTGTGCAGATCTTAAAATAGGTCTAGGCTGACCGTAGGTGGTTTTTGATTTGAAAAGATATCAATTAGTAATAAAAGGTAGGAAAATGATAATAGCATCCAAGATCGGACATTAACACCATAGGGATCTACTGTCTAAATTATGGCACTAGTTTTTAGGTGGTAGAAACTGAGGTAATAGGGGATATGATGCTAAAGTGAAAGTTTTGGGAATACATTAGGGATGTTTAGGCACACATGTGGCCCTTACGAAGGCTAGATAAGTGTCTAAATAACCCCTAAGATAGGTCTAGGGCTAAGCTAGGGATGGGTGGTCTCAAGTAACACTCTTATCACTAAAGTATCATTATTAGATGATTATATAAACATATTAAACTTATATATTTTGTATCACATTTAGCCATTCATTGATATTCTTGAGTATATTATGCAACTCATGATTCTTGATGTTGATTTATTCCAATTATAAACAAGTAGAGGACATAGTATGCATTAGTTGAATAGATAATGCACTAATTTTCCTAGAGTAGAGTTGTTGACAATTACTTTTACAAATATGAAAGAGGATAATTAGTTAGCAAGTGTTTTAAATGATCGAGAGAGTGGAGGGGGAAAAAATGCCTAGGGGCTGATATTTTATTAAAATTGATAGGAAATACTTTTGAAATAGAGGAGATAAGGGATGACCAAAGTGTAGAGAAGGATGGGTAGTGTCGAAAGAGGTAATAAATAATTTTAATGGTAAGTCAAAATGCACATTTTCCCTTAGAAATACCAAGCTTGGGCAAGGTGTGTTTAATAAGAAGTTTCATATGTAAAATGAACCAGCTTAATAATTGACATTGGCCTTAGTAGGGGATTGCCAAATTGTATTCACCATGCATTGCCATTGAGAGTTAGAGGAGGACATAAATCATTTGGTATTAATAAAATCATTTAGATAGAGTGAAGTCTAAATAAGATGATACAAAAATTTTAACAATGATGTGATAATGGTCCCTTAGTTTGGACACCACCAATATTTCTACGATGTGTAAGATTGAGGCTAATTTTAAGAACTTTATGTGGGATGAAAATTATAAGAGAAGCATATATGTGATTGAGTTTTATATTAAAATCAAATGTATGATGTATTAAGCTCCAAGAAAACTAATTTTTGATTTATATGTTTCCTAATATTTCTTACTCTATTTTTAACTTTCAAGAAAAAGGAGAGAAATAATAGATGAAGGGTGTGTACCTAGTTAAACATTGTGCTCATTGATGACAAGATAAAGTGTGATATCCTTTTTGGTGAGGAAGGACTACCTGTAATAAGACCACACTAAACCAACTTATTTTTTAGACAAGTATGAAGGGTGGACTGCTTAGCAACATGCTAGATCTAAGAAGTGAAATCTCCCTTAGATGGCTGTCAATCCACTCCCCTAATGATAAAAATATTTTAGCATTAGGAATGAAAGATGATAAATTAATAAGAACATAAATGTTTATGGAAGAAATAAATAATGTACCTATTCAATATGATAGTAAAATATAACATAATAGGTCAATACCATGCTAAAGTGGGTCATGGTCAAGTTTAGAGAATCTAAACTAGATTTGTAGATAGTTCAGAAGCAAATAAAGGGTTTGGTAGGGTGTGAAGAGGTTAAAAATAACAAACTATTATTTAGCTTGATAGTGACCAGCCACAGTTAGGTTGATCGATGGTTGTTGATCTCACCATTGATGGTTAGGTGACTAGAAATGGTTGCTATAACTATCAATGGTTATAGTAACCAACTACAATTACATATGGGAATATGGTAGGATATTGAAGTGGAGCTGTAGAGAGGGTGGCCAAGCAATAAAATGTTGAATAGGGATTCTGAGGGTGAGGGGTAATGTGTAGGTGATTTGATCAAGACAAAAAAACTTAATGAAGAAAATATTAGAAATAAGAAAATAATATTTGTATGATGCAAAGTGGAGGTCAGTGATAAGTTAAATGAAATTGGACAACATAACAATACTCTAGCTTCAAAAGTCATGCAAATAAAGTTTTGAGATCTTAGATGTCTGCATAAAGAAAATAAGAGAGCCTGGATACAATTTTTGGGATTCATTTTCCTTTTTTTATCTCTCCTTTTATAGGAAGAAGTTACCAATTATAAGTGGAAGGATTTGATAAATGTTCAAAAGGAAGTTGCTAATTAGATATGTGGATAAAGATGCTAATTTAGGCACCACAAAGTTGATTTATATGACCAAATGCAAAGTTTATAGATTGAGTGTGAATTTAATCTCACACTCAATCTATAAATTGCTTTGATACAGGTTTGGAGACTTAATTGTCGATGGTTAGATTAATTATCGATGGTTACCTTAATCATCAATGGTTGAGGTCCGAGAGGAAAATAAGTAAAAATTGGTTAAAAGTAGGTTAAAAAGCTAAGTTAGCAAGTTAAAAAGTGGGCTAGATTATCTAGGTGGTTAACTAGCTTCCATTGTTAGGTAAGGGTCCAAGGGTATTTCAACATAAAAAACATGGTAGCTTTTGAGTGTCTATATTTTGCCTCTTTTTGTTATGCAGCGTTCGGTTGATAAATTGCAAAACAAAAATAGAAGTTGGGTAAGGTTAAAGGTCAAGTGTGATGGCCGAGTTGACTCTAGATGCACTAGTTAAGTGATTGTTACCTACATAGTTCCATAGATGTAATATCCAAAAATAAATTTAGGCCAAATGTAGTTCTTAAATAGTTCATGGGTGCGTTATGGAGAATAGGTGTGCTCCAAGGGTAAGGTAGTGATACTCAATTGGGCTGCCCCAAATTGAAGAATCACATGGTTCAATTTGGGTGAAGGTTTATGGATAAGGGTCATCTCCAAAAGGCTGGATTACCTTGGGTATGGGAGGATATATTTTCCCTCAAATTGAGAGTTAATGAGGTAAGGTCAAATTGGGTTTGGGTTTAATAAATGGTAGATGATAAGTCACAAGGTGGGTGATAAAAAGGTAAGGTTGGGTATTTAAGATACAAACATGTGCACAAAATTCAACTAAGTAAAATATCCAAGATCATAAAAAGACTAAGATTGCCATGTTGGTAATAATAAGGTCAGGTTCTAGGATAAATGACAAGGTAACTAGTCCCCAATGTTGGTCATAGCTAACCAGGTTAGTCTTATCAAGTCTCTTAGATAGGGTTAGTGCTTACTTAGGTCTCCAAGGTAGGAAGTGGTCATGAGAAAAACAAAAATGGTCTAGTTATGTATGAGGTGGTGAAAATTCAAATTTTCAAATGGAAAAATTGGTCTATATGGTCAAAAAGACTAAAGCAAGGTCATCATAAAACATGTGAATAATTTAGGTCAACAATGACCAACATCAAGGTGGATGTGTTCCAATGGGTTAGATGGTTTGGAAGAGAAGGGTAATCTCCAATATTTAAGGGAGAAGGTGACTCTAAAATATGTTGGTGGAGAAGGGTAAGCTCCAAAGTTTAGGTTTGGTTTAGCTTGGTTGGCTAGGATTACAGAAAAAGGTGATCTCCAAAGTTTAGGGAGAAGGTGACTCCTAAAGGTAAAAGATCAAGCTACTTTATTTATTTGTTGGTTGGTTTGATATGTTAATTTTATTGGATGGATTGGGTGAATTTGATTGGTAGTTTCTAGTTTAGATGGTAGTTATTGGTTTGTTTGGATAAGGTAAATAAGGTTGGTTTGATAGGTTGGATTGAATGATCTAGTTTGTTTGGTTGATTAGGTGATAATTTGGTTTCTATGACTTCAAAGGGAGAAGACATGTCTTCCAAAGTGGGCTTGAAAATATAAGGAGGATAAATGCTCTAATTGATAAAGACCATGATGGAAAGATGGGTGGGCTTGTGAACATAAAACCCCTATCACACTTTTTTTTTAAAAAATTGACTTTAAAAAAAGTAGCTTGATCACCAAGTGTCAAGTAAGCTCAAATCCCTTGATTTGTGTTGGAAAAAGGTGGAAATGGATGGTGGGTAGTGGGTGAGAGGTATGGTAACCTTCTTGTGGGGATGGCTTACCCCTTCTGTAGGTGACCTAGGAATCATGATAGACAAGTCCATGTCATATGTTAGGTGTAGACTGATCAATGTAGGAAGTCTAATGATAAAAATTGATTATGGTTTTCTTATGATATCTCTTTTTTTGGTTTTTTTGACATAGGGTCTTATATTGCTTATTTTGATATGTTGGTGAAACTAATCGATGTAGGAAGTTTCAAATAATTACTTTTGACAAAGTTAACTTAGCCATCATTCAAGGGAGTGGTTTAAGTTTAGGTTTATTAATATTTGATAGCTATCCTTCAAAGGAGAAGTATATTTTAAGTTCAAGAATTTTTTATTATTTTGAGTAGCTATCTTTCAAGGGAATAGTCTTCATACTAAAGATGTTGAACCAAGAGATATTATGGTATTCCAAATGTTTATATGCTTGTTTAGACATGGACCATCTATATAGGCCTAAGGTTTTCCTTTATGGATGTAAAGCCATGGCCCAATAAGGTTGATGATGGGTGGAAGATGTGGTTTTAAGTGATAACAACCATGGGATTCCATTTGATTAGAGATGAAAAGTATCCATGAGGATCATGCCATGGGTAGAACCATGATATCCATACTTAAGATTAAGAAAAGTTTGTGATAGGTAATCGCATGATCTTATTTTTTATTGGTTGTCTTTAAAGATAAGGAGATGAAGGCAATTAAAAATTAAGGGGTGAGCTTAAGTTAGACATAAAATGACAAATAACTTGATTTAACCAAGAAACAGATAGGAAAGCAAAAGCATTGAAGAGGTCTAGGCTTGATATCCCCGAAATTCATGCTTATGTAGTTGGCTAATGTTAATCAAAAGAGTAGATATGCCCCAGTTACTTTATAACTCTTGGTTAGATGTGGAAAGGATTTAGAGTGATAAAAAGTTGAGGTTAGTCAGGTAATAGTTGGATGGAAAAATGTATTTTCCAAAAGTGTGGGATCATAAAAAAAGAAATATGGAAAAATATGTCTAAAATGACTAAGATTGAAGTCATTTAGTTGGTTGGTTGGTTGATGGAGAAGGATGATCTCGAAATGGGTTGGGGAAGAAGGTGACTCCCAAAATTAATAGGGTTAAAGTTATATGGTTGGTTGGTTAGGTGGTTGATGGAGAAGGGTAATTTCTAAATAAAATGGTAGAGAAGGGTAATCTCTAATGGGTTGGGGAAGAAGGAAACTCACAAAATGAGTAGGTGGTGTTTAAAGTTTGTTTATAGGTTGTGGTTGAATTTTTATAGGTGATAAGTAAGGATTATTTGGCTAGGTAGGTTGGATAGAGTTGTTTAAGTAGGTTGATAAGTTTATATAAGGTGATTAGGGTTGACAAGGTTGATTAGTTAGGTAGTATGGGTAGGGTTAGTTGGTTGTATAGGTTGGATAGATGATTTTTAGGTAAAAATGCCAAGGGTTAGTTTGGCTAATTGTTAAGGTATGGTTTGGGTTGACAGATGGTCAAAGCCTTATGAAGGGGAAGTTCCCCTAGTTTGATTTTTCCATGGATGGTTAGAAGAGGGGAAAATGATCTTGAGGTGAGGTGATGGTTAGTAAGAAGGTTTTAGGAGGGGTGAATATGAATTCACCCACCTCCCTAAGGGTTGTTAGTTGTTAGTGGTTACTAGTTATTAGGTCAAGTTTGTAGTGGTAATTCAGGCAAGATTTCTTTTAGTGCACCAAATCTAGGGGAAAGTAGTTGGGTTAGATTTAGATAGGTTAGGGTAGGTTTGATAGGTTTGATGGGTTGATTTTAGTTTAGGTGTTTAGGTAGGTTATTTTTGGTTAAATAGAAAGGTATGTTGACTATGGTTGATTGGGTTTGGGTAGAGGTTGGTTTGACTGGTTGAGAGAGGTAAGATAAATGGTTGAGTTAGTTTGATTATTTGGTTTGGTTGGTGAGCTAAGGCTAGGTGGATGGTTATAGGTAAGGTTAGGTCAATGGTAAGTTTGGTTAGGCTAATGGTCAATTTAGTTTGGTTGATGGTCATTAAGGTTAGATTGATAGGTTTCATAAAAGTGGTAAGTGGAAAAAGTAGGTTGGTTGGTTGCATATGGTTGAGTGGAAAAGGGTGGTTGGTTGAATCCACATGGACAAGTGGAAAATTTTGGTTGGTTGGTTCAATAAAGGTAAGAGAAATAGGTTAATAAGTTGACTCCATAAAGGTGAGGGGAATAGGTTGGTTGGTTCCTTGCATGTGTTTTTAAATAAAATTTGAAAAGAGTCCACTTAGTTGAAAAGTGATTCAGTTGAGGGTTGGACCATGGTTTCCTCAATAATGAGTTAAGAAATAGGTTCAATTATTGATTTTTTTATGACATTTAAGGCTAGGTTAGAAGGAACATAGATAATTTCCTTTAAAACCTCCTTATGATTGATAACGTTTTGGATGAGCATCTTAAAAGAGCAACATCTGTCTATCCCATGTCTATTGGTGCAATGATAGGTACAAAATTCATCTTCTATGAACCAAATTTGTTTTGAAAGAGAATTATTGATGGGTTTGATTTGAGGAAGGTTAATGATAGAAGCCTCTAAGAATTTATCAAGGATTGAGGCATATGATTCCCCTAAAAAGGTTTATTTCCTAGGAAGAGGGTGCACCAATGGCTCTTGAGTTTCTAAGATAAATGGTAGATTTGATGAGGTTTGTTAGTTTGATGGATTTGATAGGTTAGGTAGGTTTGGTTGGTAGTTTTTGGTTGGTTTTGATAAGGTTGATAAGGTGGGTAAGTTGAATAGGTTAGATTGATCAGGTAAGTTTGGTTGATAGTTGGGTAGGATTGGTTGATAAGGGTTGGGTTGATTTGATAAAATTATTTGGTTCAAAAAATTTGATTGGTAGTTAACAGTTTGATTTAGTAAGGTTGGTTGAATAGGTGGATTTGATGGGTTGGGTGAGGTTGATAAGATTGTTTGGTTGGGTAAAGTTGATAAGGTAGATTGATAGTGGTTTTTTCATAAATAGATATGTTGATAGGTTTTTTGATTGATTTATTTGGTTAAGGTTGATAAATTTGGTTGGGTTGATAAAGTGGGTTGAGCTAATTGACATAATGGAATGGGTAGATGGCCCAAGTTTTGACAAGGTTGGGGTGATGGATCTGTTAGATGTTGATAGGTTATTGGTTGAGTAAAGTAATGGTTAAAGGGTTGTTGATAGGTTTTTGGTTGGTTGAAGTTTAAATTTGATAGATTATAGGTACGGGTTGATTGGTCATGAGTACCAGAAATAGATAACTCTACTTTGCTTAGCTGGTCCATTAACATTGTAACCAATTCCAGTGGTAGTTGATAGTTTGGGGGTTGATTATGGTTAAAGTTTAAAGGGTATTGGGTAGAGTAGGGTTGATTATAGGTAAGGTAGGGAGCATAGATATCTAGACATGCTAGGTAATGCTTGGATGCAAGAGAGTTATTGTTTGAGATTCTAGCAAAGCTAGGACCTCTAGAAAAGGTTATAAAAGGGCTCTCCATTTGAACAAGATAATGGAGATGAGGGTAAATAAGGTCAAAATGATGGAAGGTTGATGGTATAAGGTCAATTCCTCATAACTTGAAAAAAGATCAAATAATAAAATAGTCTAGAAAGTAATGCACACACTAAGTATGTTAGCTCCTAAGATAATGTTTATCTCATGTTGAATTATACCTTAGTTAAAAATGTATGAGGGTAGTTTGGCTTGAAAATTGGGTACTAGATAGAAAAGATAAGGATGGTTTTGGGTAATGTTTAGGTGATCAAGAGAATCTATACTAGATTGGGTATGTGGCTTGGTACTAGGGGCTTGCTCCCTGTACTTCATGATCTCGAAGTCAGGCTGGGACACTTATCTAAGATATACCATCTATCTAGGTCTTATACTCCATCAGATAATGGAGTGGACTCTCCCATTGGTGATGAAATCCAAGTGAGATTACCAGGTAGGGTAAGGTTTTCACTAGGTGGTGAAATCCTAGTTGAGCCTTGTCTCAAGTATGTTATGATGTGTTTATTGATTATGTGGTTTAGGTTTTATATGTGATATAAAAGTGAATCTATGATAGATTAATTGATTTTTTAATTTACTAAGTGAACCAAAGTAGCAAGGAAACAATGGATGCAAGGTTTGTTTTAATCCCAAATAGAAAATTTTATATTATTTGGATGAGTAAACAATAGAGAGAGAGAAAACATACAATACTAACTAAGAAAAAAAAGGTGGTGGGTCCCATTGGGTATGCCAAAATGTTTCTTACTATTTATTACTCTATTTTTAACTTTAAAAAAAAAGAGAGAAACAAAAGATGAGGGGTGTGTACTTGGTTAAACATTGTGCTCGTTAATGACCAAATAAAATGAGAACTCCTTTTTGGCAAGGTAAGACTACCTACAAAAAGACTTCACTAAACCAACTTATTTATTAGATGAGCATGAAGGGTGGATTGCCTAGAAACATGCTAGATCCAATAAGTGAAAGCTCCCTTAGACGCTATCAATCCACTCCCCTAATGATAAAAATATTCTAACAATAAGAATGAAAGATGATAAATTGATAAGAACATAAATTCTTATGCAAGAAATAAATAACGCACCTATTAAATATGATAAAAAATATAACACAACAGGTCAATACCATGCTAAAGTGGGTCACGATCAGTTCAAATAATATAAAATAGATCTATAGATAGTTGAAAAGAAAATAGAGGGTCTGGTAGGGTATGAGAAGGTAAAAAATAACAAACTATTATTTTGCTTGATAGCGATTAGTGATGGTCAGACTGACTGACAGTGTTTGGTTTGATCATCACAAGTTAAGTGACTGATGATGATTTCTATAACCATCAATGGTTATATTAATTGGCTATGGTTACTTGTGGGAATATGGTAGGATATTGAAGTGGAGTTGTAAGGAGGGTGGCTGAGGAATATAAGGTTGAATAGGGATTCTGAGAGGGGTAATGTGCAGGGGATCTGATCAAGACAAAAAAACTTAATGAAGAAAGGAAATTCTAAAAATAAGAAAATAATACCTGTATGATGGAAAATATAGGCTAGTGATAAGTTTAGTGAAATTAGACAACATAACAATACTCCAATCTTCAAAATTCATGCAAATAGAGTTTTGGGATCTTAGATGTCCACACAAAGAAAACAAGAGAACTTAGATGCAATTTTTAGGTTCTGTTTTCCTTCCTGTAGCTCTCCTTTTATAGGAATAAGTTTCCTATTGTAAGAGGAAGGAGTTACTAAATGTTCAAGAGGAATTTGCTAATTAGAGAGGTGGATAAATATGCTAATTTAGGTGTCACAAAGCTAATTTGTATCACCAAATGAAAAGTTACTAGATTAAGTGTGAAGCTAATCTCGCACTCAATCTGGAAATTACTTTGATACAGGATTGGGGACCTAACCATTTATGATTAGGCTTAACTATCGATGGTTATATTAACCATCGATGGTTACCCTAACCATTAAAAGTTGAGGTCCAAGATGAAAATGGGTGAAAAGTGGTTAAAAAGAAGTAGGTTAAAATGGTTGAATTAACAAGTTAAAAAGTGGGCTAGGTTATCTAGGTGGTTAACTAGTTTCCAGTGTTAGGTAAGGGTCCAAGGGTGTTTTGACATCAAAAATAGGGTAGTTTCTAAGTGTCTACAATATTTATCCTAAATATCCTTGATTATATTAATGCCTTTTTCTGTAAAGGATTTGGCACTAAATTTTGGTTAGGTTACAAGGGGAATATTATTATATTAAACAACCTAATTTCGCCAAATAATAGAGTTTTGGGTACTTAATCCATGCCAAAGGGATTGGTGGCACTATTAGAGAGGTAGGGTCATTTCTTGTTAAGTTTCCTAATCACATATGAGAGGAAGTGAACTTTATATATAAAAAAGTGTGCATTTAGGATTTTGGCTTCCCAAGGAATGAAGGTCCAAGAGAATTTATGAGATTCATGTTGAAATTGTTCTATGACAAGGGTATTTTAGGACTTGTTACCTCAGGTGACTATTTCAAACTATTTAGTGTAAATACATTTTCCTTATAGTGGATCAATGATTTTAAGCCCACCCACAAACTAATACTAAGTATAAAGATTCCATGAGATGGTTGCCATACATTTATTAACAGAGTTTTTACTCCACAAGAAACCATTGACCAAGTGTATTAGTTTTTCATAATATAATTTCAAAGGAAACTAACAAGATTAGTGGTATGCATGACTAGCCAAAACAATTTGGTTGATAACAATCAACTTGTCTTCTAGTAATATAAATTTACTAAACCAAATTTCCACCTTTTTCAAAATTTTATTAAGCACCCAATCCCACATGTCTCAATGGGAAAGGTAAATGCCAAATGGAATGCCTAGGGAATGGGTAATATTCCCATTAGGGATGACATTCTAAGTTGAAGGGATCCAAGCTAAAATTGGAACACTTTTTCCTTTTTATGTCTACACAACATGGATCTAGACAGATCATAATATACATCAATAATAGACTAGGCATTAATTTTTTTATATTTAGTATTCTATAGAAAGAGGAGAGAATAATTAAAAAAATAGGAGTTAAGAGCATAATAACCATGCATAAGAGTGACTCCTTTCAAATCACCTTAGTGGTGAGCTCATTGGAGCATATATCCAAAGGCATAAACAACTAGCTATTTAACCCCTTTAAAAATTTAAAGGTTAGTGAAGAGTAACCTTATCAAACAAGGAGTAAACTACTCTAAAAGGTAGGTCAATTAATGAATTTAGATTTTACTGATATTTTGATAATAAATAATGAATCTAAGTATATACCAAATATATAAAGTACAACATTCAAAATTTTGATAATAGAAATGCAAAGGTGAAATTATATTTAGCTTATAAACTAATGTGTAGACAAATCTAAGTAATATAGGTGTAATTTTTTTTATTATAATCTTGATCTAATCATCAGATTCTAAAAATTACCTTTATGTCAACATAGACACATAGATGTTATTATCTATTCTTCAATGCATCTATCCTGTATAGAGTATTGACTATTAGATAAAACATCCACTTGGGCCTTTTTGGGTTTTTTATTACCTTTAAGATCATGTGTTCATGTGTATAGGGTCCCAATATTATAATATAGATCAAAACCCTAGATCATCTTCTTAGGTCTTATCACCTTGCCAAAAATAGGTTAGTGGGATCATGAATTTGATCTAACATCAAGGACCCCTCTATTAATGAACCTAGTCTAAAAGGTAGGTCAACTAATGAATTTATATTTTACTAATATTTTGATAATAAATAATGAATCTAAGTATATACCAAATACATAAAGTACAATATTCAAAATTTTGATAGTAAAAATGCAAAGGTGAAATTATATTTAGCTTATACACTAATGTGCAGACAAATCTGAGTAATATAGGTGTAAAATAATTGTATGATGATCCTGATCTAGTCATCAGATTCTAAAAATTACCTTTATGTCAACATAGACACATCTATATTATTATCCGTTCTTCAATGCATCTATCGTATATAGAGTATTGACTATTGGATAAAACTTCCACTTGGGGCCTTTTTGGGTTTTTTATCACCTTTAAGATCATGTGTTCATGTGCATAGGGTCCCAATATTATAATATATATCAAAACTCTATATCCTCTTTTTAGGTCTTATCACCTTGCCAAAAATAGGTTAGTGGGATCATGAAGTTGATCTAACATTAAGGACCCCTCTATTAATAAACACTTATTACATATTCAATACTCTAAAGAGGGTCTCAAACATATGTAGTTCTCCCCTATGTATTGGTTTATGTGTGAACAATGGTGTAGACTGCTATATGTAAGCACATATAGTTATTTAGATTGTAACTTGAAAAATATGACTCACGGGCTGTTCTTTGAATGATTCAAACCTATAATATGACTACTTCTATGACTAATATAAAAATAGGGAAAAATAGGGTGTTAGAGATAGAATCACTGAGATGGGGGGGGGGGGTGAATCAGTAAGCCCAAATAATCCAACTTTAATTATGATATTTAAAAATACTTAATCAGTTACCACAAGCATTCATAAATCATACACATCATTCATAGCAATGAGTAAGAAAGACAATGCAAGATCAATCATATAACACATGACATACATGGGAAAATCTTAGGGAATAAAACCCATTGGAACCTACAATCGGACTACTATTCTATAATAAAAAGAACCAATTTAGATCAGCTACAATCAATCAAGGAACTACAATCCTTATTTAGTGGGACTACAATCTCACAAGCTACTACCACACCTATCTAACTGAGCTATAATAACAACTAAAAATTTAAAAATTTTCACCTTGTAAGGAGGTTATAACCACCTTAGATGCTGAGTTACCACAACAAAACCTATGAACACATCCACCTATGAACTAATGGTTTCAACACCTGATGATGGAACTTTGTTTATCACTCTTCATCTTCGCTCATACTTAATCTACAAGAGCATTATTATACTAATAAAATTATGACCAATAGGTCATAAAAATAGTCCTCAATCTATTTTTATATTCAAATCATTCATAGGCCACTCTACCCTTCAGTCTCTCCACAATTCAGACACACATGCCCCTCTCAAAATTATCTCAAGCCTCTCTCACAAAATATAGAAATAATCATCTTTGATTTCACTATTTATAGAGTATTTATGATCAACTCCATATTGGTTAGCCATTAGGCATGACTTAACCCTTAAAGCATCTATCTCATCAAGACACAAATCAAAATAATCTTCATAGGTCATCCATAGCATCTATGGGTCATCCTTAAGTAGCTACACCTTTTAATAAGGCCCTTGTAGATATTATAGGTCTTATGAAAACCTATTCACCCATTTAACACTTAATCAATAAAAAAAAAGAACACAAGACCAATTTAAAATACATGAGTCCACACCTTATGTCCCCTTTAACATCATCAATGATACTATGTCACCTTGATTATCTACCTAGAAGGTCAACTTTTCACCTCCATATCATTTTCTTCACTCAAGCACATGTTCTCAAATTTAGACCATATGATTTCCTCACATAAGAGAATCCAACCATGTACCAAACTTATTATAAAGCCTTTGTATTTGTGAGATATAATTCCATTAAAATTCCTTCTCAAAAACTTCTATCATAGAGCCAACTCTGTTAAAACATACTTGAGAGGCCTATTTTAAACAAGCATAAATTCTGGCATGCTTCATTACATATCCTAAAATTTAGTGAAAATTAACTAGGCTCAAAACTAAAAAAACCCATATGATAAATTTATCCTAACACCTTAATATGTGAAAAATATAACACAATCAAAATACCTAGTTAGATTTTCTTGCCATATGAAAATTTGTCTAAGTATGGGAAAACACAATCAAATTACCTAGGGACCCAACTTTACACAAGAATATCTTTTAATGCACTTTATCACATGATCTAAAAATTATCACATAAAAACTAAGCACAATAATGAATAAAACCATATGATTATTTTGTCTTGATACCTCCATGTGTGTGAATTCTAACCTCATCAACAGTCTTACTCAACTCTGCTTGAACCCTTTTGCAAATTTGGCTAATTATGAGAACATAGTGAATTCTATCTGAGTATATAACTTTGCATCCTCATATCTTCATCCATGATTCATCACATGAATTTAGATATGGTGCATAATAAGTAGGGACTAATGTGATCATAACCATATGACCAACTCCCCTTGAATCATTCCCACATGATAATGGTGATGTCATAAAAAAGCCTACTCAAATTTTCTACCACTAGACCCAAAGTGTCTAGATGAAAAATATGGACAAATATATGAATCCCACTTATGTACACAAGTACTCAAATCATATAAAACATATTAGGGACCTCTTTCACTTCCTCAAATCACCATACTCATCTCTAAACATCTATAGCCGTATCAAAATTGAAGTTTAACCAATCATACTTCAAGCATACTAGGATAAACACATTCCAAACTTTGTCATTTTCATATATGCTATCAAGGCACTTCATTCACTCATCAAGACACCTCCATGAAATCATTGAAAACACTCTAACAATCTCCCCCTTTGTTATTGATGTCAATAAACATCATTCAACTCACCTTCTCTCTCTTTAATCATTCCACAATAGGAACTTTTATTTCCCTTTGACACAATGACAAAGTGGGTAAAAAATGATCTTAAGGAACTAAAAATATAATCAATAAAAAAGGAACACCTTAAAAAGATGATATAAACTCCCCCTTTCCTTGAGCCTACCTCTTCTTGCCTTGACAACTTCCTCTTGCTCCATGCTATCTAATGAAAAAAGAATACAAAAAACCATATAAATATGATGAAGCATATCAAGAAACATCTGGGAAGGACTCACCTTAATAAATTTCATCACTTGATCATCTTCAAATCTCCATACACCATAAAGAACCACCACAAATTCTAACTAGCCTTCTCTCCCAAGCTACTACAAGGACCACAAACAGAAATTCATGCCACACATAAAATAGGAAACATGCACAAAACCAACCTAAGAAATCACTTTGAAAAATTCATGCCTTTCTCTTTTGGATAATTTGATAAAAAAATACTCTTCTTCAAACTAGGCCTATCTAGTCTCCTTGTAACCCTACCTAAAACTTATAGATCCCATAGTTTTTAGTAGACACATCTTCAAGGCTTGAAAATTCATATTTAGAACACTCTCATATTACTCCTCAAGAAAACCAATTTACATCACCAATATCATCATATTAAAAATACTTCCTTCACAAACCTACTAGCTAATTAATCCTTCATATTGATAAAAACTTAAATAATTTGAGAACCATAAACCTTGAATTTTTTGTGAAGCTTTATTTTACCACCCTTTTGGTCCATTCAACATATTAATAATCCTTAGACCTTATTTTACAAGATAAACCACTTTTATAACATAGCTCAAAAACCTAGAATCTCAAAACAAACCTCCTTCTGGTCAACATACATTTATAAAACTTTTTTCACATCTAGAGACACCCATCACACACTTCTAGACCAAAAATTGAGCCTTCACACCTTTAGGATCCATGAATTCCTATAACCCATTTTAGGCTTACTTACCCTTAAACCAAAAACTGAGAGCACTCAAAAATATTTAGTTGGTACAAACATACTTTCAGGCCATAAAATCACTTAGAGCACATAAAAGAGAAGTGTATATACCTTTTTTAGCATCAAAAACTTCTTTAAATTTGCATCAATCTCATTAAGCCACCTAGAACCACTCATTTGGACTCTGCACTACAACTCCTTTATAAACCAATGAAGCAAATTCATGAAGTTATTTCTCCCCCTTAACTAATGACCTAAGATAAACATAAGCCTCTGTATTGATTGGAATTATGATCTTAATCCCATAAACTTTATTTTGCATAATAAAAATTGTCTTCTAAGAAGCATAGGTAGAGACATCCTCTACACCACAATGCTCTACCATGATGTGAAACCAAAAATTACCCATAACTCTTCATATTCCTTCTCCTCTTTGGTCATCTAATACTTATAGTTATTATTCTTATTCTTCTTTGTCTTAGGAGAAACAACTTACTCATCCACTATAACATTTTCCTTTTCTTATATTATTGGATTAATAATACATGGAGATAACATAGATTCATGACATACCTTTTTATCTGAAGAATCTTCCTTGTAGTTTGGAACCTCATCATTGGGCATAAACAATTGATGTTATTTTCATGATACATGCTCAATAATAAAAGGATGTTCACTTGGATCCATACATACCTTAGGACTAGTTTCAACCAACACCTTGGTATTCTCTTTGAGCTTGGTCTCTTCACTTACAACATGAGAAGATAATGTGAGCCCTTGGCACTCTGAAACTTATGAAACATTATCCACCATAGAAAACATATTACTTGGACCTGTGGTCTTATCATGATTCATAATTTTCACCTTTGTCATCCATGTGTTAACATGCCTTATTTCTTACACTCTAGGAGCTTGATTAAACCTATTCTGACTTATAGACCTTTGTCTACAGAACCTAGTAATGTGACCTCTTTGTTCACAATTATAACACACCATACCTTTTTATGAAAAACATATCTTGTCATACCTTATTTGGATAAAAATTTACAATATATCCTATGTCATAAAAATTAAATCACTTAACTTTGTTCATAGCTTTTGACTAATGACCCCCATCATAGTTCTATGCAAACTCATTTCTAACAAGTCTTTTTCATTCTTTAGCCTTATGACCAAATTTATTACACGTGTAAAAATAACCATTGAATCTTTCATATCTCATGGTATTTGGCTATCTGATCTGATTTATCTTCACTCTACCAACACTTTTAGTCCTTATCTGATGATTTATCTTCAAATTATGATTTTCCTTGTTCATAATAGCCTTCATCTTATCTTGAGTTACATTATTTTATTCTTCTTCATATCCAATAACAATTCTATCACTAGTATGCTTTTGACCAATCAAATTATTGTCTAAATCATATGAGCTCTTTTCAAATATCTCAAATGAATTCACCTTACTGTCAGATCTCAATGACTCACATTTTAAAGACACAATCTCAGAAGCATACTTTGAGCATTCTTCTTATTTGGCTCTTAGATTTTTAGACATAGATTCCAACTTAAAATTAAGAAACATGACAACACCTTTATTCTCCCTAGAGTATTCAACAAATATTTCCTCAAACACATTAAATTAATTTTCATAGTCTTTGATTTTAGATTTCATCTTCTTATTTATCTTTTTCTTAATCTTTAATTCTTTAAGAGCATTCATCAATACAGTCTCACTATCCACCTCATCTTCATCATTATTTGAATCACTCAAAGTAGACACCTTCTAATGTGTACAACTTCCTTCCTCAACCATGAAAAAAGCTTAATATTCATTAGGACCATCATATTCATGATCAAATTTTGATTCACTATCTTCACTCTCATCTGATGAGTTACAGTCTTCTTTGGTGTAGAGACTCTTCTTATTTTTGAAGGACTTCTTGTTGTTAAAATTTTTGAATCCTTTCTTCCTATATGTCTTATTGATACCATATTAGATTTCAACATGCTCTTCATCATATTTATTCTCATGCTTATGAGGTCACTTACAAGCAAAATGTCATATCTTACCATAATTGAAACATTTGATTGGTAGTTTACCCTTATATTTCTTTGACCTTATGTTCAGTTTCCTAGTAATCAAAGAAATTAGCTCATCCTCATCAATATTAGATATGTCATCCTCTTTGGATTTATTACCTTGGAACTTATTATTAGGATTCATATTTGTCTTGAATGTAGCTTCTTTATTTAATGATATATCATCATTTACTCTTATCTCATATGAAGTAAGGGTGCCATGCAATTAATCCATCTTCAACTGAGTAAGATCATGACTCTCTTCTATAGCAGATACCTTTGGATCAAACTTGAGAGATAGAGACATTAATACCTTTTAGACTATATTAGCCTCTTCAAGACCTCTGATGATGTTCATAGTCTCATCAAATATCTACAAAAAAGATGCCACAAAATATTCTTCCTTCATCTTGAGACTTTCAAATTTCATTATGTGAGTCTACAACTTAGCAAGCTTAACCTTTGAATATTATTCAAAAATGACCTACATTTTATCCCATATCTATTTAGCAGTTTTACAATGCATTAGATTGGTTTAATTAGTCTCTAAAAGACCATATGTGATAGCATTCATTGCTTTGGAATTATTCTCAAATAAATTATTGTCTACAACACGAGATGGAGGAGTAATAGGAGTAGCATAACCATATATAATAGATTGACATACATCAAATCTGTTGTTTCCAAAATTAGCTCAGCACATTTTTGGAATAACTCCCTGTGAAACTTGTCTGTTTTGCCCTTTTTCTCTTTAAGTCTATTTTCGAGATGGTTTTTTCTCATTCTTGTATTGGCTCAACTGACACCATTTAAAATTCATAACATCTTTTCATTACTCTTTTCCCAAAACATGAAAGTTGTTATGATCTCGATGCGACTAGGAGACCAAAATTTGGCTTTTTCAGAGTTAGCCTTTTTCTTCTATTTTCATGCACGGGTAGAAATTTTTACCATCAGTGCATTTTTATTTCATGCATGTAGGAGTGGAAAATTTTGCCACCCTTGCATCTGGACAAGCAAGAGTAGAAAAATTTTCCACCCTTGCATTTTTCCTCCCTTACATGTAGGAGCGGCAAATTTTGCCGCCCTTACATTTTCCTTTAATCTTTCAATGTAAGGGCGGCAAATTTTGCCACCCCTACACTACTTCGATTTTCACATGTGGCATTTATGGCCACACGAGTCAAGTGGTTGGAGTCGATTTTCACCCCATTTAATCCAATTTTCACCCCATTTTTCTTCATTCCTTCCTCTCCTCCTCTTGCTTTCTACCTTTGGATGATCCAACAAGCAGGAAAAAGTGTGTTTCAATGGATTTGAGCTCACAACACATGTTATTTTCTAGGTAGGTCTTGTTTTTATGCTTTGTTCTTTCATTCTTCCCTTGCTTTTGTTCTTTTATTTATCAGTTGTTATTTTTGTTGGGATTTGTATTTTTCTTATTTGTTTCTTCCCTTAAGGCCGATCAGCCCGCTCCTATTTTCTCCTACTGCTGAGCTCTCTCCCCCTTCTCCATCGACCTTCTATCATTCTCCCCATGTTAGGGTGGTGATTTTTGTCACCCTCCCTTCTCTCCCACAAATTTCTTATGGTCTTACTTGTTAAGGGCAGAAAACTCTCTACCCTAACCTTGCCCTTCCCCACCTCCTGCATCGGTGGTGAAATTCACCACCGATACAAGTTTGCATCAATTTACCTGCATTAGCAGAAAAATTTGCCACCAGCACAGGTCTAAAGTGTAAGGGCAGAAAATTTTTCTGCCCTTACACTTTCTTACGAAACATGCACAGGTGGTAAATTTTGCCGTTCATGCCCTTTTTCTTCCCTTTTGCATGCAAGGGTGGCAAAATTTGCCACCCGTGCATGCAAACCATTCCACATGCTAGGGCGGTGAATTTTGCCACCCTTTCATTTTTTCCTCTAATTTCTCTAACTCTAGAGAAATTTTCAACTTTTTCATTTTTTTGCCTTCTCCCTTTTTTCCTCCCATTTTTCAACCTGGCCTTGTCAAGTGCCCTTTGGTCATGATCACCCAACATGAAAATTCTCCAATTTGCCCAATTTTTCTTAATTATACGATCATGATTATCATTGTAGTACCCCCTAAAATTGTTGTTCATCGGCACCCACTCAATCGAGACTAGTTCCAATGACTGAAGCTTCTCTGAAGAAGTCAAAGGCCATGAAGTACCAATATAAGGGTGTTTTTTCGATCACCTCGGTCACTTCTAATATCGATGACATTAAAGACACAGAGATCAGCCACGTGGATATGGCTGAGTTCATAACCAGAACCAAGGTGATGAACCCTAGCTCAAAAATAAAAAAGATAATCGAAAGAAACATTCATCTAGTTGCCTCTTTTCTAGTAGTGGTACATCACACGGAGTTCATCCTCCAGTGCACCCAGTTCTACAACAGAGAGACTAGGTCAATGTCGGATGCTAGCAGCAACATGATAATCTGGCTGGACCTCAAATTTATCAATAAAGTCTTCATGTGCCCTCTTGCTACTGAGGTATGAAGAATTACCTTGTGACCTCACCTCTAGAGATAACCAATTTCTCTCAGCGGAAGAGATGATCCGAGAATTCAAAGGTATGATTCAAAGGAATTTTGAAGAGAAATCATTTTTAATGACTTTTGTGGATAACATTTTAGATACTCAGTTAACTCTGGATAATCTAAGACCTAGATTAACTAGTCATGCCAAGGCAATCACAACATTGAAGGATGTTACAATCAGGGCTAGAGTGATATTCAAGAACACCATTACACTGGACAGTATAGGAATTCAGGCATCTATCACCATGTATGATGTTTATCTAAAAAGGTCTGATGGCAAGAGCTGAACCATTTCTCCCTTTCTCTCTTCTTCCTCTCGTCTCATGCACTTTTTTATGTAAAAGTGCATGCAATTTTGTAATATGTAATTACATGTAAAAAATTTGGAAAAATATCTCAAAGTCAAAGATGACTTGTCTTTGACTAAGATATTTTTATATTTTAATTTATATTTTTTTTAATTTTGAAAGTTTCTCCCTCTATATAGAGGGAGCCTCTTTTGTAAAAGCATCTCTAGATAATTGAGAACAAAATTTTTGTTGAAATTGAGACACTTCTTGAGACTTTGTGCTCAACTTGTAAATCATATTTTATCGAATGAATGAGAAACAAATTTATTTTAGACTTTGTGTTGAAGTAATTTGTGTTATTTAGGAAATGGTTCTTATGTCCTCTTTCCTAATAACCTCTTATTTGTTCAATTTAATAAGCAAAGTGTGTGTGTTGACATTATCTAAAGACGTTTCTAAAAGATAAAAGAAAGACTTTGAGCTACTTTTATCTTGGTGATCCTTTTATCTTTTGTAGTTTTAGGCAAAGACTTTGTGCTTTATTTCACTCTACCATTACGCATGTTCCAAATCAGCGAAGAAGACAATGGAAGACTTTGTGCTTACGTAGGTTTTCTTGTAGACTTTGTTACCTACTTCAAGAGATTTTTTGCTCTGTGCTGGATACCATTCCTAAAAAAAGAGGAATGTTCTTAGGCAATGATCATGATTTCTCTCTCTTGTTCCTTGGACATCCTCTTTGAAAAAAGAGAGATGGATGCTGTCATACTATCATGAGTATTATTTTTTGCTTCCTTATATATACATATAGCATATAAATATTCATAGGGAACCTCTCCTTGATGAGATGAGAGATTTATCTCGTTTAGATGTGGTAAACCCACACTTTTGTTGGTGTAAATATCTTTTTACTGTGGTTGATATACCCATTTTGTCATCAGTTAGTTGGCGACAAAATATTCATTCAATAGCTTTTTGGTGACTCTGCTAGGGAAAAAATGAGTAGTTTCAGTTCTTTCCCATTGTTATTTTTCCCCCTATATTTGTGCAACAACTTTTGACAACTCTGCTGGGGATATGAACATACATTTTGAAGCCTCAAGCTTTAAATTAAAGCAGTTTCGGTCCTTTTTTCATTTGACACTCTGGCAGATCCACCGTACACATGAGGCCAAAGAGCTCAGGGTATTGTTGATCCTATATTTGAGCTGGTGCAACAAAATAATTTTGAGATTTCTCCTTCATCATCTCATCTTCAACGAACTAGGAGCTTCCCTCCTACCAACGCTAGATCTCCCATACCTAGTGAAGCTTCTAGCCTCAATATTGGTAAGGCTTTGTCTTTATTAACCCCACCAAGATTTGTTATCCCACCATTTAATCATCCTATTATAATGGCTCAAGGTCTATGGGACAATTATTTTGGTCCTCTTAATTTGACCCCACCCTTGCATGAACTACCTCGTAGTTCAAGGAAATTTTTTTTCAAGTTTTTTGGTGATGGAAAGGTTCATCCCGATGAGCATATTGTCACCTTTTCTATAGCATGCAGTGTAATCGGTGTCGAATTCAAAGACGTAGCAGTGAGACTTTTTGTAAAAACTCTACAAGGCACTGCCATAGATTTGTTTTACCACCTTCAAGATTAAAATAGAACTGACTGGAATACACTAAAGTCTAAATTTGAAGCTAGATTTAAACCTGCTGAAAATGCACATGCCTTGTTAGCACAGTTGACACAGATAAAAAGAGAATCCCAAGAACCCATGAGGGATTTTATAGCCAAATTGAATAAGTTAAGGAACTAAATTTCAACCATTGCTCAGCCCATCCCAGATAATCTTAGGTGCTTTTTTATCAACTCACAACTTCTTGAAGTAAGTTTATTATTAAGGCAAGCTGGCCCTATGGATCTTGCATTGGCTCAAAATTTAGCTACTGAGATTGAGGATGATCTTATCCTAGCAAGTAAGATCAGAAAAGACTCTAGTAAAAATAGATTCTCTTCATCTGTCGAAAGCTCTTCTATAAGCACTATAGACCCTATGGTGCAAAAATTGACAAATGAACTAATAGATTTAAAGAAACAAATGGCCCAAGGTATGTCTGTTCTCACCCATCAAGATATGACAAGAAGAAAATTCTAGAATTAGCAATACTGTCCTTATCCAAGGTCAACTAAATCGCCTGCCTCCCCCTCCAGAGAACCTAGCCATTGAAGCAGAACCTACCAATTCAGTGATCGGTTACTTAGAGGCTGAATGCAACTTTTTGCTCCAACCTGAGTTGGACCAACAAGATGATGCTAATCTCTTCAAAGATTAGGAAAGAATTAGCTAGAGAATCTAATGTTGGTTTCCTGGATTACCAGGATGAAGATGAAAGTAAAGGAGTAGGGTTGGATGGATCTTATACTATTTTTATTAGATTTTATAACCAGTCAACTCCACAGGCTAACAAAAAAAAGTAGAAGAATAACCTCGATTGGTGGTTTCCATCGCTAAATGAGGGACTCCATTGCCTCCTCAATCAAAAGATCAGGTAACTCACAAAAAAGTAAGTACCTCCAACCACCCCATATCTTCCACCTCTATTGCTCAGACTAGTGCCACACCCACTAAAGACTTAGATGATAGACCCTCTTCCTTTGTCTCATATTCTTTTCAATTATTTGATATAATTGATCATGATAGAAAGACTAAGATCTAAATGATAGAGATTGAGTATTTGAGAGCTGATCTTGAACAATTTGATAGGTTGGCAAAATATGTGAAAAATAAAGCCGTGCCCACAGGACAAGATTCTTCAAAGGCCACTCATGATCTCCTCAAGGATAAATTCACCCAAAATAATTTTGTCGTGACTCCTCCTATTGCTCCTGAGAAAATATAACTTTTTTATGTTTCCCTACTAATAAATGGTTACAAATTGAGTAATTGCATAATAGACTCTAGAGATTCTGATAATGTTATGCCTGGTAAGGTGGCAGATTCCCTTGGTCTAACTTTGACCAAAACATTTGGGAGGTGTTTTTCTATGAAAAACAAGCAAGTCTCACTCTTTGGTCAAATAAAAGATGCCCAATTTACTGTTACAACTTTTTTAGAAAAGATGACAAAATGGATGGTTTTAGTGGCCAATGTTCCAGCGTCTTACAACATCTTACTTGGGAAGAATTTCTGTAAGGATGTTGGAGGTGAGCTAAGCATGGACTTATCAGAGGTGAGGATCCCAATTCAAGGTGTTATAAAGAAATTACTTCCTGAAAAAGAGGCAAGATATGTAGTCACTTGATCATCAACACCAGAAGCTTAAATTTTATTTAAGTCTTCTGGCATGGGAAACTACTTCCTATCTACAGATGAAGTCCATGAGGCATCTGATGAAAATCCTATGAGTGACAACTTAGAAATGTTTTCAGCTGACACACTGGGAGAATCGGCAAAGTGAAATGAATGCATGGAAGAATCTCTTCCCCCAAATGAAGAAGTTTTCAAAGGAAAAGCGGTGTCTAGTGAGGTATAGATCTTAAAATTTGATGGCAGCTGCTCTTCTACCAGTTTAAGAGCTGAAGTTGTGTTGGTATCTCCTTAAGGAGATATTATTTATTTATCCTACAAGTTGTAGTTCAACAACACCAACAACACAGATAAGTATGAATCCCTGTTACTTAGATTATAGGGTGCTAGAGAAAAGGGCATTAAACTACTCCATGCTAAAGGGGATGCCAAATTAGTGGTTTTTCAGGTAAGAAAATTCTATCAAACCAAGAATGAAATATTGCACCACTATTTCAATCTTATCTGGGACCAAATTAAAAATTTTGATGCTTTCAACATCTTTACCATTCCAAGAGAATTCAATGACTGGGCGGATTCATCGGCTGTTTTTGCTACTATCTTGGTTTTCCACCCAGATTTTAAAGGAGATAAGTACACTATTAAACTGGTCTTTTGGTTAAGTGTACCTGATAATGCTAGCCATTGGCAAGTATTCAACAATGACCATTAAATCATTGCCTTCTTGGAGCCAAAAGACAGCTTCAAATAATTGCATTTTGAAGGCAGTGAATTTTGAGAATGTGAAGAAACTTTTGAATAGAATGCAAACACAGGTGAGGATTTCTTGTAGCTTAAAGGGAATAAGATTCTCAAAGGCTTGGTTTCCCTAAAAAAATTATTTGATAACCATGACAGGTTCATCAAACAACAACGAATAGATTCAAACTCCTCTCAGGATTTTAATCAAGTAAACTTGGGAACCAAGGGAGATCCTAAGATGGTGAACATTGGAAAATGTTGTACTCTTGAAGAGAGATTCAAGATTACTAATCTACTCTACCAATATATATATGTCTTAGCTTATTCCTATGATGACCTAAAATCACTCAAGCCTAATGACATTCACCATGACATTCCTCTTTAGGCAAACTCCGTGTCTTACAAGCAAAAGTATAGGCAATATAATCCAAAAATATCAAGTACCATTTTAACTGAGATACAAAAAATCCTTGATGCCCATATAATTTTTCCAATCCATCACTCCATATGGATTGTCAACATAGTGCTTGTCAGAAAGAAGAATGGCGAAATTTGAATCTGCGTGGATTTTAAAAACTTAAATCAGTTATCTTTAAAAGATAAATACCCTCTCCCTATCATAGATCAAGTTTTGTAGATAGTAATAGGTTCAGAGATGTTATCAATGCTAGATAGTTTCTCGAGATACAATCAGTTTGAAGTTAGAAAAGTAGATCAGCATAAGACTGCCTTCACCACACCTTGGGGCATCTTCACCTATCGAAGAATGCCTTTCAATCTGATAAACTCAGGTGCCACATTTCAAAGAGCGATGGACCTCACTTTCAAGGATGAATGGGTAAGTTTATTATAGTATACTTGGATGATTTGATGATATTTTCAAAGCATCGTGCTAACCATGTCCACCATTTATAAAGAATACTAGAATGTTGTCATCAGAATGGTATTTCTCTAAATCCCAAAAAATCTATCTTTGGGGTGACTGAAAGGAAACTTCTCAGACACATTGTGTCTTGAGAAGGTATTAAATTGACTCGAAAAGAGTCAAATCCATCCAAGAACTCACTCTACCTACCAGTAAAATTGCATTTCACTCTTTCTTTAGAAAGGTGGAATTTCATTGAAGGTCCATCCTTGAGTTCGCTAAAAAAATCACCATATTGTCAATATGATGAAAGGTAACGCTACCTTCAGGTGGACTGTAGAGGACAAATCAGCATTTAAAGACATCAAAGAAGTAATTACTCGTGCACCAATCTTGGTTTGTCTAGATTACACCAAAAGCTTCAAAATATATAGTTATGCTTCTAAACATACACTCTTAGCTATTTTAGTTCAACAAAACTAAGAAGGTGTAGAATCTCTTATTTCCTTCATGAATTGTCCACTCAAGGCTCATGAGCTAAAATATTTCAACATAGAGAAGCATGCATATATGATGGTCAAAGCAGTCAAGCATTTCAAGTTTTATATCCTGAACTCGTACACTGAGGTTCTGGTCCTTGATATAATAGTGAAGTCTATTTTGACTCAACAAGAGTTTGGTATGAAGAGGGGTAATTGGATCACCAAGATTCAAGAGTTTGATCTAGACATCAAACCTACCAAACTTATGTAGGGAAAGGGTCTTTATCAATTGATTGCCAACAACATTCATGAGGGAATAGAAAATGAAGAAATAGAGATCAAAGGCATACCCATGGTCCTCTTTGTTGCCACTATTGATGAGTGGTATTTTGACATTGCCCATTTTCTAACTTATGGTGAGTGTCCCGCTCATCTCTCCTATAAAAAAAATGGAATGTTAAACTAAAGGCTGTTAGCTATGTTTTGTGGGATAATGGTCTGTATAAAAGGAGCCTGAATGGGGCATTTTTTTGTTGTGTCAATAAGGTAAAACAAGATAAATATTTAGAGTCTTTCCATAGTTTGGCCTATGGAGGATATTTTTCTGCACCAGTGATAGTGCAGAAGATTTTGTGAGCAAGGTACTATTGGCCTACACTGTTCCAAGATGCCTAAAAATAGGTACGTAGATGCAAATTGTGTCAACAATTCATCAGAAAGCTTAAACTAGTGGCATTACCCCTCAAGCCAGCAATAATCAAAGAACCTTTACAATAGTGGGGTATTGACTTCATTGGCACAGTTAACCCATATTTAAGTGCTAGACATGATTATGTCCTCATGACAACTGATTAATTTACCAAATGGGTGGAGACCATCCCAACCAAGCACGCTACATTTGAAGTGGTGTGTAATTTTTTTAAGAAAAATATCATTTTCTGATTTGGGGTCCCACTCAAAATTGTAACAAATAATGTGGCATATTTCTCTTCACATGAAATTACTCAATTCTACTTTTATTATAGGATTACCCTATCCCACACTTCAGATTATTTTCTACAGGGAAATGGCCAAGCAAAATCGAGCAATAAGAACCTGGTCACTATTATCAAGAAATTAGTAGATGATAATCAGAGAACGTGGTACAAAGCACTATTTGATGCTTTATGGGCAGATAGGATTACAACTAAGAGGGCCATAGGTATGTCACCTTTCCAACTTTTATATGATTTGAATGCGGAGATACCCATCACTCTAGAACTACCAGCGCTTAGGTTAACCAAAGTAATCAAAGATTCAACCTTCAAAAATTTGATCGAAAAAAGAATCATGTGTCTAACCAAATTGAATGAGCAGTGAACCATGATGGTGGACCAGATTATGGCACATCAAAATCAGGTGAAGAAAATTTTTGACAAAAAGTCTAAGGTCCATGATTTTTAAATCAGAGATCAAGTCTTGTTATGGGACAAGAGGAGGGAACCGAAGGGAATGCACGGCAAATTTGACTCTTTATGGAGAGGTCTGTTTATCATTCAACAAATCTATGGTGAGAGTAGGTTCTTACTGGAGTATCAGGATGGAACGCTATTTGCACTACCCTATAGTGGGCAACATCTGAAGTTTTTTAATCCTTAAAGTTTAGATGGATCCCCTTGTATATATGTATAGTTTTTACGTTTGTCTTTTTTTTTTCATTTTTACGTGACTTCGTAGCTTAATGGCTTGGATGAAGGCAATTAGAGACTAGTTTCTACTCCCATTGATCGATTTGATCAATGGAAGTTCTCCAATAGGAGCCATCTATTATTTTCAAAATTAGCTCAGCTCATTTTTGGAACAACCCCCTGTGAAACTTGTCTATTTTGCCTTTTGTCTGTCTAAGTCTATTTTTGAGATAAGTTTTTCTCATTCTCGTATTGGCTCAACTGACACCATTTGAAATTTATAACATCTTTTTTTTATGTTTTTCCCAAAATGTGAAAGTTGTTATGGTCTCGATGCGATCAGGGGACCAAAATTTAGCTTTTTTAGAGTTAGCCTTTTTCTTCTATTTTCGTGCACGGGCGGCAATTTTTGTCGTTAGTGCATTTTTCTTTCATGCATGCAGGAGTGGAAAAATTTGCTGCCCCTACATTTTTCTTCTCTTACATGTAGGAGCGACAAATTTTACCGCCCCTACATTTTCCTTTAATCTTTCAATGTAAGGGTGGCAAATTTTGCCGCCCCTACACTACCTCAATTTTTGCATGCGACATTTATGGCTGCACACATCAAGTGGTTAGGGTCAGTTTTCACCCCATTTAATCCTATTTTCACCCTATTTTGATTCATTCTTTTCTCTCCTCCTCCTGCCTTCTACCTCTGGATGATCTAGCAAGAGGGAAAAAGTGCATTTTAACAGATTTGAGCTCATGGCGCATGTTATTTTCCAAGTAAGTCTTGTTTTTACACTTTGTTCTTTCATTCTTCCCTTGTTTTTGTTCTTTTCTTTGTTAATTTTTATTTTTTTTGAAATTTTTATTTTTCTTGTTTGTTTCTTTCCCTAAGGCCAATCGGTCCGTTCCCATTTTCTCCTCCACCGAGCTCTCTCTCCCTTCTCCATTGGCCTTCTATCATTCTCCCCATGTTGGGGTGGCAATTTTTATCACCCTCCCTTCTCTCCCATGAATTTCCTATGGTCTTACTTGTTAAGGGTGGTAAACTCTCTGCCCTAACCTTACCCTTCCCCACCTTTTGCATCGGCAGTGAAAATCACCACTGATACAAGTTTGCATCAATTTACCTGCATCAATGGAAAAATTTGCCATCAACGCAGGTCTAAAGTGTAAGGGCAGTGAAATTTTCTGCCCCTACACTTTCCTATAAAACATGCACGAGAGACAAATTTTGCCTCTCGTGCCCTTTTTTCTTCCCCTTGTATGTAAGGGAGACAAAATTTGTCGCTCGTGCATGTAAACCATTCCACATGCTAGGACAGCAAATTTTGCCACCCTTTCATTTTTTCCTCCAATTTCTCTAACTCTGGAGAAATTTTTATCCTTTTCATTTTTTGCCTCCTCCCTTTTTTCCTCCCATTTTCTGACCCGACCCTGTCAAGTGCCCTTCTTTGGTCATGATCACCCAATGTGCAAATTCTCTAATTTTCCCACTTTTCTCTAATTATACGATCATGATTATTATTGCAGTACCCTATAAAGATTCTCATTCATTGGTACTCACTCAATCAAGATTAGTTCCAATGACTAAAGTTTCTCCAAAGAAGTCAAAGGCCATGAAGTACCAATACCATGGGCATTTTTTTGATCACCTCAGTCACTTCTAATGTCGATGACATTAGAGACACAGAGATCAGACACGTGAATATGGTTAAGTTTGTAACTAGAACCAAGGTGATGAACCCTAGCTCTAAAATGAAAAGTATAATCGAAAGTAACATTCATCGAGTTGCCTCTTTCTTAGTAGTGGCACATCACACAGAGTTCATCCTCTAGTGCACCCAATTCTACAAAAAAGAGACCAGGTCAATGTCGAATGCTAGCGACAACATGATAATTTGAATGGAACTCAAATTTATAGATAAAGTCTTCATATGCCCTCCTGATACTGAGGTACAAAGAATTGCCTTGCGACATCACCTCCAGAGATAACCAATTTCTCTCAGAAAAAGAGATGATCTGAGAATTCAAAGGTATGATTTAGAGGGATATTTAAGAGAAAGCATTCTCAATGACTTCTTTGGATAAAATTTTAGATACTCAATTAACTCTAGATAATCTAAGGTCCAGATTAACTAGTCATGCCAAGGCAATCACAACATTGAAGGATGCTACAATCAGGGCAAGAGTGATCTTAAAGAACACCATTACACTAGATAGTATAGGAATTTAGGCATCTATCGCCATATATGATGCTTATCTGAAGAAGTCTAGTGGTAAGAGCTGAACCATTTCTCCCTTTCTCTCTTCTTCCTTTCTTCTCTTGCACTTTTTTCATGTAAAAGTGCATGCAATTTTGTAATATGTAATTACATGTAAAAAATCTAGAAAAATATCTCAAAGTCAAAGATGACTCATCTTTGACTAAGATATTTTTATATTTTAATCTTTTTTTTTTAAATTTTGAAAGTTTCTCCCTATATATAGAGGGAGCCTCTTTTGTAAAAGCATCTCTAGATAATTGAGAGCAAAAACTCTACTAAAATTGAGACACTTCTTGAGACTTTGTGCTCAACTTGTAAATCATATTTTATCGAATGAATGAGAAATAAGTTTATTTCAGACTTTGTGTTGAAGTAATTTGTGTTATTTAAGAAATAGTTCTTATGTCTTCTTTCTTGATAACCTCTTATCTATTTGATTTAATAAGAAAAGTGTGTGTGTTGACATTATCTAAAGATGTTTCTAAAAGGTAAAAGAAAGACTTTGAGCTACTTTTATCTTGGTGATCCTTTTATCCTTTGTAGTTTTAGGTAAAGACTTTGTGATTTATTTCACTCTACCGTTATGCATGTTCCAAATCAGCGAAGGAGACAACGAAAGACTTTGTGCTTACGTAGGTTTCCTTGTAGACTTTGTTACCTACTTTAGGATATTTTCTACTTTGTGCTGGATACCATTCCCGAAAAAAGAGGAATGTTCTTAGCCAATGACCAAGATTTCTCTCTCTTGATCCTTGGACATCCTCTTTGAAAAAAAAGAGATGGATGTTGTCATACTACCCTGAGTATTATTTTTTGCTTACTTATATATACATATAGCATATAAATATTCATAAAGAACCTCCCCTTGATGATATGATAAATTTATCTCATTTATATGTGGTAAACCCACACTTTTTGTGGCATAAATCTCTTTTTACTGTGGTTGATATACCCATTTTGTCATCAGTTAGTTGACGACAAAATAATCACCAAACAAAAACCTAGGGACACAATGTATGTATTCATCTTTAGAGTCCAAAAGTCATAATTAGATCCATTGAATGTTGGTGATTGATTAGTAGAGAAACCTCCTTGATGACTACCCATATTGTACCTTGGATCACTTTCAAACAATTAAGCCTTTAGTAAAGGATCCACTCTGATACCAATTATTAGAGATGCAATAACTAAGAGGGGTGAATTAGTGAGCCTAATTAATCCAACTTCAATTATGATGTTTACAAACACTTAATCAGTTATCACAATCATTCATAAAGCATACACATCATTCATAACAATGAACATGAGAGATAATGCAAGATAAATCACATAACACATGACATACATGGGAAACCCTCTTGGAGAATAAAAATAACTAGAACATATAATTGAAATAATATCTTATAATAAAAATAACTAATTTAGACCATCTCAAATTGATCAAGGAACTACAATCCTTATTAAGTGAAATTATAATCCCACAAGGTGCTACTACACTTGTTTAGATGAACTATAATAACAATTAGATTTTTAGCAAATTTCACCTTGAAAGGAAGCTATAACCACCTTATATGCTAAGTTGTCATAAAAAACTATAAAAAATCCAATTATGAATTGATGTCTTTAATACCTGATGATGGACCTCTACTTATCACTCTTCACTTTCACTCACACTTAATCTGTAAGAACACTATTATGTCAATAAAATAATGACCAACAGGTCATACAAATAGTACTCAATTTATTATTCTATTAAAATAATCCATAGGTCACTCTACCCCTTATTTTATCTATAATTCACACACATAAGACTCTCTCAAAACTATCCCAAGTCTCTCTCACAAAATCTAGAAACAATCATCTTTGATTTCACTATTTATAGAGTATTTATGATCAGCACCATCTTGATCAGACATTAGTCATACCTTATCCCTTAAATAATATATCTCATTGAGACACAAATCAAAATGATTTTCATAGGTCATCCATAGCATCTATGGGTCACCCTTAAGCTGTTACACCTTTTAATAGAGCCCAAGTATCTCTTATAGATCTCATGGAGACCTATTCAACCATTTAACACTCCATCGATCAAAAAATAAAAGAAAAACACTTTAAAATAAATTATTCCACTCCTTATATCCATTTTAACATTCTCAAATGATCATAGTCATCTTTGATCACATGTACGTATGCTGAAACAACTCAAATACTAAACAAGTGCATAGGAACATTATGAATGAAAACATAGTCAAGTTATTAAGCATTGTTCATACTGTATATATTTCATTAAACCTTAAAAATGTACAAAAATCATCCTCATAGAGTCTAAAATACTATCCAAAAGTTAATTCACCATTAAACATCAAAATAACATCTATATAATCTCAATTACTCTTCTTGGGCCACTTGTAGAACAAGCTCAAACACAGAATTAACTTATAAGCTTAATATCTTTGAAAATACACACTTTCAAATCTTAAAATTAGATTCAGTAGATGTATCATGGATTCATCTTCATCTTTTCTTTTTACATCATGGGAAAATTCATCTTCGATCAAAATTTATGGCCCAAAGATCAGACATTGGTTTTTTCCCTTGTTAACTTCAAATATTTAAATGACAATGATCACAATTAAAATTTGACCACTTTGCTCAAATCTCATGTCCTTGATGATAAAATAAATTATGCACCATTGATATTGTTTAAAATTTAATTCATAGGCACCAATTCTCAAATGTTAAACCTCAGTCACTTTGACTTCATCTTATATAATCTTGAAATGTTGACTCATAACACATCGTCGATCTCTATAGTCAACCAGATATTTAAATATCAATGCTCACTGTTCGATCAATATATATGACCACTCACTCACTATTATATTCTTATCCTTTATATTTTCTCAATAATTAAAAATAATGTACCTATCCTCATCTCACTGCTTCCTGACTTCTTGGAGTAATGTGCACCATCAATCTTGCTCAAACTTTAACTTATGCAAGAATGACTCAGTATGGGAATGTTGCTTATCTTCTAGAAGGTCAACTTTAGACCACCATATTTTTTAATTCACTTAAGTGCATGTTTTCAAATTTAGACCATATGATCTCTTCACATAGGAAAATCCAACCATTATCAAACTAATTCTAAAGCCTTCACATGTGTGAGATATAATACCTTTAAAATGCCTTCTCAAAAACTTATGTCACATGGCCAACTATGTCAAAACCTAACTGAGATTCTAAATTTGAACAAATATAACTATTCATGTATTTCATCGCATGTCATAAAATTTGGTGTAATCAATTAGGCTCAAAACTGAATAAACCCATACGATTAATTTTTCATAACACCTTCACATGTGCAAAATATAACACAATTAAAATACCTAATAACCTTTTCTTTTCATATGCAAATTTGACTATGGGAAAACACAATCAAACTACCTACGGGCCCAACTTTTCACAAACATATATTTTGGTACACTTTGTCATATGATCTAAAAATTAGTGCATAAAAACTAGGCACAAGAATAAACAAACCCATATGATTATTTTATTCTAATACCTCCATGTGTGCAAATTCTAACCTCATCAACATGCTTACACAAATTTTCTTGAACTCTTTTGCAAATTTGGCCTAGTATGGGAACATAGTGAATTCTGTCTGAATATCTCACTTTGTATCCTTATATATTTGAATGCACTTCATCATATGACTTGAGATTTGGCACATAAAAACTAGGGACTAATGTGATCACAACCATATGAACAACTCCCCTTGACTCATTTTCATGTGGAAATGGTGACATCATCAAATTATCTACTCAGATTTTGTACCATTGGATCCAAAATATCTAAATGAAAACTATAGACAACTAGATGAATCCTAATTATGCACACAAGTACTCAAAGAATAAAAAATATATTAAGGACTTCTTACACATCTTAAAATCACCATACTCATCTCTGAACATCTCTAACCATGTTAAAACTCAAGATCAATCAATCATACTTCAAGCATACTAGGATAAGCATATTGCACACTTTATCATTATCATATAGACTATCAAGACACTTCATCCACTCACCAAGATACATCCATGACATAATCATGACATCATTGAAAATAATCCAACATAAGGTAGTATAACTTAGTTATACAAGTGATTGAATGATCCTAATTAGGTGTTTTTTAGTATTTTATAGATATATAATGAGTTGGATTTAACTTGTATTTATACCAATTATTTTGAAAAGTTCCTCATGGAAGGGTTAATGAAACATAATAGGACAACTCATACATATTGAAAGATTTTCAAATTTGAGTGTTTAGAAGGCACATATACTTGCATTAGAGAATGGATAGTAGTGTCGATTCTACTATCTAAGTTTGAACATAACTTTATAAGAAGATAAAATACTACTAGAGCTCTATAACTTATAATGAAGGATATATATATATATTAGAGTTTAATTAAATATATTGTGGGTTATATGTGACTTAAATAATAATAATAATAATGTTAGACTATAAGATAAACATTTAGACTTAATGAGATAGAAAATGTGTGATTTTTAACTATAAGGAAGGTCAAGAGTTAAAGGGTAGAGCCTTGAGTGATATTTTATAAGTGTAAAAGACAAGTTTAACATATAAATTCATATTTAAATATTTACATTTGTAAACCCCACCTCTAATATAGTAATTCATAAGGATAAAATTACTAATTTAAAGGAAAAAATACATACTGTAATGTCTAAAACACACATTGATTTTATTGAACCCTATTTGAATTTTATATATGTGTATAACATGCAAAAAATAGCTTGTTACAGGTGTAATTATTGAATATAATCTAAAAATTAAATTTACTTGAAAGAAAAGAGAGTAAGGAATGAGTACACTTATGTGTCGATACAACCATGTAGCCCCTTGATAGTTTGATTTGTTAATGATGCTTCCTAGCTAAAGCATTAGATAGAGGCTAAAAACCAAACCTTTGAAATGTGAAGAGGGGAATTGGAGGGTGGTCATGCCCCCAATCTATTATAAGGATTAATTATGCCAAGTTCATCAAAAGCTCAAAATCTCACTCACGTAACTCAAGTGTATCATAATCAAGCCAGTCTCACTTGAGTCAAATAATATAACCATATCAAATTAAAATTATATAAAATAGTTCCAATTCTATTAAAATCATAAAATAATGATCACAGTAATCAATGAAGCCAACTATTATAATAGATAAAATCTCAAATGGTACATTTTGGTAGAGTCATTGCATGAATATTGGTATAATGTGAATAATGTATCTATAATTTGGTGAATTTGCATGGAATATGCACTTGAAATGCGTCTCAAAATGAATTATTTATTAAAATATAACCTTTTCTCAATAAAATATGCATAATATAGATCACAAATCTGAAAAACTCTTTTCAAAATTTATGCCAAGTGCATAAACTTTTATCCCAAGTGTATATCTGAATCATGTAAATTAAATCAAATTTTGCCAATTCTGTCAACTATATATATGTGGAGTCATGTCTCTATGGCATTTCCCCACTTATATTCCCCCTTTTAAGGTGAGGGGAATGAAAAAGTGGCAATCACCTTATCTTAAATTAATAAGATAACTATGTTATATCTTTGTGAATCATGTAGTAAATAAACATATAGTATTATCATGTTGAATTAGATATATCAATGAAGCTTGTATTATGCATACATAACAATCCCCAAGGTGCATGATATTAATCATGACAATACCTAGATGATAACAAACTCAACAAATTTTCAAGCACACAAGCAAGAGTACTCAAATGATATGCAAGGATGGGTCTAAGGAGATCACAAATAAGCGGTATGTCAAAATGTTGCACACTCAATAGGAGGTCATATGAAAATTTCCACACACCAAATAAATAAAAAAGACTTAGTGAAATATGGCCAATAAGCAAGGAACATGTACAAATGTTCGACAAGTAAGATAAAGAAGCAAAAAAAAGTACATGCAAGTAATCCATGTGAAGAGATGAAGTAAATGAAATCAAAGAAACTAACATAAGTTTCATGACCAAATTTTTTTTATAGCACATAATTGAACAACTTACTAAACAATTCACTCAGATTTTAACACAAAAACATGCAATGAGATCGATAACTGTGTTACAGCCAACATAAAAACTATACTAAATGCATAATCCATCAATAGATTCTTTAGGAAGTATGTTTTAACCATCCAATAATTAGATATAAGTGGGTTAGTGTGGTCCTACGCTCTCACCTCTATCTACATACTATACTACATATTTCCTAATGGACTTGTTAGTGACTTGTGCTCTTACCCGAGTACCTATATAGTCTATAAAACAATCAGTATCTCAAGTGTAATATTAACAAATTCTAACAAATAAAAATGACTATTTCATATAATTTGCATTTAACAATAGTCCAAATTTTCAAAAATTATCAGAAATAAATTAGATTGTATCCAAATTAAATTTCACTGTATCGAGATTAAGTTGGGCTTATTACAAATAACTCATATCTATGTAATGTATTTGTGATAAGTCCAAATTATTTAAAATGATAATAAATAATTTATTTATTATTATTTGAAAACTATCATAAATAAATTAGACTTCATCAAGAATTACTTGGACTTATAACAAATAAATCACATCTATATTATATATTTGCAATAATTCCAAATTATGCAACCGTTCAAATTGGTTCACAGACCATATATTTACAGATATTATAAGACTTAGCAGTATATTTTTTAAAGAAAAATAATTCATACAATAATCACATGCTCGACCAATATGTGGTTTAGAACTTCTAGGATGATTGGGATGCCATGTGTCATCAGTTGATTAGATTGTGAACTATATGTTTAATTTGATTCGAGTGATGTCCTCACGACCATCAAAGTTTATCTTGTATTATCTCACACAATTTGGGGTGCCACATGAAAATTTGAATAACATTTGCTAATACACAAATTCTTAAGAATAAATCTTGACACACAAGTGGGACATTCTGAGGCATAAACACTGAAGACCTTTTTGCATACACGGGAATCTTGAATTGGATTTTGCAAAACACAAAATTTGAGATGTACTAAATTCTTAGTTGTGCAAATTATGAAGACCTTTTGCTGAAGACCATTTTGAAGGAAGTAAAAATGTAAAGTAGACATTTAAATAGTCAAATTTTATTAAATAGATGCATAGTTACCAAAATATTGAATTATTGTAGTAGAAAATAAATTCAAAAGTTGAAGTGTATTTCCCAAGACCCAAAATGTGAAGTGCCACTAGGAATAAATATAAATAAATAAAATAATAAAACATTATACATTCTAAAAAAAATGAAATAAATTTTGAAAAAAAACATTCATATTTCTCATTCCAAAAGTAAGGAAACACCATTTCAAATTTTCCAATCCTTTTATCACTATTTTTGTTAGTACCTAGTGGGACGATGCATTCAAATAGTTTGTTACAATACTTTTTAAAAAATTAGTGAGAATAAGTGTATGAACTCTCTAATTTTTTTGGGTTTCCAAGTGTAGATGATACTATCTATGAGTATGGATTGTAAATATGTGTCAGTTGGGTTTGGATTCCATTTATTATCTAAGTAGCCTGAATAAATTTTAGCTTCTTCTGCATCTTTTTTCCCTGTATAAATTAGGATGAACCAAACTACATTCACCCTTCATTTTATATCCCCATTTGTTTGTAGTATCTCAATTTTAATTTTATCTCTAGCAACCCATACTATGTAGTCCACTCTTATAGAACCATCAGGTCTAATAAATAACATGTCTCTGATTTGCACATCTTAAGCTGGATCAATATAATTATTGTTCTTTTGCTTCTAGGACCAATATATGTATCTATAGATGCCACTTTAAAATCAAGGGTGCTATCATGAACCATTTTATCTACATCTCTATGCAGGGGTATGTCATGATAAGTTCTAGGACAAAACTCTCCTATGCACTCAAGTTCAAAAGGAACATGTCTTCTTTCATTATATTGTGGATGGTTTGGAAGTAATATGCTAGATCCTTCCACTTACTATTTTTGATCAAACCAAATTCATTGAATTGCTTCACATACTTATTCAAGTTATATTTAATTTATTTTTTATTCCTTTTTCTACTTCTATCTGAGTCTTTATCAATAATAGAATCTTGAGACATTTCTCTATTTTTAAAGTCTTTGAAATATATTTGTGTCAATTTACCTTCTAGAATATTTGGCTCGCCATTTTCTTTTGTTCCCCATAATGTAATCGGGGGGAGACTAATTTATATCTCTTGTAGAGTTTTTTCAACACATAATGGGCTGAACTTACTCCATGCATTGAAGGAAGTATTGACCTTTTTGTAGACACCAAAATCGTGTCTAACCCTTGGTCATCCTCCCCGTTGGTCCATTCCTAACCCATTCCTAACCCACACACTTACTAATTTAAAATAATAACTTATTTTGAATTAATAACCCCCTTTGACACATCACCTATAACACCTCGCCTTGGACCATTTCCCACCATATGACTCACCTTAAGACTAAGTGACTCACCCAAGACCTATTCTTACTCCTTTCCAACTGCCTAACCAACTCTCATGCATATTTAGCCCAACCTTCGATAATTCTCCAACAGATTGTGTACTTGGTGGATGGAGAACGGGCTTGGTAGCCCTTTTACTCATTCTCCACCCACTGACATCGGCCAAATGTCAGCCGACACTGGCGGGATCGTCGACGTCGGTTTACTTAAACTAAATTCTAACCTCTCGCTTGGGCTAATAACTAATCGCTAATCTCTAGTCGGCTAATCATGAATCTCAAATCCTCTTCCCGTGAAACAAAATTCTCTGCCTCTTACTTCCTAGCATTCTTGCTTCTCATTTTCTCTTAGCTATCAGTGTTTTGATAGCATTTTCCAAGTTTGGAGAACCAGCACCAGCCATTCCATATAGGTTTGAAGATTGCATGACATCTCCATCACCAGCCACAACGGAAACACAGCTCCTACACCTCTGCCAACTCATGCCACAACTAAGTATTTGTATTGTTTTTATTTCAGTGTCATTTCATATATATTAGCATTCTGTCTACTGTCCATTCCAAGCATCCTTGACACAACCTTGCCTATTCTTCCTAGAGAGGCTGAAAAGCCTTCTCTCACCCTGTCCCCCTTTTTTGCCTATGTCACCCATTTAGTCCCTCTTTAGACAATACTCTCTGTCCAATCAACTTAGCACAAGCTATCAGAGTCCTACAGACCCTCCCAAGACCATTCTAATTGACCTGACTAAACTGCTTCCTGAAAAGGCTGAGAGGCCTTTTTCTTACCCTTTACCCCTTTTTTTGACAACATATCCTCTACCTTAGTCCTTCCTAAAGATTATATCTACTGTCTTACCACCCTACACAAACTCTTAGACTACTACAGACCATTCTGCAGACCATTGTATTGACCAAGAACTCATCCAGACCTTGTCCCAAGTCTCATTACCCTGACCGACATCGGCTACCAGGACTATTTCCCCTACCGACATCGGCAGACTAATCGACGTCGGCAATCTTGACTACTGACACCGACAGAACCACCGACGTCGGTGACTGTGGAAGGTAGAATACTGCATACAGGTATGCATTTGCTTTCATTTCTTTTATTTTTGTCTTTTATCATTTCTATTTCTGACTTTATTCTACTTTTTATCAGTGGACTGTCATCCTCCAAGAAGTCTTTGCACTTCTAGGACCAAGCTTTCGCTTGGCAGTCCACTTTCTAGTCATCTAACAACTTCTGTGTTTGAGTCTCCTTTTTCTACATGTGCCATCCTCGACAACCAAAGAGGAGTTCCTGCTATCATCTGAATTTGGTGCGCAAGACTTCATCTAGGTACGTACAAGCCCTTGACCACTTATCTTAGTTTCTCATTTCCTTTTGAATGTGAAAGCAAAAAATCATATAGAAACATTCTGGCATGCCTGGTGGGACCCAAAAGGGTCTTCCTTGGGTTCTTTTCTTTCTTTTCATATAGGGTGCATTAGGTTTCTCCTTACACTCTTTCTTCTATCTCTTCCAAAAGACACTATCAGCAAAAATTAAAAAGAATCATTCTTGTTCTTTGTTTTCTTGCATCTTAGACTAGTCAAAGTGATACTCTTCAATCTCTTCTCACTTGTCTTCATACGAACTCACATTTTTATTTGGGCTTAAAATACATTTCATTTCATTTCTTCTTGATTGCATACTTAGTCCACATCTAGTAATTTAAAACTCCATCATGAATTAATCATAGTCCACTTATGTTACACAACCAAATCACTTGCACAAATCAAACATCAAAACTTACCTGAGACAAGGCTCGACTGGGATTTCATCACCCAGCAGATACCTTACCCATCCCAGAAATCCCACTTGGACTTCACTACCAAGGTGAAAGCCCACTCTATTCTCTGGTAGAGGATAATCTCTAGGGGAAGTATATATTGGCTAAGCGGCCCAGCTCAGCTCTGGGTTCGTGAAGTGAGGGGAGCAAGATCCTAGCACTAGGCCACGTACGGAACCTAACACAGACTCTTGAGCACCGAAACTGACCTGAAACCATCTTTAGACTACCTCTTCTAGGACCCATTCTACAAGCCAACCTCCCCAACACACTCTAAGGCATAAGCCAACAAGATTCTAAAAGTTTATTCTTAGGATTTAACATTTAGGATCTGCCTGTCTTCATCTTCTTTTCTATTCCCATCTGGTTTTTTGAGCTAGTGAGGATGTTTTCTTCTTTTTTTCCAAAAAATTTCAAATTCTTTGAGTTTTTGGAAAATACAGTAACTGACATCAATTTTACCACCGACATCGGTAACCTTTCTTCACCAAAATCGGTCATCTGACCGACATTGATGGCCTGTTTCACTAACATCAGTTTTTCAACTGACATTGGTCACTGTCCAAAACTTTTTTCCCAAAACAACAAGCTTAAAATCTGACTTTCTTGCTATCCAACACCCATTCTAGTTTTTTGAGACTGAAAAACATAGTTTTTGAAACCTGATCCTTTCTTGCCTTGAATGGTTTTGACACGTAGTCAAACCAAGGCACTTCTTGACCACACGAGGCAATAACCGCTTCTACCTTCACCATCCATAACCAGTCCTCTAATGGAGTATCATTCAGAAATCGAATGAACTCCTACCCAACCGACCCTGACTCAGCCTCCCATTGTCCTTGAGGGGGACCAAGACTTCAAAAGGTTCCTTGACCTCAATGTCAAGGCCGTTCAACATTATCTCATGAGAAGCCAAACGTGAGACTCTTTAGGCAACCTAATTTATGGGATGCCAACCTCCTTAGTCGAGATAGCAGCCATATCAACAGCATCCACAATTCAACCTATAGACAATCAGGCCAACACCTCGACTAATAATCCGACCGTGTCCTATCTTCAAAATTTAGCCTCTCCTTTTAGACCTACATCCATGGGGGTTTCGGCACCCCCTCAACCTCAAACTACTCAACCAAATTCTACACCCTTCCAAAACCTAGTGGTCTCTATCCCCCCTACTCTTACACCTATCAACACAAGAGTAACTACCTACCCTTCAACAAGTGTGGCCACTCCTCAACCACCTTTGACGACCCCTATCCAATTTGTGCCCTATGATGTCCCTTAGTTAGGGCCTTCTTTTGTCTCTACACAACTCTGATATATAGCAAATAAAGCCCTGATACCACTGTAATATCCCCTTCAAACAGGGAATATAAAAACACAAACAGTTCTGAACAAAGATACAAATTTGTAGAATAAATTCAAATAACAAGAAACCTCAATAAATCTCTTAACTGCCAAATCACAAATCTTATTATTCGTCCAGATGATTACAATAGATGTCCTTTGTCATGCATATATAGGCAAATTTGAATATAGTCTTAAAACCCTGATCTTCTGCAAACCTGGAAGTGAAACCTGAATTCTGGAAGGTCTCGACTTTTCTATGTCAACACACAGATGCCATCATCGATCGATATACTGCCGATGTCGGTCATTGTCGGTCCTTATTTGCCGACGTCGGTCTTCAGTTGGTCGATGTCAGTCACTGAGATGCCGATGTCGGTCTCTGAGTTACCTGCGGCTCTGTCTGACCTAATGCAGAATTATACGAACTTGTACGGATCGATATAGATTCTGTATAGAGGCAAGATAATACGCTGTGGCCTATATGTTGGATACCAGATCTCAAGGAATATGGCCCTAATACATCAAAGCTTAATCTAGACAATTATTGAAAGCAAAACCCAATGAAAATAAATACCTGAAACACTATGATAACTTTAGTGTGAAGTTATCTCTCAAATCATTTGTAATACTGTGATAACTTTTGTGTGAAGTTATCTCTCAAACCTGTTAATCTCTATGATAACTTTTGTATGAAGCTATCTCTCAAATTGGCAATAAATCAGCTGATATTTCACAGCCTCTGAATCACACACAATGAAGAGAGAACGTTCTCCACTGTAATGGAATCCTGGAACCCTAGGCTCAGTCTTCACAGAAGAATTCTTCAAAATCAATAATCAATAATCAATGGCTTATCAATAATGGCCTCCATGAGAAAACCTTATACCCTCAAAAAGATATGCTTTCCCTAATTAGGGTTTCTTAAATTAGAATTAGGGTTTCTAATTAAAAATAGGCTAAATAATTAATATTTGATTAAATCAATCAAATATTAATATCTCCCTCAATACATGTCAGATCCTCAAACCGTTCGAAGCTGGTGAACTAGGGCATGATTCCGCACATGACCATACCAAAATAAAGGCACTCTGCTACATGTCAAATATCCCAAGATAATAGGAGCTCAGGCTAAATGTGTCTGAAATAACTTAAATGAAAGCCAACTATAAGAATTTTGCAAATAGAAGCCAAGCCAATCTCCATCATGACCCTCTATCCATCCTATTAGCCTACAAAGGTTGCATAATAGGCTAATCATCAAATCTATCAATGTCCACGAAAAAGGGGACATGACATGCCCACCAACCCCATAGCACAAGTGCCCTTGGCTTCAACATTCACCCCGATAACTAGCTACCCATATGTTGCGCCTACACAAGCGCAACCAACCACGTCATACGCTCTTCTCAATACCTTTCAAATGCCCTAAAACCTAGCGGGCACTCCACCCATCAATTTGTCAGCTGATATAATCAAAATGCTGATGGACAAAATATCTAGTCTCGAGACCTCTATTTCTAGTTCATGAAATGCTCTCTCGTATGAGCAAATTTGCAATGAACCCATTCATCCCTCAATCCTGATCTGGCCGTATCCCAGTCAATGGGAACTTCCTAAATTTTCTTGTTTCTAGAGTAAGGAAGACCCACAACAACATCTGTGAACATATAGACATGCTTGTTATCTCATAGCGCATGATGATGCATTGTTGTTACACACGTTCCCCATGTCGCTTGTTGGTGCTGCTCTTGACTGGTACAGCTCTCTCATCAATCACTCTCTTTTCACATTCACCTAGCTAGCCCAACTCTTCCTCGACCACTTCTTGATCAATATCACCAAAAAGGTCTCAATCACAGATCTGTATTCTATTCGGTAGTTTGATGATGAATCCATAGCCAATTTTGTTGCTCGCTGGAGAGGCCTGAGCAATCAACTCTCCTTTTCCCTACCTCAACCTGAGCTCATTAAGCTCTTTTCAAGAGCATGTGCCAAGCACATCTCTTCTACCTTATGGGTCTAGACATTCCGCACCTTTGACAAGGCTTTCACGATGGCCAGGAAGCTTGAACTACGTGATGTCGAGGAAAACAAAGTCAAGTTGTAGAGTAAAAACCCCAACTCCAAGACCAATGACTCTTCCTCTAAACCTTCTTCTTCTAATTCCAAATCTACGGCATCAAAAAATGCTGTAGTCATTAGATCATCTTCTTCAACAAATAGCCAATCTCAACCTTCCACATCAGACTACATCACCAAACAATTCCAGTGGTTTTGAAATTCCTACCTCTACCTTGGAAGATCAAGATGCTGCTCTTTTCATCACAGCCTATGTTGATCAAACCCACATTGAGTTATGATTGATGAGGGTGCCAACATTAATATCATTTCTACTCATGCCTTTGATCAATTGGCCCTCCCCAAGAATTGTGTATCAAAAACTAACACAATCCTTCGATCCTTTAATGACACCACTGCTAACACTATTGGCACCGTCATCCTCCATATTCACATTGTCCTGCACACAATCCCAGAGCTCTTCTACATCATCGAGGGAGAATTCCAATATAACATGCTATTAGGTTGACCCTAGATCTGTGCCATGGCTTGCGTCCCTTCTACACTTCACCATTGTGTCAAATTTGAACACGACGGGCAAGTTCATGTCATTCCTGCCGACCCATCACCTTTCAAGACTTGTAACATGACCTATCAACCAAATGACGTTCTCATTCCTCTCAAGACACCAACCCAAACATCGCCTCCATCCACAGAAGCTTCAACCAGTACGCAAACGGTGGTTGCCCTCACTTCACCTTCTCAAGCAACAACCAAGGACCCCATGGAAGATATCTTCCAATGACTTTCACTTGGGGAATATCGCTTACTTACCCTAGACATGTTCCAGACTCTGCAAGAGTATGAATAGCTTCATCAAAGTCTAAGCTATGACCATCTGATCAAAATGGTTGTTCCTTATGGTCCTCCTAGCCTTTGAACCAATCTCATCTATGGGGGGCTGGATCGAGCTCCTACTGACGGGAATCCTTTCTCCTCACCTCAACCATTCACATCTGACTTCTCCTTTCTTGGCAACCCCACCTTTGCTCATACCTACCTTTATAGGTGTGCATGGAATGGTTTTGGCTTTGGGCACTACGAACAAGGCTCCCATCAGCCCATCGAACCACCCAATGATGACAATGCCAAGAAATGATATGGTCTGGGTTTCCAAGAACCCACCAAAGCTTCTAAAAACCTTTGCCCCAAACACACCATTGACCAATCTCCTCTAGGTTCGCCTATTCTTCCCCTTTGCCTACAGAGTCAGTGGTTTCCATCCCTCCTAGTTTTTTTTTCCATAAACACCATCCGCTTGGAACCCTTAACCTATCAACTCAATGGGGTCTCTAGGTCTCTCCCTCTCGCTTATCCCAACATGATAGATGATGAATTGGCAACCATCAACACTATCCACTGCATAGATGACGATGCCATTCTCACCTACATGGGTGCCGATGACTCTTTCATTCAGCACTCCCTCCCTTCTAAAATGCAGGTTATGTTAAATGAATTGACCATTGACATTAACCTTCCATCTTCTGGTGTTCCTCATGTCTTAAAGATTGGTCAATCTTTGGATGCCCAAGAGTAGATCAACTATACCACATTTCTTTCAGACAATCACAAGGCTTTTGCCTAGACCTACGGTGACATGCTTGGCATCGACCCTAACATTACCACTCATAACATCGTCACAAACCTAGAGGCTAAGTCTGTCAGGTAAAAGCTTTGAAAAATGCATCCTCGCATTGCAATCCTTGTCAAAGAGGAGCTTCAGCGTCTTCTCTTTGTCTCTTTCATCTAACCCATTGATTATCCACAGTGGGTATCTAACATTGTCCCTATTACCAAAGCAACTGGGGGGATCCAAATCTGCACAGACTATCATGACCTCAACCTAGACTATCCCAAGGACAAATTTCCTCTTCCCAACATTGACCAACTTATTGATCTCATGGCTAGCCATGAGATGCTATCACTCATGGACGGGTTTTCAGGATATAACCAAATCTTGATTACACTGAAAGATCAGCACAAGACTACCTTCATCACCCCATGGGGGACTTTCTCCTATTGAGTCATTCCTTTTGGCCTCAAGAACATAAGCACCACATATCAACGTGCCATGACTTACATTTTTCATGATCTCCTCCACAAAATCATGGAGGACTATGTGGATGACCTGCTTGGCAAGTCTAAGCTTTGTTGCGACCATTCGACTATCCTCAAGATCATCTTTTCTCACCTTCTTTAGTAGAATGTCCACCTTAACCCCAAGAAATGCATCTTTGGGGTCCTCTCAGGAAAGCTCCTAGGGTTCATCATCTCTCTCTGTGGCATCGAGATAGATCCCACAAAAATCTGCACTATCCTCGAGATGCCACCTCTGACCAATCTCAAGCAGCTTTGCAGTCTGCAAGGGAAGCTCCAGTCCATCCACTACTTCATCTCATAGCTTTCTGACCACTGCCAACCCTTTCATCATCTCTTCAAGAAGGACGTCTCCTTTAAATGGGATAAAGACTGCCAAGAGGCTTTTGAAGCCCTCAAACACTATCTAGTCTCTCCACCAGTCCTTATTCCACCAAAAGATGACCAACCCTTCTACCTCTACATCTCAGCAACCAACCATTCGTTAGGTGCCATGATCGGGCACCGAGACGAGCAACACCATGAGCAAGCAGTCTACTACATAAGCCAAACACTTGTCAACTATGAAACTCAGTATACTCATATCGAGAAACTCTATTTGGCGTTAGTCTTTGCCACTACCAAGCTTCGTCACTATCTTCTCAATCACAAAACCTTTGTCATCACTCGCACTGACCCTCTTAAATACATGCATTCCAAGCCATATCAACACCAGTGTATGGCTCATTGGCTTATGCTTCTTGCTGAGTTTGAATTAGAATTCATCCAGTAGAAATCCATAAAGGGGCAAATAATCACTGTCCAACTGGTAGATGCCCCTCTTCCTGACAATCAATCTTCTTAGTGCAAGTTTCTTGATGAATCTATCGCCACTCTCTCGACTGATGACACATTCTACCAAATGACGATGTTCTTCGACGGCTCCAAATGTCAACTCAGTGGAGGTGCGGGGGTCATCCTCATCCCACACGAGGGTGAGCCCATGCCCTTATCTTTCAAACTTGACTTTGAATGTACCAATAATATGGCCGAATATGAAGCCTTAATTTTGGGACTTCAAACTACCCTTTCTTTAAGCATCAAGACCATCAACATCTTTAGTGACTCACAACTTGTTGTCAATCAAATCAATGGTTCATATCTTTGTAAAAATGAAATTTTACAAAGGTACAAGCACCGTGTTGACACCCTTCTATCATCTTTCGACCATTACCTATTATAGACTGTTCCTCGATCTACAAATAAGTTTTTTGACACCATGGCTTCCCTCGCCTCACATATTCCCTCTTCATCATCCTCATCAAGAATTTATGTCATGGTACATCATGTGTTGTTGCCTTCCTACATTTCCACTGACATCAACCTTGTCAACACCATAGACTCTAGTCCACAGGATGTGTGGTATAAACAACTTGTGGACTACTTGGCTCATTCTATCATTCCTCCCAACCTCTCTAGCAATGCACGATGGGATTTAATCAAATGCACTGCTCGCTATACCATGCTAAGGGGTCTTCTCTATAAAAGAGGTTTCAACAGCCTTCTTCTTCACTGTCTAACCTCCACTAAATCCTCTCATGCTATTAAACAAGCCCACGATGGGATTTGTGGTAGACACTTTAGTGGTAACTCGGTTGCCAAGCGCATCCTTCGCCTGGGATATTATTGGCCCACTCTTCATCAAGACTGTAGCGACTATGTTTGGCATTGCATCAAGTGTTAGTAGCATGCTAACTTGCTTCATCTCCCTAGCCACGCCCTACAAGTCACTCAAGGTTTCTGGCCTTTTTTATAGTGGGGCTTAGATCTCATCGGCGAGATTAACCCTCATTCATCTCTTCGTCATCAGTCCATCATCACCACCACCGAGTATTTCACTAAATGGGTGGAAGCTATTCCTCTCATCTCCACAAAAGCTAACAAATTTTTTGACTTCATCAACACCCACATCATCTGTCATTTTGGTGTACCTCACAAAATCATCACCGATAACGGCAAGTCATTTAAAAACAAAATTGTCCAGAAACTTTGTGACTCTTTTGGCATCAAACTCAGCTTTTCTTCACCTTACTACCCACAAGCAAATGGGTAGGCCGAGGCTTCCAAAAAAATCTTAACTAAAATCCTCTTGAAGGTGGTCAACGACACTGGAAGGGATTGGCACATTCACATTCCCTTCACTTTGTGGTCCTACCGCACTAGCATCCAAACCTCTATAGGTGCTACCCCTTTCTCTCTAGTGTACAAAATAGAGGCTGTCCTACCTCTTGAAGTAAAGATCCTGTCTCTTCACATCTCTCTGCATGACATTCTTTCTAATGATGACTTTTATCAAGATCGATTAGCTCAACTTGAGTTACTCGACGAACATCGTCTTGCTGCCCTCAACCATCTCCATGTCTATCAAAATCTAAGAGAATGATATTTCAACATCGGATACCTCGTCCTCAAAGAGAACCAACATGTGACCAATATGGAACAGAGTAAATGAGGAAAATTTGCTCTTAATTGGCTCTAACCTTACATCATCATGCACAAGTATGGATCAGGGACTTATCGTCTGTCTTCTCTTGAAGGCTGACCAGAACTTGATCCCCTTAATGCCTTGCATCTGTGACCATTCTACTATTAGTCGAGTACTCGCTCACTTGACATTTAACTTGAGCTCATCCCTTGAGCAACCCCTTCCTCTTAATCCTCATTCCTTTCAACCCTATTCCCCTACAACAAGCTCTATGTAACCCTTTTATAAAGTATGAATGCTTTGTCTTTATAAAAGGGAGCCCTTGACCACTTATCTTAGTTTCTCATTTCCTTTTGAATGTGAAAGCAAAAAATTATATAGAAACATTCATACACTTCTATAGTCTTATCCATGACTCAAAATTCTATCAAAAATAAATTGATGTCAAAATATCAAAGGTCATAAACTCTAAAAGTAGACTACTCCCTCAAAGGATAGTTGTACTATCATTATTGTAGCTACAAGACTGCTCCCTCAAAGGACAACTATTCAAAGCTCTCATATATATCTAAATCAAAAATATAGACCACTCCCTCGAAGGATGGCTATGACTAAACTTTTGCTACAAACAATGCTTTCTCAGAAGCTTCCTGCATCGATCAGCTTCAAAAATGACCACAAAACACAATGACATCTCTATCTGGACTTCCCGCATTGATCAGTCTGCTAAAAAATAAAAAAATAAAAAAAAATAGGTCATGGACTTGGCTTGTAGTCGTCTCAGGGTCTCCTATCAAAAGGGGCAAAATTATCCCTACTAACAAGGGGTTACCCTCTCCATATCACATCACCTACTCAATGGATTTTGAGCTCATTTTAATGTCAAAGTGATTCGATTACCTCTCTAACACAACCAATGGTCAATGACGTAATGCATGAACAGGGCTTTTATTCTGAAAAACCCCCTACTTATGTTATCATTATGGTCTTTGTCAATGAAAGGGCAAAAATGCCTTTCACTTCCTCCTTACCTTTGGTCACATTCAACCACATCATTTTCCATCCAACCCAACCTAACCTTTTTCAGACCACTCACATTATCATAACTTATTTACACTAGTTTCTATGGACCACACAATTTAGGTCAAGCATAAACCATTACTTGCTGAAGCATAAATAGACCCATTTCATTTTTAGCATACATTAATTAATTAATGTGGACAATTTCTAGGGATGAAGAACCCCGACTAATGTTACAGAATACACCATTGCACAAAATGGAACAAGGTGTAACATCATATTTCCCCTCATCATTTCAAGCATGTACCCACAGACATATGGGAAGTGCTACATCGTTATCATGACCAAACCAAACACATCAACCACTTCGACCCTTTTCCTCCCTCTTGGGAGAACTACATTGGCCTGAGGCCCTAACAACAGGGGCTATGTAGGCAGCACTCAGTTGACATGGGGTCTTCTGAGGTTAGCTCGGCCATTCCTTCATCCTTCCATCCACCTCAACCAATGACCATAGAGATCGCGACTATCTCCTTCGACTACAACCACTTCCAAGACAACATTGCCTTGGTTGTTTTTGCATGTATGCTACCTCACGAATGGTTAGCAAAATTATCTGCAACCCATATTTTGACCCTCACAAGTATAGGATCACGAGCAAGTTGATCCCCACTACTTGTGACATTTTTGAGTTTTCCAAGAGCACTTCCTGAGCCTGGGATACTTGGAACACGATGACTATTGGAGCTACAACTTGGATCAAATAACCCAATCAGCTATGACTAAATGCTGGGGCCCAGTTATTTCAATTTTGGCACTCCTCGACCTTGACCTGTGACAATTTGACCTGACCATCTCGTGAAGTGGTATACACGCAATCATGACTTTTGTAGCATTCACACTCCATCTTCACCATTTTCATCCACTCTCTATCAAATTAGTACCCGATTTTAGGTTCCCTTCCCTCGATTCTTGCTTTGAGGGGGAATACCTCATCCCATAATCAGGGCAACCCATTCCTATTTTTGTCTTGCAGTTCATTAGAACAACTAATAGGACAAAAACAATCTCATCCTATACCTGGGGCAATCAACTCCTGTTTTTGTCTTGCAGTTCATCAGAACAACCAACAAGATAAAAAGGGGCAAATGTAGACACCAAAATCGTGTCTAACCCTTGGTCATCCTCCACCTTGGTCCATTCCTAACCCACACACTTACTAATTTAAAATAATAACTTATTTTGAATTAATAACCCCCTTTGACACATCACCTATAACACCTCACCTTGGACCATTTCCCACCTTATGACTCACCTTAAGACTAAGTGACTCACCCAAGACCTATTCTTACTCCTTTCCAACCGCCTAACCAAATCTCGTGCATATTTAGCCCAACCTTTGACAATTCTCCACCAGATTATGCACTTGGCGGATGGAGAACAGGCTTAGTAGCCCTTTTACTCATTCTCCACCTGCTAACATCGGTCAAATGTCGATCGATGCCAGTGGGATCACTGATGTTAGTTTACTTAAACTAAATTCTAACCTCTTGCTTGGGCTAATCACTAATTGCTAATCTTTAGTCGGCTAATCACGAATCTCAAATCCTCTTCCTGTGAAACAAAATTCTCTGGCTCTTACTTCTTAGCATTCTTGCTTCTCATTTTCTCACAGCTATCAACATTTTGATAGCATTTTCCAGGCTTGGAGAACCATCACCAGTCATTCCATACATGTTTAAAGATTGCATGACATCTCCATCACCAGTCACAATGGAAACACAGCTCCTGCACCTCTGCCAACTCATGCCACAGCTAAGTATTTGTACTATTTTTATTTCATTGTCATTTCATATATATTAGCATTATGTCTACTGTCCATTCCAAGCATCCTTGACACAACCTTGCCTATTCTTCTCGGAGAGGCTGAAAAGCCTTCTCTCACCCTTATCCCCCTTTTTTGCCTCTGTCACCCATTTAGTCCCTCTTCAGATAATACTCTCTGTCCAATCAACTCAGCACAAGCTATCAGAGTCCTACAGACCCTCGCAAGACCATTCTAATCGACCTGACTAAACTGCTTCTTGAAAAGGCTGAGAGGCCTTTTTCCTACCCTTTACCCCTTTTTCTAACAACATATTCTCTGCCTTAGTCCTTCCTAAAGATTCTATCTACTGTCTTACCACCCTACACAAACTCTCAGACTACTACAAACCATTCTGCAGACCATTCTATTGACCAAGAACCCGTCTAGACCTTGTCCCAAGTCTCATTACCCTGACCGACACTGGCTTCTAGGACTATTGCCCCTACCAATGTTGGCAGACTAATCGATGTCGGCAATATTGACTACCGATGCCAGTAGAACCACCGACGTTGGTGACTGTGGAAGGCAGACTACTGCATATAGGTATGTATTTGCTTTCATTTCTTTTATTTTTGTCTTTTATCATTTTTACTTCTGACTTTATTCTACTTTTTATCAGTGGAATGTCATCCTCCAAGAAGTCTTTGCACTTCTAGGACCAAGCTTTCGCTTGGCAGTCCACTTTTTAGTCATCTAACAACTTCTGTGTTTGAGTCTCCTTCTTCTATAGGTGTCATCCTCCACAACCAAAGAGGAGTTCCTGCTATCATCTGAATTTGGTGCGTAAGACTTCATCTGGGTATGTACAAGCCCTTGACCACTTATCTTAGTTTCCCATTTCCTTTTGAATGTGAAAGCGAAAAATCGTATAGAAACACTTTTGTCAAGCCTACTATTTAATTTCTTCCCTTCAACTGGTAACTATTAACATACTCTTTAAAATCCACTACCTCTTCAATCAAATATGGTATGAAGTTTCTTATATTTTCACACGTCCTATAAGTGTTCATAATCTCATCCATAATCCATACATCTTTCTTCTGTATACATTTAGATATGTTTCCAAATGTGTCATCGATGTCCTCATGGGTATGTCTTATAGGTAGAAATCTAACCTTGACATTGTTGTTTACATATCCTTGAAACACTTTTTTAATGAGGTGATGGTAAAGTTAGACCCTCCAAGAATGTATAGTAAAAAAAATTCCCATATTTGCCTACACCATGACCATGTGTTATAATCCCTACCATTGACAAATCTAATATTCTATCAATAACTACTTTACTTTTTGTCACTATATTTAGCATAAATATTTTGACATTCTACCTTGTCATGAATGACATTGAGGCATTCTTCAGAGTATTTCTATGACATTCATTTATGTGTGTAATATATTTGTCTTTCAAAAATTATTTTATTTGAGTGAATCATGAATTCTTGATTGATACACTCTTCCTGATCTCTAGAGAGGGACCTAGAGAATTTTTGTTGAGTCAACAATATACATGTTTTGTACCTAGTGAATTCATTAGACATGGCAATGGTCACATCTTAAAAATTATTTCTCCACATGTTATTAAATTTTGGCTGGGATATTAGCTCATATTCCACATTTTATAGTTGTGCATTGATGTGGTACCTTATAAATTCTTGAGTGAAAGATGCTATAAGATGTCAAATATTTTATCATGAGCAATCTATATCTACCTGTCATGTTAGTCATGGAGAAACATATGTAAAATCATCCACCAATTGGTCAAATAAATCTTTATTTGCCATTGTATTCTTATGTGGAATTTGTCAAAATCTCCCTACATGGAATGCATTTTATTCCCCATTTTTGTGATAATTTTGAATGTAAAAAAACTTACTTCTCTTCAATCCATATATTTTAATCCAAACTTCCAAATAGATCTCTATACCCTAAAAATTAATGCTAGTTTTGTTTTTATTTTTCTTGAACAAACTGGCAGAAAGGGAATCCAAGACATGTTTCCTCCTATTTGTTATGGTGGAACCAAGTGACTTCATCTTTGTAGATTTTAGAATCTCAAATGACAATCCTGACTAAAAACATTTTTTGGTGTAACATTTATCTACATATATTGTTGTAATATCACTATCAATGCTTTCATCAAACTCCACTTGGCTGAGTGAATTGTTTGGCTAATTTATTTTTTGGGTAGACTATTTGTAAGAGTGAACTAATTTTTATGGATGCCTTTGCACTAGGAATGTCAGGCAAGGAGTGAATTCATTATCCAAAATGTCCTAAACATTTCCTATTTCTTTCTCTTTTGGTGTCATGTATTGTAAATTAATTGCTCTGCAAGTCTCAGTTCCACTATTTTGTTGGAAGGCCATCTAACGATAGATGTTTCAATTGCATCTATACTACAATTCTTATAATGTTTTATAAAATTCCTTATGTAAATTCCTAATTTACTTTCTAACATTGGTACATGAATATAGCCAAAAATCTCCCTTGGTTGTGCAAATTCAACATAACCAAAAGCAATTTTTTCATCATTTACAAGAGCTATACATTTATGTAATAAATGTACCCTTTTCCCAACAAAAGTTTTTCTCAAGATTTGAAATGTGGTAAGATCATCGATATATAAACAAGTGAATCCAAACAAAGGTTTTCTTGTTTCAAAGATTGTATATGCAAAATTGGATGTAAATTATTTTGACTTTGTTCCATGTCATTGTCTATAGAAAACTTGTATGTGCCATGTTGCATCATGTTTGTTCTCCATATAGTATAAATATCAACTACATCCCCCAAATTATCCATAAAATATACAAGAAATATAAGCAATAGAGTTGGATCAAAATCTTTAGGCACATTAACAATTACACACTCAATAGGTTTTCCTCATTGTGGCATGTGGAAGTGAGATTTATGGCTTCTAGAGATTTAACATCTTGACCTACCACTTTGTGTATTATTCCTTCATCACCAGCCTTACCATTGTTTATGACAGAAACATAGTCTCCACATTGGAAAGCCATTGACATATGATTTTTTTAGCTAGACATTTTCAAAAGACATGAGAAAAGTTTTTAATCATGTTATTTATAAAATCAATCCAATTTATACCTATATATAGGAGATAAAGTTATATTTGTACCATAACATAAGCATGGAGATATGTTAAAACCTAAAAATATTTAAAAGGTAATGTATAACATTTTTTTTAATGACACAGTTTATGACAATCCAAAAAAATAATAGCTTTTAATATCATATACTGCATACTTTAATTATTGCTTCATCTTAGTTTAAAGGTGTCTCCTAGGAGATAAATTTCAAACATGCATCAAAGTGGAATATTCGCATAGAGAAAATTAGCTAATTAAGTCAATATTCAACCATGTATTTTATTACAATACAAAATCATAATGAGCAATGGGGGTTTTGAACAAAACTATAGAAAATGATTAGCTTCTTATATTTTGGGATCCTATATTTGATTTTAACCTCTATTGTGGACCCAAAGGTTTGGAGATATCTCTTAGGAGATACCTTTCAAACATGCGTATGGGTACCCTTAAAGGTTTGAAGATAGTACTGGGTGATACCTTGAAGGGACTTATAATACCTTCAAGTGTACCTGTGACATTAAGCTTAAGACTTAATTTTTTAATATTCAAGGACATGTGGCATACAATCGTGAACCAACAAAATTTTAACACTCAAAAAATATTTCAAGTTCACTAGGCAAACAACACTCTATGATTATGCCATGTGTCTCCGTCTCATTTAACTAGATATTGGTAGATTGAACTTCATGTATAAAATCTTAGGGATATGTAAGTTGTGTTATGGTGATGCATGTCTCCCTTTAAACTACCTTTTAAATTCTTTTTAAAAATGGGGCCCACTTCCTTGGGTGGATGGCATACCTTTTTTCAAAAAAATTACCTTATTTCATGAGGAGTACAATGATGACATGTGTCATCACTAAAAGGGACTAGGACTTCAAGTTTAAGGATACACTTACGTATGCACTCAGTCATTATGAGTCCATGATGAACCCAAGTACTTGCTTCAAGTTTGTGGTTAGGTTATTTATTCTCTCCCAATAGGATACATATAATTATTAGATAATGGGGAGGATACCTATAGTCTAGGAGTGGGTAGTTAATTAGGCCTTTGATCCATAAGTACCAAGGTCATGAGCTTTAACTTCTCTAGATCTTTCATGATTTGAAGTTATCCAATGTAAAAGTCTCCACATGAAAATTGATCAAAAGGATCAATTTTGATCATCTTGTAAAAGAAGTGGCAGATAACTTCAAATTAAGTCTCCAGGGCTTAACATTAGAGAAAATAGAGGTAGAGTTATGTGCCACAAGGAAAAATGTCACTAAAATCAAGTTATTCAAGAGTAGGTTTTAGTTAACTAAGGGATAACATGCAAGACTCCTCGCCTAGGCTAGTAGGATTCATCAACCACCACATAAAGTATATCAAGATAAAGAGGCTAAGAAGAAATAAACTGGTGATGATTGGTGAATGTGTTGATTAATATAGTTAAGATCAAGTTAATTCATATTTATATATTTTTATTAGTGTTTTTATTGGTGTAGTTTTTTATGTGTGCATAATAATTGCCTCAAATAATTCACAAGCCCTAGCTAGGTGCTCAAACATTTTGATTGGGCTCTATTATTAGATTTTGGTCTTCAGGTTTTTTGTTTGAATAGTTTGTCTAATGGATTTTTGTGTTTGGAATTTCTATTCAGGACTTTATGTCTTCATTTTTTTTATTTGGAGTTTTCACATCAGACATTTTGTGCAAAGAAATGTTTTGAATGACTTGTGAAAACAAAAGTGGATCCCCCCTTCAAGGTATCTCCTAAGAACATTTCAAATAGAGACAAGAGTGTATTTTTCCTTCATGAAAGGAGTACAATTTCATTTTACATGGAATGCACACTAGATGCCTTGGATGAAGTAGTCTAGGATATGAAGGGGTGCCCAAACTTAATTTAAAGTTTCACCCCTATAAGCAGATAGTACCCTAAAAACATATATATCTTATATAAGATAATTCAAAATCATGTATGGTATCCATATAGGCATTAGTAATAAGCATGTATGTTGATCATAATGCATTCAACTAGATCATGACTAATCATAAGTATTATCAATCCTTGGTAGCTATATCTATGTATCAATCCATATCACATTGATGAGATATAATATGGTAGATTAAGATAGTGAGGAAGAATAAAATTTTCAATGTAATTAGTTAACACCAATTATATTTCACAATAGTGAGTGGAATGCTAGCAAATATATATAACAAGTTAATAAAAATAAATTTAACCAACATGCGTGCATATCAAAGATGGTAATATTCTTTTAAGGATACAAAATTCTCACTCAATAGTAATGGAAAGAATCATATAAATAAAATATCAAGAGAATAATAGTGTATATCCATTAAACAAGTGATAATCACCAACATATATAATTAAGGTCTCATGATATGATAATGAAAATAAAACACCCATCAAAGTAAAAAAAAATGTAATATGAAATGAAACATGTTCAATTATTTATTTAGTTAACATGGATTTATGTTCCAATAAACACTTTTCTATGGATATATAAACTATATGGTATTGTAAAGAGACTACCAAGGGCACAAGATAGATGAAAATATAATTAAGTTATAAGAATGGATACATACTTGAAGGCTAAATGGATTTATATAATAAGGATACTAAATGGATGAGGACACAAAATTAATAGATTAACACCAACCTATGTCTATCTCCATGTATTGGGGTGACATAATGATTTACTGAAATAATATCAACATGTGACTTAAAAAAGGTTGTCTTAATCGATGGGTGACTAAATTTTTGAAATGAATTTATTGATAAACAAACCAACGACATCTCAAACCATAGCATAAATATTTTATATCCCCACGAGGAATTCATTATTTCAAAAACATGTGAAAATACCATCCATGGAAAAAAAATTATCGGGCAAAGAAACCCTAGAAATCAGGGCATACATCCCCTTGTTCTTATAGATACTTCATCTTATATATCATCAAGATAGATAATTGCATCGGATGTAGGATAAAAAACATGCTTAGTTGAGATATAGTATTTGACATCAAAGCTAAACATTAGTTTCTTTATTGTATCTTATAAAATAGAAAGAATTAACCAGAATATCCTAACAATAATAATATGTGCAACTCCTTTCATAATATATTAAAACATGTTCCACGACATAAGAGATGAGGAAATTTAAAGGAACCATTTGCAAAAATCCATTTAAAAACTCATTTAATTGCAGGTAATAGCATAGAGGGTTAAGATGCACTAATTTTATTAGTAAATTTATAATTTTTAGTCCTCTAAGTGATATTGACACAAAATGGTTTATAAGGTTACATGGCTAATGGTCAGTCTCTTAAAGAATCATGATTAGTCTATTCAATGTGATCAAGATATTTTTTAAAAATAATATGGAAGATATAAACAATGATGAACTAAGGATAATTCCTCTTATATACCACCAAAAACCCATAAATAATAAGTTGATGCCTTTGATATAAGGCGAACACTAATAATTAACACATAAAAAGCCCTGATGTAGGTATAGAAACATGGCTATTTTAATCCATTGGGCATATTATTTATGATTTAAAAAAATGAATTAAGTTAAAACATCAAGGTAAAATTTAAATATATACCCATTACATAAAAAATCTTTTATATTGGTTAAATTATAAAAAAAATACTTTACTTAAACATAAAAATTGATATTACCACAATTTTTTCTCAATGTATAAAATCAATATTACCAAAACATTACTGCAGTCCACTATTTGAGGGTACTTATTTTCAAATTAACACAATTATGGTAAGATTATTATGAGTCTTGTGTTACTACCAAAACTTACCAATTTGGAAGAAATATAATTAAGCAAACCATGAAGTTATGAAAAAAAATCATTAGATCTGGAGATTACAAAATAAGAATACATTACAAAGAAAAATATTAAATAGGATCCAAGATAAATTAAAATTTGTGGGAATGGCCCACATGACATGCTATTGACCCCAATTTTGGATTTTGCTATCATACAATACTAGATCCCATTATGTCAAAACATTTTCACAATTAAGCCCTTTATAAATAAAAATTCCATCCATCTTATGTATGACAATAAGGGAGGACAATATTATTATCACTCTTTGTCTTTGAATTTTAGTTACAGTGTATGATTTCCCCCATATTTTTTGATGGTGCTCTTATACATGGACTGTTTCATGTTTGCATCAGGAACTTTGGGTCTTTGGAATTTTTTGTTTGGAGTTTTTACATCAAACATTTTGTGCAAACAAATGTTCTAAATGACTTGTACAAATAAGAGTGGATTCCACCTTCATGATATCTCCTAGGAACATTTCAAATAGGGTCAAGAGTAGATTTCTCCTTTATAGGAGTAAAATTTTAATTTACATGGAAGACACTAATGGATGCCTTGGATGAAGTAGTCCAAGATATGAATGGGCACCCAAACTTACTTTAAAGTTTCACCCTTGTAAGTAGTTAAGTACCCTAATGTCTTTTTGAAAGTAATTTGAGCTTCTTGATAGTGCCCTAAGGGATTTTTGAAAATTGAAAGTACCCTAAGGGATTTTTGGAATGTTCTTTCAAGGTATCTCCTGAGAGATACCTTTAATATGCACATGATTGGAATTTCTTTCAAAGTATCTCCTAGGAGATACGTTGAAGGGCCTTGGAATACCTTACATATTACTTGAAAAGGTCCTTATAATGGATTTGATATAACTATTATATCTTAAATTGTACCTTTGGGATAATTGGTTGTAAGGCTTCTCCCAGTGGAGCTATAAAATGGGAGCAAACCTAGGCTGTGGGTCACCTATGTTGGGGATGAACTTATGGAGTAGGTTGGATTCATAGTTGATTCTCACCTAAAACTAAAACTAAGCCTAGTGCTTCATGATAAAAGTGCTATAAAGGGGATATGTTCTCCTAAGAAAGATAATAGGGTGATGTACCAAAAGTATAGGTTAATCCTTTCTATTTGACCCAAAGAACACTAATGAAAAAATAAAGATGGAGCTCAGAAAAAATATCTATTACACATCTATGTAGAGGCTCAACAAATGGTTCGGGCTAAGTGAAATGAAATGGTAGGTCTAAAATAAACACTAACCAATTGTAGTATCCACATGATGGCTTTTGATCAAAAGATACAGAGTATTAAACACAATGTATATGAGTAGATGAACTAGTAACCAGGTGAGATAAGTACACACTATATCATAATAGTGAAATTAAATCACAGCCTTCCATTACTTCAAGAGGTTATAAATTTCATCTTGGTAGATTTTGGTCTCACTAAGAGAGGGAAGTAAATAAATGTGGAGAAGCATATGCTTCTCATAAAATAAGAACAAAAATGAACTCACCTTCCCAATATAATTACTTGGTCAAGCTCTATCGAGTGGATGAGTAAGTTGATCCTGCTCTTTTTAAAGCTTGAGTTTGTGCTCTGAATTGAGCACAACCTGTGGTGGCTCCTCCTTGGCATATTTTAACTGAGTTAGGTACTTGGTGAGGCATCCTATTATCAATACAAACATTGAGTAATCAGATTTTACATTTCTTTTGTATATTTTTGCTACATCATCATGATATTTAGGCACAATCAGATCATAGTCCCCTTGGAGAGAAATAGTGCCTACTCCCCAGTTTGTGAACAAATCTCCTAGGCCTTGTTCTTAAATCCCATACTTATGTAGAAAGCTTTGTTCATCTTTGAGGTCCCTCTTTATAACCCAAGGCGATGGTCTGAGGTCCTTCAAGATGCATCTCTTGAGCACCTGTGATGTTTTTCTCATCAACCTCACTCAGAATTTCATCCTAAGGATTGAATTAGTCAAGATTTGGCTCATTAGTATCAAATCCATACTAAGAAGGTTGGTCTAAACTTGATTCTACCTCTTAAGAAGTGGGTTTCCTATTATGATTTCCTCATCATAGACTCTTGTATTATCTTCTTCAGGTTTTCCTATGACTATAATTTCATCCTCCACCTTTTGTATAATAGGCTTCCAACTTGGAAGGTAGATGTTGGTAAGGTGAATAAATTCTCCTTGCTTGTAGTTAGTGAGAGTGTAATAGAAAGTAACATGGTATAGGTGGCATGTTTTGTTTATATTTTAGAGGTTGTTTGGGTAGGTTTTAGAAGGGTTAAGAAATCCATAGTCATCAATGTTGATTATATTGCTAAGGTTGGTAAGGGTGTGATCGATATTGGTTAGGCTATTGAGGTCAATGGGGGAAGGCGATTGATGTTAGTTAGGCTATTGAGGTCAGTAGGGGAAATAATTGTCTAGGAGCTTACAAAAGGATTTTATAGGTATGGGAAATGGTTTTAGTTAGATTTGAGAGGTTGATGAGAGTTGTGAGAGGGAGTGTATGGTTTAGATGGATCTGGTTAGAAGTTTGGTGTGTCAAGTCAAGGAGAAACAAGTAGGGAAAGCTTTATAACTCCCTCATGGGGGTTCGATCAAGAATGGGTAAAGTAGTGAAGATTAGATGTAAAGTGATAGTAAAGTAATGGCTTAAAATAACTACATAATAAGTATATATTTAGCTATAGTGGTGATTGAATGATAAGTGCAAAATAGGTGTCTCTTATTAGGGAGTTTGAACTGATGCCTTGAATGGAGAAAATAAGTGGGTGTTGTTGATTTTCAAGAGCTTGGTTCCTAATCTAGATTAACTTATGTAAGATAAAAGTAAGCCAAGATGCTAAAATTTGAATACCGAGGGCTTGGATGAAAATAAGAATGAGTTTTCTTTATTTTTACTCACCTGACCATCAGGTTAGAGTTTGGATTATATAACCAACATCAGTGATACCACTGACATCATCCATGGGTTGACAGACGTCAATGGCCTTAGAATAAGTAAAACTACTATTTTTGGCCTATTTTATGTTGTTCCTCATGCCAAATGTGACACCTGTTACAAAATGGTAAACATAGGAGGTTAAAAAAGATGTAGTTGGTTAGGAATTTAGTTTTGAGGTGAGAATAAGTCTTGGGTAGTTAGGGTGAGGGGACCAAGTTTTGAGGTGACTCATCAGGTGAGAATCAGTCTTATGGTGAGGTGGCTAGGTAAGGTGGCATAAGGGGTTTTTAATTAACTTAATTAATTATTTTAAATTGATTAAATATGTGAGGGGAAAAATCATGGGTTAGGGAGGCTAATTATTATTATCAAAAAATGGGTTAAGGGGGGGTTTTGACTAGGGAGTTATGCATGCATGTGTGACATAATTTTGGTATCTATATTTACCCATTTTTATCTTGTAATTTTCACTAACAAGTTACAAGATAAAATAGGAGTTAGATGCTCTAAGTATTAGATGAGGTATCCACCCTATGGGAATCGATGGAGGAGAAACTGGAATTGGGTATTGATTTGATAAAAAGGTAATTAGGTGAGTGGAGGAGAACTTGGTATCACTTTGTGTGACTATACTATTATGAGCTGTAATTGATAAATTTAAGAATATGCAAGGTTTAGGAGGACTTGAATAGAAATAACCAAAGCACAGCTTGTAAGTGATAACTGATAGGTCAAAAAAATCAAAGTTGTAGCTCTAATGGTTGATGTGACCTAGGTATTCAAGGTAAGAAGTGCCCCTAGAAAACACAAAAAGGTTGCAGGTAACATGATGATATTGGTTGACATCTAAAATACCTAATATACATGTGTGTGTAAAATAAACAACTATAACAAAATAGCATGAGATCAAGACAGGTAATGCAAGGTTGGTGTAAAAAGGTCAATGAGCGAGGAGATAGTCTTGATCTCCAAGAAAAGTCATAGTGGGTGGAGATTTAAGTGATCTTTAAGGGTATTTTTTAGGGTTAGGGAGATATATGTGATCTCTAAGATAGTGGTCATGGTTAGGGAGATATACATGATCTCTAAATTACCCCAGGTCATGGGTAGAGTCTAAAGAGTTCTGGTTGATGGTGGAAACATTAATTCAATGGTATTAATGTCAATGACCTCATTGATATTGGTAGTAAATATTGCCAACATTAGTGGCTTAGGGAAAAGTTTCTAATATTGGTGGTTTTAAGTGCTGATGTTGATGGATTAGGTCAAGGATATTGATGTTGGTGGTCAACCAAACCTAATAAAAGGGGGTTTGGTAGCCCACCAAACTCATTTGAAACATTTAATTGGAGAAAAATAGAGATCTGACTACAATTGAGATGGTCAAGCTAGGAGGGGACCTAGTAAGAGGTGTGCCACCATAAGAGCTAGCTATAACAGCTTGGAAGAGATGGAGAGATGAGGTAAGAGTCTCTATGATTGGATTTAAAACTTGATTTAGTTATGTTGATTTTAGGATAATTTAGAGGTGGGAGAAAGAGAAAATGCTAATAGAAGGGTAAGAAATGGGGTAGGGTAGTTTTATGTTAAGTTGGGAGGGATTTGGGTAGGTTTTTAGGTAAAAAATATTTTTTGGGGAATGGGTCATTCAACCCTAGGATTGAACTAGTCATCAACATCAGTAGGGTCCACCAACATTAGCTAACATGACACCAATATCAATAGGTTTCTATCGATGTCAATCGACACCAAGCATCGATGTTAGCTTACTAGACTGATGTTAGTGATTGTGAAGAACCAAAAAATAAGAGAAAGGGTCATTTTGGATCCCATATGGAAGTAGTCAACTAAACTAATAGCTAATCTAGCTTTAGAAGATCTTATATCAACTGAGTGCTACCTACATAGCCCAATTGATGGCTTCAAGCCAATGTAGTTCTCCCAGAGCCTAGGGAAAAATGTTTAAGGTATGGTTAAAAGTGTGTTTAAAAAAGAGGGGTTGAGATAGGTCAAGAGACCTGGGGCTTGAAAGATAGGGCATAGGATTGAAGGTTAGTGATATAGGTCATGAGACCTAGAGCTATGATAGGTAGTTAGGTCCATGGTGGAGAGAGAGAGGTAGTGAAGTCTAAGGTAGAGAGAGAGGAAGTGAAGTCTAGGGTAGAGAGAGTGGTAGTGAATCCTAAGGTAGAGAGGGGAGAGTAAGTTATATGGTAAGGTGGGTATATGGCCAAGCTAACCTCAGAAGACTCCATGTCGACTAAGTGATACCTACATAGTCTAGTGGAGGGCCTCAGAGCAATGTAGTTCTCCTAGAGAGAAGGGAAAAAGGTAGTGATAGATTATATTAGAAATTAGGTGACTCTATTTGTGTGTGTATGGATGTAGGTGAGGTTAGAGTTGATTTTATGGGATTACCTACCAAGGTTATTGACACATATGAGGAGAGATGTCACCCCAGACAAGTGGGAGCACATGGAAGCCATGGGGTTAGGAGGAGTGCAATGATATTGTAGAGTCACTTGAGATGTGAGCCTGATGATAGCACTGATCAAGAGGTGGGATCACACCACCAACACTTTCCACTTGTTAACTGGAGAGTTGATAGTAACCCAGGAGGATGTATATAAGATATTATAGTTTCCACTTCAGGGTGAGGAGCTCTTCACATGCTCAAGAGAGGAGCATGATATACACATTGGCGGCATTATATGGTGAGCATGTTAGCGAGGTGACCTATCATTTAGTGAGTTTCACCTATGAGCCATTGTATATAGTTGATGAGGAGTAGCATTGACTAAGCATCCTAATGATGATAGGGATCATAGTGTATGCATCACCAAATGTAGATGGTAGGATATTTTTTATTGCATTGATGGGTATTCTAGTATATATGGTTGAGCAACACACTATTTTTATATAGGGACCAATGTTTTTGGTGTAGTTATATAGAGAGATATGGGGTTTGAGACTATGTCAATAATATAGTTTGTTTATTAGCCATTTACTGCACTATTGGGCATATGAGCATATCATGATGATATGACCATTGGGGTTACCTACCATGATTATAGCTAGCTTCAAGGTTGGCTTTAGATGCTGGAGAGAGGGTATGGCACAAACCTGAGTAGATGATGTAGTGCGTGATATTGCATATTATAGGTGCATGATTGAGGGTTTGATCTCTATGGATATTTTTTGGAGACCCTACCTAACATACCCCATATTCAGAGGATAAACACAGTCGATTATCAAATTACATATCTCATTATGGGTTAGAGGGAGATGAGCTGGTGAGTTGGAGATGGTACCCATGTCATGGTTTAGGAGGTAGTTTAGCCTACTACAAGATGCACCATCTACCTTCCCTTGGTATAAGAGGGATGACATAGAGGCACCCTTGCCATTACGTTAGGAGACAGATGGACCAAATTTTAAGGAGCTACCAATAGGGCTGGGTGTTAGAGATGAAGGGTGTATAGTAGCATATATGGCTTGGTGGATAAGTTTGCATCCTACAGTCAAAGTTAGGAGACTACCAATAGATTTATAAGGTTTGGTGAGAGAGAGAGATGTAACTGTATAGGCATATGATGTAGTAGTTTAGGCTAGAGATATAGTAGAGGCACATGTATTAGCCTTACAAGGATATGTGGTGATGTTGTAGGGTTAGGTTGGGGCACTATAGGGCCATGTTGGGGCACTACAGGGTCAAGTGGGTGTGTTACAGGGTTAGGTTACTACACTAACAATGGAGAGGAATAGTCTGTGAGTAGTAGGTCAGGCTACTCCTCTTCCTCCACCATAGGGACCAGTATAGGCTAGGCCATCAGTAAGTGTTATAAGACCACTATAGACTATATCTTTGGTAACATATACTACTACCCTTTATGAGATTTCTTATTATGAGAGGGCCATCAGGGAGTTTATATAAATTTAAAGGTACTCTAAGTTTAGAGAGTAGGAGGGATCAATGACACAAGCCATGAATTCTAGCTCACATAGATGTAGATGAGTGGAGAGTGGTGATGACAGAACTTCTTCATAACCACATAGAGATCTTCATGGACTCTGAGTGCTAGATTTTGTTTTTGTTATATATGTTATATATATACTGATCTTTGTGCTGAGTATGAGAGATGTATATTTTGAGAGAGAGATGATATTGTGATGATGTACATTTATTTTGAGTGTATACATATATGGGATGTTTATTTTTTGTGATTTTTGAGATGCATTTATTGTGATTGTGATGATGACATTGATGTAGATGATGATGATATAGATGATGATTTTATGCCGTGTTAATTTGATGTTAATGTTGAGCATGTTAGCTAAGGTGTACTTAGCATTTTCCATATGTGTGATGGTATATGCATAGTTGGTTTGTTAGCTTCATATTAACATTTTTCCATCTTTGTGATGGTGTATGCTTTTAAAATGAATAGGTTGGGTATGCTATTTTATTTCAGATTTTTTTCATATTTGTGATGGCGTATACATAAAATAAATGGAGTAGGATTTGATAGTGTTGATATGACATTTTTCATCTCAATACAGAGATCGACATGTGATTTGGATTGAAAAAATAAAGAGGTAGAATGCTCATGTACTAGCAAATACCATAATCAAAACATAAATAGGCTTAGGAAAATGAGCCTCTTTCATGCCTTATATCATTGGACCATTGTGTTTGTTAGAGAAGCATCGTGTTCACCTTATGTTAAGTGAGCTTCACAGTCCCTTGAAAGACTATGAAGGAAAAAGGGTAAAATAAAGGAAAATTTTTAGATAACATAACCTTCGAAGTGGGGATGAAGAGCCCCTACTATGGGTAACCCAAGAGCTACCATAGGTAAGTCCATGACTTAAAGATTTTTTTTGTGTAAGTTAATCAATGCAAAAAGCCTACAATGAGATGTTGTATGTATTTAGTTCATATAAAATTGATCAATATGAGAATATTTTTATTTGTACTTCCCTTTGAGAAAAAATCTTGGCTTAGACATCCTTCAAGGGAGTGATCTAAGCATTTATTTTTAAGTTTAAATAGCTTTCCTTCCAGGGAGCAGTCTATTGATAGTAGCAAAGAGAAGTTACATAACTATCCTTCAAGGGAGAAATCTACATTGAGAAGCATGACCTGAGAGTTTATAACTTTTCAAATATCCCATTTATTTTATTTTTTTATTTATTTTAATCATGGAAAATACTATAGATACTTAGGGGTTTTCCTCTTTAAGGGTAAAACCATAGCACTTTGTAAGTTCAATAAGTGTGTAGGAGTAAGGGTGAAGAGTAAAGGAGATGAATGCAATAGGGATGCTCAAGGGATGAGATAAAGTTAAACATGAGGTGAAGTGATGATTAATTAATAAAAGAATGGTTGAAGGTGTAAGGCATTTAAAGGCTCAGGTTTTGGCCATACTTTGAGAGGAGACAAGTGATAAGTTTATGAGCCATACTTGTGAGTTATGAAATAGGGTCCACGCCAATTAAGAGCAAACATACCCCATTTACTTTTCTCCATGTTCATCACATGTTAATTTTATTTTAAGATGAGATATACAATATTAAAATCTCATTCTTTAAGGTTTTTTTTATAAGAATGTTTGATACGCTTTTGATAGATTTGGAGGTGGTTGAGGGATAACGCTCATCAAGCAATTCGAGTTGAGCCAAATGTTTTTGGTAAAATTCATCGTTAGTAAGTATGTCTCTTAGATAAATGTGAAGATAAGGAATCTATATCTCAAGAGGAAAAATAGCATCTATCCCATAGACCAAGGAAAAGATGTGGCACCCATAGAGGTTTGAATGCTAGTGCGATAAGCCCATAAAGCAAAGGAAATGTGTGCGTGCCAATCCTTGCCCGTATCATTGACTACCTTCATGAGAATTTTGGTCAATGTTTTATTAGAAGTTTATACCTATCCATTTGCTTGTGGATAGTATGATGATGAGAAGCTTAATTTGATTCTAAATATTTTAGAAAGACTTTAAACAGTCTTTTTTTGAAAGATTTACTATTATCTATTATAATTTTATGTGGAACACCAAAATAATAGATGCTGTGATGATTGATAAAGTCATTAATTTTATCAAATTTAGTAGAGATGAGAGGAATAGTCTCAACCCACTTGGTGAAGTATTCAGTGGAAATAATGATAGAGTGATGATAGAGGGATGAATGAGGGTTAATCTCCCCAATTAAATCCAAGCCCCATTGGGAAAAGGGTTAAAAATATTTGGTAACTTATAATGCATGACTCGGAACATGAAGGAGGTTAGCATGTTGTTGACATTTGATATAACACTGAACGTAATCAACACAGTATTGATGGAGTGTTGGCCAATAATAGGCAAGTTAAAGGATACACTTGGTAACTACATGACCATTGAAATGTCCACCACAAATCCCATCATGGACTTCCTTAATAACGAAGGGAGTCTTGGTAGTGAGGCATCAAAGAAGGATACCATCAAAACTTTACTTGTAGAGAAGTTCCCCTAGTATATTGTAATGAGTGACATGTTTTATGAAGGAAAATTTCCCATCATTAGAGAGATCAAATGATCCACGCAACAATTTAGGTGACAATTCGGGTGACAGTTCCACCCCAATTGATCACAGAACTTTCAAGAGCCATAAATTTTGCACCGTAGCTCTAATTGACTCACCGTTTGAACCGTTGGAAAGCTAAGAATGAGGAGAACATTGTGAAATGGCATGGATCTTTGATAAATGAAGTTTGACCCCAAAAAACTCAATGGAAGTGCCTCAAATTTTAATTTTAGTAGTGTAGTCTAAAAATAGTAAGTTTCTAAAAATAGTAATTCCTTGAATTTTGTATTGTTTTAAATCTTGGAAGTTGAACCAATTAATCTCCCTTGAGATTGGTGACCTTCCACATCCTCCCCATGATTTTAAAATGTGTATAAATGAAGAGGTAACCCAAAATGTGAAGACAGACATCTCTTCCTAGAGATAATCATATATTTGTATTGCGATCTTGAGTAATACTACATCTCTTCTCAGAGAATTCATTATTACTATGTTATATATATGCTATTAAGATATTTATCAACTAAAACTTCTAAGTTTTGGATCAGTTTTCCTCCCTCCTTGAAAAGCAATGGTCCCCATTGCATCAATGTTCTCCATCAAGTGTGGTAGTTGTTTCTTGATTTGATTCTCTGTGAGCCACTCACCTTGATGGCTAAGCTAGCCCCTTTTGACCACTTAATAAAGCAAAAAAGAGCATCCTCTTGTGGTATTCATCCAGGTATCCACAATTTGATCCTCTTTCACTGAAGCAAAACTCTGTAGATCAAGCTCATCAATGGCAAGTTATTTTGCTACAACTGAAGTGTCCAAGAGAGGTGGGTGATATGGTTTGAGGAGCTCCACATTGAATATTAGATGCAGACCAAGGTAGGCTGGTAGGTTCAACTCAAAAGCATTTTCTCCAAATCTTCTGGTGATGGTGTAGGGACCATATCACAAAGGCCAAATATTTTTGTGTGGGCCTATAAGTCATTCCTTTTGAAGCTGCAACCAAACCTTGTCACCCATAGAAAAATGGTGTGCAATCCTATGTTTATCATGGCATTGCTTATACTTTTGATTCATCTTCTCCAAGATGTCATGAACTTGTTACTAGATGTGTTTCATTTATTCAATAAACTTTGTAGCTTTTACTGCCTCAGATCTTCCATGAGGTGTGTATTCCATGGTGGAAAATGGAACAACTATATCAATTGGTGCCATGGGTTGGAACCCAAAACATACTTGGAATGGACTGTGCTTGGTCGAGTTGTGTAGCACTTGATTATATCCATGTTGTATGAAAATAAGTCCCTCATCCCATGTGTGTGGATTTTTGGAGTGATACATTTGAATCATGTGAACAATTAAATGGTTTACCACCTCTGTTTGACCATCAGTCTGTGGATGGAAGGCTGTGGACTTCATCAGCTTATTATCCATCATCTTCCATAGAGTGGACCAAAAGATGCTTAGGAACCTGCTATCTCAATCTAAGATAATGGACTTGGGAAGACCAAAATGGAGCCATACATGACTAAAATATAGTTGAGTAGTTCCTCAGTAGATATATTTTTCTTATAGGCAATCATGATAGCCATTTTTGAAAAATGATCAACTACCACAAAAATATAGTCCTTACCATGTTTTAAAGTGGGCAAACATGAGAGAAAATCCATTGAGATGGATTCTCAAGGCTTGGTTAGTTCTGGCAATGGCTTGTACAATCCTTGCTTCTTATTTGTTGGCTTGGCTATTGCACATGGGGTGAAATATTTGAGATATCTTTCCACATCCTTTCACATATGGGGCTAGTAGAAGTGTTTTTGAAGAACTACCAATGTCTTTTTAATACCAAAGTGTCTAGTTGTCCTACTAAAGTGTGCTTCCCATATAATCTTTTGTTGCTCTACAACTAGAACATAGATGTGCCCCATATGACAGAGGAAATTATCTTGAAAATAGAAATTAGAAACATGTTTACCTTTTTGAAGTGCTTGATATGTATCAGCAAAGGTAGGATTTGCTTCATACAGGGCACCCCAAGTGGTAGTCTCATATACGCATAGGTACAGAACTATTGTGAGTGTAGTAATTGGTGGGTAGCTCATACAATATGTAGCTGTATTTTAGCTCCCCTTTTTGTGTTTGATTATCAAGTGGAATTTTTGAAGATATGTGGCCCACTTTTGATGCCTCTCATTTCAGAGCTTGTTTTGCATCTGGATGAATTCCAATGGTCTGTGGTCAGTGTGGATGACCGTCTCTTTTCCCAAGATGTAGTGTTTCCATTGATTGTAGGCTTGCATAATGGCATAGAGATCCTTACCATATGTTGGATATTTCCTGACTGTATCAGTGAATGTTTCATTGTGATATGCAATAGGATGGCCATGTTGTATGATGATAGCTCCCATGGCATATTTAGATGCATCTGTCATCAACTCAAAAGGTTGATGCAAATCTGGCAAGGCAAGAATAGGGGTTGAGTAGAGTCTATTCTTCAAATTCTCAAATGCCCTTTATTGTATTTCACCCCACTAAAATGTAGCTTTAGCTCCTCCTTTAGTCACTTGAGATAGTGACCAAACAACATGTGAAAATCCAAAAACAAACTTGTGGTAGAAATTTGCAAGACCCAAAAAGATGTGAAACTCTATGAGGGTCCTTGGTGTGGGCCATTCTTGAATAACCCAAATCTTTTCTAGATCAACATGGACCCCTTCCTCATTCACAATGTACTTGAGGTACTGAATTGTTGTCATCCCAAATGTGCATTTGTCAAGATTTGCATACAACTTGTGATCCTGAAGAGTTTGAAGCACCTTACGAACATGTTGTAAATGTTCTTCCCATGTTCTACTTTAGATGAGTATGTCATCTAAGTAGACAACCACAAATGAGTTGGTGAAGGGTCATAGGATGTCATCCATCATCCTCATGAAGGTTTCAAGTGCGTTAGTTAAGCCAAAAGGCATAACCAACCATTCAAAGAGCCCCTCCTTAGATTTGAATCCAGTCTTCCAGACATTAGTGGGATCAATGGAAATTTGGTGATAACCAGATTTGAGATCAATTTTGGTGAATAACTTCACACCATGAAGCTGGTCCAACATGTCATCAATCTTGGAGAGAGGATAGCAATTCTTCACAGAGATTTTATTCAGGGCTCAGTAGTCAATGCAAAGCCTCCATGTTCCATCTTTATTTGGTGCCAAGACAATTAGGCTACCACAAGGTGAAGAGCTTGGCCTGATGTGACCCTTTTGGATCAATTCTTAAATGTATCTTTTTATCTCATCATTATCCAAAACTAATCTGTGATACACAGGACTATTAGGCAAAGGTGATCCTGGGATCAAATTGATAGAATGTTTTACCTGACAGTGCAGTGGAACTCTTATGGGTGACTTGAATAAGTCATCATATTCTCCTATGATTCATCCTATCTACTTTTGTTGTCATGTTAATTGTGTAGTCAGGATTGCAACATCGGCCTTCTTGGATTTCTATGGCTTGACCACCATGAGAACAAATTGCTTAGTTTTCTCCACCAATCTCTTGCATTGCTTAGCATTGATCAGGGAGATAGATGTGGGAGGTGGTACCTCTAGTACCCTATAACACCATGTTCCAAGAGTGAGGGTGATCCTTTGGGTTTGTGATTCATAGATGCCATGCCACTCATACATGAATGGCTAACCAAGGAGTACATCACAAACATCTAGATTGACCACATCACACAAGACTTCATCTTGGAATGGTTTTATAGCATATGAAAGAAGACACTAATGGGTGACACAAAGGTCCCTCCCTGGGCTCAACCATCCAATACTATAGGGCTTTGGATGAGGCTTCATGGATAGACTTAGACTTTTCACAACTTTAGCAGAGATTAAATTCTTTTGACTCCCACTATCAATAATGAAATGTAGAGGCTTACCTTTACCCATAATTTAGAGTGGAACAATCTTTCCTTGTCATCTGTTCTTTCCTCATGGTTCTGTGATGAAGTGACAATGGTGTCAGGCTCAACATCTACAATTTCTTCTTCATCCTCTTCGACTGTGGGTTTTATATGAGGTAGAGTAGTAGATGTCGAGTATTGTGACTCAAAAAGCAATGAATTGATGGCTCAACATTCTTCTTTGGAGTGAGTTCTAATTTTGTGGTAATCACACCATTTTCCAGCCTTCCCTTTCTGGGATTTCTTATCCTAAAACTCCTTGTGCTTCCAATTTTGGCCTCGTGTTTGACCTTCCTTGTCACTTTTCCATTTTGAGGGTTGAATCTTTGTATTCTTTCTGCCATGCTTCTGTTCAATCTTCACTGCAAATTTGTATGCCTCACTGAGGGTTTCCAAATTGAAGAGTTCTATTTCCCCCCATATGTATCATTGAAGTCCACCATGATATTTGAGAGTCTTATGTTTCTCACTGTCTTGAATGCCCAATCTTGCAGACAAAGAATGAAAAGTGTCTATGTAATCTTGAACAAATTGGTCCTTACCTTGGCAAAGTTGTTGCCACTGTATATACAGATCATCATATGCTCCGATGGGATAGTATTCTTCTTTCACCACTTCCACAAAATCATCCCAAGTAGGTTCCACCTCAAGGCCAATGTCATCTATACTAAACCTATTTTTGTACACTTTCCACCAGTTTTTCACAGGCAACATTGATTTTGAAAGAGCAAAAGTAATCTTTTATCCACCAGTGAAATTATTTATAGAGAAGTAGGAAGACAGTTGATCCAACCAATTTTCTACTGCATCAGCATTGATTTTGCCTTCAAATGTAGGAATATCAAAATTTACCTGGACCTTGAAGGGTGTTGGGGCACTGAAAGGACATTCCCTAGATGAGGAGCTAAGAAGTGGAGCCACGGAGCCAGGATTTCCCATCAAAAGTGTTTGAATAATTTGGGAAAATTATTGTAGCATCTATGCTTGTTGCCATTGGAGTGATTCATTTGCCATTTCCTTGAAAGGATCAGATGTCTTGATGTCATCTTCCATTTGAAGTCATTTGGAGTGAACGCGGAAAATTTGGAAGCTCTGTTGTTTCCCACCCAAGCTTCTTATAGCCTGACCTCATCCTTGGGATCATACACTCTCAAGACAAACTGCTCTAACACCATTGATCCAAAACATAGAATTTTTGGTTGATAAATATATTAATAGCATAGAAATAACATAGTAACAATTAATTCTTTGAAAAGAGATGTAGTATTACTCAAGATCGCAATACAAATATATGCTTATCTTTGGGAAGAGATGTCTGTCTTCACATTTTGGGTTACCTCTTCATTTATACACATTTTGAAAGCATGGGGAGGATGTGGAAGGTCACCAATATTGAGGGAGATTAAGTGGTTTAACTTCCAAGATTTAAAACAATACAAAATTTGAGGAATTACTATTTTTAAAAACTTACTATTTCTAGACTGCACTACTAAAATTGAAATTTGAGGCACTTCTATTGGGTTTTTAGGGGTCAAAATTCATTTAGAAAAGCTCATGCCATTTCACAATGTCCTCCTCATTCTTATCTTTCCAACAGTTCAAACGATGAGTCAATTGGAGCTACGGTGCAAAAGTTGTCTCTCGAAAGTTCTGTCATCAATTGGGGTGGAACTGTCACTCAAATTGTCGCCTAAATTGTTGCCTAGATCATCAAAAGGGGTAATAGAAAAGGAAAGGTAATCTATGAGTTTCTTGTATCATAATTCATGTGGGTTGGAGGCTATATTTCTAATAAAGAGGATGTTAGTTGATACATAATAAGGTAATGTTAAGTGATGAATGGTGACATATATTTTCGAGGAAGAGGATGAAGAGGGTATGTGTGAAGCAAGTGAAGTCATAGTGCTAGCAAACTTGTTTGTAGATTGAGGAACAATTTTTAAAAGATAAGAATCAAATGATCCCAAGAGTGTATCTATATAATTTTTATACCATTATAGAATATCATTTTTGCATAGGTAAGAACCATTAACTTGGTTAACCACAAGCTGAGAATCACCAAAAATGGTTATGGATTTGATACCCAAGAAGATAACTATTTGAAGTCCTAAGATCAAAGCCTCATACTTGGTTATATTGTTAGTTAATTAAAAATCTAGTTTAAATGACAAAGGCATAGTCTCACCATCTAGAGGAATAAAAATGACCCCCATACCCCCATCGTGTTGACATTTAGACCCATCAAAGAGCAACATCATTTTGTAGGAGACGTCATCAGTGGAAAGTGTAACGATGGATTCATTAGGGAATTCAAGGTTTGAAGGTTGATTGTCAGGTAAAGGGGTGGAAGCTAACTAGTTAGTGATTATTTTCCCCTTGATAGAATTTTGTTGAATAAAATCCAAGTCAAATTCAACAAGGAGCATGAGCCATCGATCTACACGTTGGTTGTGATATGGCTTAGAATGCATATATTTAAGGGGATTAGTATGGGTGACCATGTAGGTTTTGTGATTTAGGAGATAATGGTAGAGCTTGGAGGTTGAAAAGACCAATGCAAGGTAATTTTTTTTGGTATGGGTATATCAAGTCTCATAATCAATAAGTGTGTGGCTTATGTATTAAACCACCTATTCTCAATGGTGATTATATCGATGTGCAATCATAACACCTAATGGATAGTTTTTTATGGAAATATAAAGGTATAAGGATGATTTTCCTTTGGTAGAATAAGAATCAATGTGGAAAGGAGATATTGTTTGAGTGCATCAAAAGCTTCCTATAAATATATATTCTAATGGAAGGATACATATTTCTTAAGGAGATAGTGAAAGGGTTGGCAATGATCTGACAACTGGGAGATGAAGTGGTGGATTGATTGAAGTTTTCCATGAAGGTTACAGAGTTGTTTGATATTAGTAGGTAGAGGCATCTCTAGGATTATTATAATCCTAGTAGGGTTGACCTCAATACCATGGAGAGAAATGATAAAACATAAGAACTTATCAGAAAGAACACCAAAGACACATTTCTTTACGTTTAGTCAAATGTTATATTGGAAGAGACAAGAAAATATGATTTTGAGAATAGTCAAGTGAACTTGGTGAAGTTTAGATTTTTTGAGTAAGTCATCCACGTAATCTTCCATAATTTTGTGTATGAGATAATGTAAGATGTAAGTCATAATGTGTTGATAGGTGGCACTAGTGTTCTTCAGACCAAAAATCATGACTTGATAACAAAAAGTCCCCCATGGGGTAATGAAGGTTGTTTTGTGATGATCTTCAGGAGAAAATAGGATTTGATTATCTCTAGAGAATCCTTCCATAAGTGATAGCATCTCATGATCGATCATTAGATCAATAAGTTGGTTGATACTTGGTAATAGAAAGTCATCTTTTGGACAAGTGAGGTTTAAGTCATGATAGTCAGTGCAAATGCAAATTCCCCCAATAACTTTTATGATAGGAATGATATTATAAATCCATTATAGGTAGTCTATGCATTGGATAAAGTTAACAAAAATGAGGCATTGGAGCTCTTCTTTGATAAGGAGAGAAATACAAGGATGCATCTTGCAAAGCTTTTATTTTATAGGTTTGGCATCTCAATTGGTGATAATGTTATGGGTGATGATAGAGGGGTCAATACCAGGCATGTCACTATAAGACCAAGTGAAGGTTTCGTTATGGATATTAAGAAATGTGGCATAATTAGCTTGTTAAGAGGAATTCAAAAATTGGCCAATCTTAAGGACATGAAGATTATCATGAGTGGGCAGGTTGATGTCAATGGTTGATTCATTTAACATAGCTTGTGTTTTGGATAGGAGTGATTATTGGATATAACAATCATCTACACCCATATATGTGAGAATAACATCATCATATTGACATTGTATAGTGTTAATAGTGGGAGATTCTTCTTCAATTATTTTAAGATGAATGAGAAGAAGGGACCTTGTTTCCTTACCCTGGTGATAGGTGAGAGGTCCCAAATGAATGGCATTTATTAAATTTTTTTAGGAGGTATAGATACCTCTGATTTGGTAGGTGATAGTGGAGAAGAAGGTGGGGAAGGAGAGACTGGATCTTCAATAACTGATACATGGGAAGTTTTGGTGAGTTTAGTTGGTTCATTATAATCCACTACATGCCTCTTTTTGGCATTTTCAATGGTGTTGCTAATAGGATCTTCAATAGGCATATGGACACCCTATTCATAACGACCTAAACCAAATCCTTTCCAGGCACACCTATGATATACATGTGTGAAAATATAGGGTTACTCAGGAAGGAGAATTCACAGGTAAATGGTTATGGTGAAGAAGATAGATTGCTAAAAGTGGGAGCCTAATCAATCCCCCCATATATGAAATTAGTTTGAAGGTTAGGGGTCCATAAAGAATGAAAATCCTAATACAAGGATCATAATTTGGGTGCATGTGAAGCTTTCCATACTCTTGTGGAGTATAGAACATGTCGAGCATCAACAAATGATATTCTTTGAGTGACAAACATTGAAAAGTTTCCTCCATGGGATATTTGTTAGGGATATGTGTTGTCAGTATCTATGTAACCACATGAGTGGAGCTTGTGGAAGATTTAGAAGTATTATCTAGGGAAGATAATGTATTCAATTAAATGAGAACATCATTGGGGCTATAAGTTATGTTGCATGTTTTAAACAGAGATGGGTCAGTGGCTATAACATGTACTTGTCCATCATGCTCAAACTTGACACAACAGTGCAAAGTTGAGGGTACACATGTCATAGCACGTATCCAAGGTCATCAAAATAATATGTTATATTGGAACTCTCCTTATAAAACATATAAGATCCCAAAAATAGTGTGGGGACCTACATGGATATCCAAGACAATAGTGACCACTGTAGTAGCTATGGTATCGTTAAAGGAGTGGAGTACTATGTTGGTTTGAGACATGTAATTATAGAGAAGGGCTAGCTATTTGTATGCATGGGTGGAAATAATATTAATACTAGCTCCCCCATTGATCATGACTCTTTTGACATGATTTTGATCAATAAATGTGGTAATAAAAAGGGTAGAATCCTAATCTTCAGGGTGTTGAAGTGGAAATTTTGAATTACTAGAGGAAATTAGGGAAATGGAATTAAAAGAGTTGACTGCTAAAAGAGGTTGGGGGTCACCAGGTTATACCTCAATTGCTTGTAAGGAACTAATAAAATCTTGATGGTGTTAGGATGAGTTTTGGCTTAACTCATATAAAGATATTTTCATAGGAGTTTGGTGAAGCTATCTCACCATTGAGCTTTGAGTAATGTTTGAATATGTTAGTTTTAGGACCCCTAAGATAAAAACCTTCGGATTCAGAGGATGAGTGTCTTTGGAGAAGGGATGAGCCCAAGGATCAATATGTTTTTCCTTACCTTTATCTTTTTGGTTTTGTGATCATGTGGTCACATTAACTGTGTTGATTTGAAATATAGGTGAATGAGGTGGCAAAGCGGGTATGACCACATCTTTGGGTTTTAATTCAGGTGGAATATCAAGAGGCATTATGGATGCCAATGATGGAATAATAAGAAGGCTAATGGGAGTATCATCAAAGAGAGTTTCAACATTAAAGTGTTGCTAAATGACTACTATGAGGGCTTTACAACTCTCAGTATCATGTCTAAGTGAATGATGATATAAACACACTTTTATATCATCAAATCAAGATGGCTTCATTTTAAGAGGAATTTAAGGCTTAATAGGAGGAAGAGTTATTATGGAAGATTACAATAGCTAACATAGGAAAAAGCTCTGAGAGCCTATAGGTGGGCTTCCACTTATTGTGATAATAGGAGGGGACACCTTCTTTTATTTAGGAGTCATAGGGGTGATTTTACATGATGCCTTGTTTAGTGGAGTTACATGTTTTGTTGACACTTTCTTGGTGTTAAGTATCATGGTGTCAGATTTGAAAGGCTTACCAAGTGACAAAGGCATTAGTGGAGGTAACTTAAACTTTTATTTTTCTTGGGTCAGTGATACTCCAACTAAAGTAGAGGGATGTGGTCCCAAAATTGATGGTAAAGTTGAAGTTTAAAGAGGGAAGGATCAGTGAGATCTAGTAAGCTTAACATTTTTTTGTAATTCAAGATATGAAACTCTAACCTATGGTTGAGGATTTAAATACAATTTCACCCATGAATGAATTAGATTAGAGATGAAGCATACACCTAAAGGCTTGATCTACTTTAATGTGGTAGATTCCTATGAGGGTGAGGGTTCTGACATAGATGGATGAGCTTCTAGTGATTTTTGTGGAGAATCTCTAACTTTATCGAAGACCTTTGGGTAAATGGTAGTGAGAGGGTTGGTGACAAAGGTCAAAACTCATTATGTTTGATAGGGAGATTTAAGCTAGTCCTAAAATTTTACATGATCTAACTTTGTGGAGTCAAGAAATTTTAGACTTTTCACCAACTATGAGAAGGGTTTAGATGAATTTGACATAGGCTTTACAGTTGTATCTTTAGAAGGTTGGGGTGTTTGAGAAATAAGGAAATTATCTATGACTTTAGGCCAAAGGTGATAAATAACCATAATGAGGTCTTCTTCGATAGAGATAGGAGAAGAGGTATGGTCTTTCATGGGTGGAGGAGAGGTAGGTGAAGAGGGTTCCTCAAATGTTATGTGATCTAGCTTTGTGGAGTCAAGAAATTTTAGACTTTTCACCAACTATGAGAAGGGTTTAGATGAATTTGACATAGGCTTTACAGTTGTATCTTTAGAAGGTTAGGGTGTTTGAGAAAGAAGGAAATTATCTATGACTTTGGGCCAAAGGTGATAAAGAACCACATTGAGGTCTTCTTCAATAGAGATAGGAGAAGAGGTATGGTCTTTCATGGGTGGAGGAGAGCTAGGTGAAGAGGGTTCCTCAATAGGGTAGAGCATAGGTATAATTGCTCCCTAAACATGTGGGTGAGGAATAGGAAAATTATGATCATCAATAGGTAAAATAAGGGGTAAAAGTGGTACAATTAGAGAGGGCACAATAGGTCTCTCATCTAATGTGAGAGTAGATAAGACTAGCTTTTCTAGGTACAAAGATGGAATGGATGGGGTACTACTCTATATCAGTGGAGGAGAGGTAGGTGAAGAAGGTTCCTTAAGAGGTTATAACATAGGAATGATTCTCCCTTAAACATGTGGTTGAGGAATGGGTAGGGTGTGATCCTCCAGTGGTAAGAGGATAGGTAATATTGGTGCAAAAGGAATTGGCATTATAGGTTCCTCTGGTGGAAATAAAAGTGATAAAGGAGGCTCTTCCTCATGAGGGAGTGGAATGGGTGAAATAGGCTCTTCTACCTAAGGAGGAAGAATAGGCAAAATAAATGCCATTGACTATGGGGAAGGAGTCGATGAAATGGGTGTCTCCTATTGAGGGGGAGGTTGAACTAAAGGTAAAGGAAAGACCATATTAACTATATGAATATTATGATCTCCTGAGTTAGTCATGGTGTGAACACTATTTTGATTAGGTGAATGGTTAGGAAAAGGCTATTTGAACATGTCCATATTTTGATTAGCAGGTGCATTAGGATTATCCAAGATGAGATCACCCTTATCAAGCATGTCTTGAATAATGTTCTTGAGTGTCTTACAACTATTAGAATTGTGGCCTTTTACTCGATGGTGGCCAAAAAACTCATCTTCCTTGAACCAAGTTGGAATAGGCTTGGAGGGGTCAAACTATATAAGAGGTTTAATTTGAGGAAGGGTTATGACACCTTGTTGTAATAGTTTTTACAAAATAAATGTAAATGACTCCCTGATGGGAGTGTATTGTCTTTGTTCATACTATTATTGGAATTGCTTGGTTAGATTTTGGGAAGTCAATTGGTTTTTGGTTGTATAAGAAGCTGACTTAATGACCACCATATTGGTGGAGCCTTGATATTTTTGGTTAGAATAAGTTTTAGAAGAGGTGGATTTATTTGATTTGGAATTGGGGTTCTTACTACGCAACTTGACTCTACCTTCATCAATAGCCTAAATATTGATTTTCTATGCCATTGTAAAAGCCTCATCAAATGTTCAAAAAGTTTGTACTCAAAGTGTGGATGATATGTGTTTATCACATGCCCTTGAGAAGAGATCAATAAGCTTAGGTTGGGGTAAGAAGAAGGATAGTTGATTAATCAAGCCTCTCTAGTAAGCGATAAAATCTAAGATAGACTTGTCATCAAATTATCTGATAGAATAAAGGTCTATAATATAAACCTTTTTAAAAATGTTAATAGAGAAATGGTCTAGGAATATTTGTTCGAGTTGGGTAAATGAGAAAAGAGAGTGCTGAGTTATAGATCTATACCAATCCAAGGCAACACTTGAAAGAGACATAGGGAAAGTGTGAAGTAGTAACACATCATCATGCCCTATTAAATAAGTATGTCTAAATGCTCATAAATACTATTATGGGTCCTCTTTACTTTGCAAATGAGTAAATTTGAGGAATTCCCATTGTCTTGATAAGGATGAATAGGCACAGAAGGATGGATGGGTTCATTACATATCTGATCATAAGATAGTACATTTTTTGAACCAGAAACATATGTCTCTTTATTAGACATCTTGTACATGAATATTTTAATAAGGTATGGAGGGGGATTAGTTTGGGAGATACCTCCTAAATTATAGGGAACTTGATAGGAAGTAGAGGGAACATATAACATAGCTTGCTGAGGTTGTGTTGGGGCAACATAAGGATAATGAGTCATAGGCTCAGGTTTGGAAAGAAAAGGGGCTTATCCCATTAGGTTAGAGACTATGATTTAGTTGGTTGTTATTATTGTAGGTTGGGTTATTGGCATGGTTAGACTAGATAAACGGTGAGTCATAACTTGGGTAATTATAGGCATGAGAGTAGATGGAATAGGCACCACCAAATTTTGGAATGGGATGAGACTTAACTGAAATGCTTGTAGTTGTAAAAGAAAGGAAGCCACACTGGGGTTTAGGTGGGATTGGGTAGTTGGTGATGCAAAACTTTGGTCATTATTTATTGTTGGGTTACTTGTCGAAGTAGTGGTTTGAGTAACCATGGAGAAAATAGTGGATATAGCTAAAACTAAAGTTGTTTTCATTAGAGAGGTTGACATACCATATATTAGGTCACCTAAATAATTATGAGTTTGACTCATGGCAAGGTAATGCTGAAGGGTTGCCACATTATGATCCAAAAATTTAGCAAAATCTTGATCTCCTTCAGGCATAATGGGAATTTGGTTGGGGTTGGGAGTATGCTCTATATTTGAAGTATGCTCCATGATAGAATTAGGAGGGGAAGGTGGAAGTGGTTGTCAGCTTGTGTAATCGGCAAGAATTTTGGCTTGAGATTATGTCAATACCATGCAAGAGGAAGTATAAATAGTCTTACTACCTTGTATAAGTGATAGAATAAGGAAAAAATAGGTTTGGGTGTAGGTAAGTGGGTTATCTCAGCTTACTATGAGAAAATGAAAATTACATAGTTGCTGACTTCATTCACTTGGTCAATGTTGGTAGTAAAATTTTGCCCATGTTAGTGGGATTAATTGATGTCAATAGCTAAAATCTATTGATGTCGATATAGTTAACCGATGTCGGTCATTGTGATATCTTGGGGAATGGAAAATTGAAAGTTTTATAAACTCAGAAGTAGAAACTAGGTAAAATGATAGATGTAAGAGGTTTCTGTAAGAAGGAAGAACACTAAAAAAACTAGATATACTAGGTTATACAAATTGAGTATTAGAAATAGTGTTGATTTTGTGAATCAATAAAAAATGTCTTTACCAACTCTAAAATATAGAAGGCAATAGAAAATAAGAAAAATAACACATAGCCAATAAATATTAACTATTAGAGATTAATTTGAGTCTTGTGTTAGCTTATGCCTTAATCAGATAGTGAGAACAAAGTTTGGTTATTAAAGGTACTAGAAATAAATCTAGAGCTAGTTTCAGGTTAGTTTTAGTGATCAAGAGGAAATCTATGTTAGACTAGGTACGTGGCTTGTTATACGGGCTTGTTTCCCACACTTCATGGACCTAAAGTCAAGATATAATGCTTAGCAAAAATACTCCTTTTGCTTAGAGTTTATACTCTACTAGAGAATGGAGTGGGTTCTCCTTTTGGTGGTGAAATCCAAGTAGGATAGCCAGGTAGGGTAAGGTAATCCAATAGGTGATAAAATCCTGATGGGCTTTATCTCATGTGAGTTTAGATATTTGTTTGTTTGAGTTTGATTTGATTGTGTAACATAGGTGCACTACTATTTATTCATAATGCTTGTAATTAACTAGATAAGCTAATATACAACAATCAAACAATGAAGTGTAGTAAGTTTTAAACCCAAATTTGAAATATTTAGATTTGAATGAAAGAAAAGATGAAATAGGAATAGAGAATGAACTTCACTATACTAATGTGCATGAAAGAAATAAATAAATAATAGATTATTTTTAACTTGTAAGGAAAGTGATAAATTGCCTTTAGAGGCAAAGAGAAAAGGAGAGTGGCAAGGAAGAAAAGATTTCAGTTTATTGCCTTTAAATATAAAATAAAATGTTGGATTTTTAGCATTGAGAGAAAAAGGAAGGATAAAAAGTGTAATAAATGAAATTTCCTCTATAATGCACCTATATTAATGTTTAAAAGAAGCAATGAACCCAAGGAAAACTCTAAGGTCCTACCAGGCATGCCAAAAAAAATTTGCTTAAATTTGTCTATTTCAAGTCTAAAGAATAATAGAGAAGAATGATAGGGATAAGTGATTATAGTGAACCCAAATTGGTTTTCGTACCACATTCAAATGTTGTGATCACTCCTCTTTCGCTGGGGAGGACTACCTGTAAGTAAGAAAACACTACCACAAAATGTTTGTTAGCAGATATTTGAGTGGGTTGCCAAGCTACACACTTATTCTAGGAAGTGTCAAACTTCCTTAGAGATGATAGTAAGATTTTGAGAGATAATAGAGTAATAAATAACTAAAAAATATGTATAAATATGTAAAAGAGAGAAATGTTTATCGTTATTTACAACCTCAGTCCAGTAGAAAGAAACAGGGTACAGGTGGTATGTTTTGTTTGTATTTTGGAGGTTGTTTGGGTAGGTTATAGAAGGGTTAAAAAATCCATAGTAATTGATGTCAATTATGCTATCGAGGTTAGTAAGGGTGTAACTAATATCGATTAGGCTATCGAGGTCAGTAGGGGCAATAATTGTCTAGGAGCTTGCAGAAGGCTTTTCTAGGTCTGGGAAATGGTTTTAGTTAGGTCTGAGAGGTTGAGGAGAGTTGTGAGAGGGAGAGTATAGTTTAGATGGATTTGGTCAAAAGTTTGGTGTGTTAGGTCAAGGAGAAACAAGTAGGGGAATATTTATAACTCCCTCACAGGGGTTCAGTCAAGAATGGGTAAAGTAGTGAGTAGTAGATGTAAAGTGATAGCAAAGTAATAGCTTAAAAGACCTAAAAAATAAGTGATATACTTAGCTTTAGTGGTGACTAAATGATAAGTCTTGGATGGATGGTTCCTATCAAAGAGTCTGAATCGATGCCTCAAATGGGAAAAACAAGTAGGTGCCACTAGTTCTCAAGAGCTTGGTTCCTGATCTGGATTGACTTATGTAAGATAATAGTAAGCCAAGATGTCAAAATTTAAATGCTGAGGGTTTGGACGCAAATAATAATGAGTTTTTTTTATTTTCTATTGAATTGAACATTATGTTAGAGTTTGGCTTATATAACTGATGTTGGTGACACTATCGATGTCGACCATGGGTTGACTGACATTGATGGCTTTAGAATAGGTAAAACTACTATTTTTGGCCTATTTTTTATTGTTCTTCATTTCAAGTGTGGCACCCATTATAAAATAGTAAAAATAGGAGGTTAAAAAGGATATAGTTGGTTAGGAATTTAGTTTTGAGGTGAGAATAAGTCTTGGGTAGTTAGGGTGAAGGGACCGAGTCTTGAAGTGACTCATTATGCAAGAATTAGTCTTAGGGTGAGGTGGCTAGGTAAGGTGGCATAAGGGTTTTTTAATTAACTTAATTAAGTATTTTAAATTGATTAAATGTGTGAAGGAAAAAAGCATGGGTTAGGGAGGCTAATTGTTATTATTTAAAAATGGGTCAAGGGAGGGTTTTGACACATGGAGTTATGCACATGTGTGTGATGTAATTTTAGTGTCTACAAGTTGATTATATAAATAAGATAATGATGATCAGGAACTCGACTACTCAAACTAGGTGATAGATACTTGGAGTCATCATTGATGTTTGGTGAATGACTGAAAGGCTGATATGTAAAAGAACAACACCAACAATTCTTCTACTACTTTAATATTTTGTCCCACTGGACATGCCATAAAATATTAGATATTCAACTAACACTCTTGGGAGAAGTAGTTTTAAGGCTTGTCCTAGTCCAACTATAAAATGGGAATAACCCTAGGCTATGGGTCACCTATATTATGGCTGAACCTCTAGAGTATGCCAACTTTCTCTTTGATGCTCACCTAAAACCAAAACTAATCTTAGTTCTTCATGAGAAAAGGGTTATAAATAGGGTAAGGTCTCCTAAGAAATCTAATAGGGTGATTCACCAAAATTATAGGTCGATCCTCTCTACTTGACCTGAATAACACTAGTGAAATAATAAAGATAGGGCTAAAAAAACTATTTGTCAGATATCCATGTGGAGGCTCACCAAATGGTCTAGGCTAAGGGAAATGAAAGGGGAGGTCTAAAATAGACACTAACCAATCATAATATCCACATGAAATATTTTAACCAAAAGATATAGAGTACTAAACATAACCAAAGCACTAAACATAACATATATGGGTAGATGAACTAGTAACTAGGTGAGATAAGTACACACTAATACCATAACAATGAAATCAAAGCACAACCTTCTAGTAATTTAAGAGGTTACAAATTCTATCTTGGTAGATTATGGTCTCACCAAGATAAGAAACTGAGAGAGATTATATGATCAAATGATTTTTTGATTATATCTATTTTGGCATAGAGACCTCTATATATATAAAATTGAAAGAGGGGGGACAAGTTTATTCTTTTTGATAACTAAAGAGTTTCTAGCTTTCAAGGTGTCACCATCATGGTTATGGTCCAATCAAAGCAAATCATCATGAAGGAGATATTTATGGCTAACCTCGAAATCAACTAGGAATCAAACAAAGTGCACTGGAAGACAAGAGTTTACCTAAAGTGGTAACCCATAATCCAACCAAAAGTGAATACTCTGACTACTTTCAAATCCCTAAGATCTGTTCCATTGATCTTCCACTAGTTCTCATTTGTGGGATCAAATCTTCATATCTGCAATGGACATGTCATGCCTTGATTTTAATGGTGAGTTGTCAAAGTCTTGATTAAGAATGGTCTTTTCACTTCTTTGGGTTTTGATTTTTTACTGGGAGCCCCCATCCCATAGACTATTTTTTGTCTCATGGATATTATTAAAATATCTATCTATCTATCTATCTATCTATAATGTACCTACTCTATGTCTTGTCTCTTAGACTAAATTATCTATACACAAAAATTAATTTAAGGATATTGGTTTTTTAATATATCTATAAGGCATTCTATTCAACATTTGGCCCTAATCAAGTCAACATTGAGCTCTATTCTTTGAGAACCATTGGATCTTGATATTTGATTAGATGTAGATCATGGATCTCTGGGACCCACTAACATGGGCTTGGATTTTCATTATTCGATTTTATGAGATTCATGATCTCACTATTCTGCTCATACCATCTAGATTTTGTTCAAATTGGCAATCAGGAACTCTACCTCTTTCCCTACATCATGATTATTATCCACTAGGCATAAGTTTGATATGTAACCATGGAAACTTTTTATTTGGAAATAACCTTGATGCACATTACTAAAATTTTATTTTGAGATATTTCCTAAGAGATACCTTGAATATACACATGATTTGGAATTTTATTTCAAGGTATCTCCTAGGAGATACCTTGAAGGGCCTTGGAATACCTTCTATGTTGATTGTAAAGGATTTGATATAATTGTGACACATTTTTATTTGGAAAGAACCTTGATGCAGTTGATGTATCTCATAGGAAATACCTTGAACATGCACATGATTGGAATTTTATTTCAATGTATCTCCTAGGAGATACCTCAAAAGGCCTTGGAATACCTTCCATATTAATTACAAAGGTCCTTACAAGGGATTTTATATAACCATGACAAATTCTTATTTGGAAAGAACCCTAATTCACACTTGGAATTTTATTTCAAGCTATCTCCTAGGACCTTATTTTTTGACACCTTAGTTTAAAATCTAATAACTTGAGGCCCAATTTTAAGTTAGATTGGTCCTTTGATTTATGTTTTAATAGTAAGGCCTTGACATATTTATTAGCCCCTTAACCTCCTAGCCTATATTTTTTCATCATCTTGATCTATAATTTATCTCCCTTGCATCTTGTAGGATTGAAAGGATCTTGCTTCATAGCTATACCTTAATTGGATAGAGTGAGGTAGCCCTGAGTCAAATATCAAATAACATGCATCTCAACTAATCAAATTACTCTCAGTACATCATTGGATATTGATCAAATGGAGCAAGAATAAGCTCGAGAAAATATTCAACATCATGTAACTCAAATGATCTAACGGTCCACACTACATCGCTAGAGGATGATTCAATGGAATGAGGCACAATTGAGAAGGTAAAAGGATACATAAGGCCCAAACTATTGATAATCAACATCTTCTCATTCAAATACTAAAAGTAAATGGGTCATGCCTAATAAAGCAACCAATTAAGAGTAAGACCCTAGATCATGATCCTACAGATGAAGCATATTGTCATAAATCTTGGCATGAATGTATTAGCCTAAAATTTACATTAGTTTATTAAAAGATAGCATCGAGTCCAAAATTTAAAATACATGCATCTCAGATGATCCAGTGACTCTCATTGCATCATTGAGAATTGATCTAATAGAGTAAAAAGATCATTGGGAGGTATTTTAATACCAATGACTAAGTAACCAAGGGAAATGATGAAAAATGCCATGAAAGATTTAGATTGATGCCACATAATTACCATGCAAGTAGAAGAAGACAAAATAGTATATCTTATGGGCATGAAAATGCAAAGGTTTAAAATTAAAAGTTTAAATAAAATCTAGGGCACATATAAGCCAAAATCTTATATATATATATATATATATATATATATATATATATATATATATATCTACTACAATTAAATCTCTAAAACCCTAGAACCTGCATAAAATCAAGTCAAACAAAGCTAATTGTTTACAATTTGATTGAAAGAGAACTAGACTATGTTTTTGAGTGCAAGAGAGCTTTTACAGAGACCCTTTACAATCTATTATGATAAAATTACAAAATACAAACCATGGCAGCTTGTAGGCAAAAATAAATGAAAGAAATCAAGCTTTACTTGTCAATAGGCAATGAAGGAAGAGTCTTTAAAGATATTGAACTAGACCTCACAACCCTAAATATCCCAAGTATGAGGAATTGGTCAAAACTCTTCTTATTATATTATAACACCTTCAAATATTTACAAGAGTGGATTTCCCCTTTAAGGTTCTCAAATGGGGAAAAGAATGGATTTCTCCTTAATGAAAGGTGTACGATTTTCCTTTACACAGAAGACACTACTAGATGCCTTGGATGAAACAATCTAGATTATGAAGATATACTATGATAAGATAGAAATATATATTGGTCTCCTTACATACATTGATTTGTTTCTTATGTTCAAAGAAGAAATGTTCTAAGGCCTTAAGTGAAATTATCATGTTACACCTTCAATGTGTTTTGATGACTGACGTTAAGAATTGCCTGATGAGCCAAATGAAAGGCATGTGGTTATCTCAAGGGAATCCTAAGACTATTTTTGGGGATAAAAATAATCTTCCACCCTTTTCCATATCAATAAGGATGGTGTAAAAGTCAAAAATTGGTTGGGATTCTGAGCTAGCATCTAGTTAAACACATGGTGGGTCCTCAAGGTCTTATTTATTGGGCATATTCAATAGAAGAATCATCAAACTAATATTATTTAATTATTATTCATTACATTAACAACAAACAAACATATATGAATGGAAGGGGACTATTTAAAAAAGGAATTAAAAATATCTGAACATCTTTTTAAATCTCAGTCAATCAACGTAGGGAGTTGGGCATGTGAACAACTAAAGGTACTCTTTGTTAGCAATTAGAAAATTATTCTATTTATAAATGGTAGCAGGGAAATAGAATTCATATCAAATTCTAGGAGGATTCATGGATTCTAGATCAACCCTTGAATAGTTTAGAACTGTGGTAGCATATTAGTGATCACATTCAAAGAAAATATAGAAATCAAGTTCAGGACTACTAGTAGATTATTGAAAGAAAAAGTTGGAAAAATTTGAGCATTGACAATTTAGATCAAGAAGAAACTATGATCCTTTATAATATTAATAATTTGTTAAGAACATATAATTTACCAAATAATATTAAGAAGGATAAATTGATATGAAAAGAGTCTATTGATGGACATTATCAAGTGAAATCTGGTTACAATTTGATGGCTAATCTCCCAAGAAATGAAGTGAATTGAGATGGACTATAGGATAAGTTTCTCTTACCCAAAGTAAACTTCTTCCTTTGGGTTGTAGTGCAAAATAAAGTTTTGACTATGGATAATTTGAGGAAAAGAGGTTTCACATTGATAAATAGGTGTCATTTGTGTAAAAAATATAATAAATCAATATCTCCTTTGTTGATTGACTGTCTTTTTGATTTTAAGGTTTGGATTTTTTTCCTGGAGAAATTTTAAATTTTGTGAGTCTTTTCTAGTTATTTTTTAGAGTTTTGGCATGCTTGGGATCATCCTTTTTCATAATGATCTTTTGAATAAAAATTGGAAGCTCACTCTTCCTCATGTACTTTGGGTAATTTGAGGTGAAAGAAACACCAAAATTTTTAGGAATAAAAGGCATCCAAATATGGTATTATCAAATAATATTTTTTTTGCCATTATGAAAAATTTTAAAGTGATAATTTTAGGAAAAGGTAAAAATTTGCAAATGAATGAAAAAAAATGACTTTAAATTTGAAAATAGATTCATTATGTCTTGGGAATATTGATCCTAAAGGTGAAATAAGAAAGAGGACTAAATGGAAATCTCCTCCTGTTGGGTGGATGAAATTGAGCTCTAATGGGACCTCCAAGGGAAACCTAGGGCCCTAAAGAGGAGGAGGAATTATGAGAGACCACCAAGGATCTTTTGTTTTTTTTCTATGTAAGAGATATGGAGGTAAAGTTTAATCACTGGGTAGAATAACTTGTTTCCCTATGGGGGATAAAATTGACTAAATAATTGGGTCATCAATATTTGATCATTGAGGAAAACTCACTAAATATAATAAATTGCTTATCTAAGAAAAATGTAGTGAGCTAAAGCATTAAAAAGGTTATGGATGACTCTATATCCATTTTAGAGTCTCTATAGGAGGTGTTCATTCAACATGTGTACCAAAAAATTTGTAATGTTGCTAATTGGTTCACCAACATGGGAGTGATTTCTACTAGTTTCAATAGATGGATTGTGAGAGATGAGTTGCCTCAAGATATCTATTAGAAAATAGATGAGGAAGCTCATAATCTTATTTTATGATGATCTACTTTATTTTAAGTGTGGGTGTCCTCTCCACTTGCAAGTGTAATGTTCTTTGGAACATTATTATCAAGGTTTTAATTATTTTAAATATTATGAACCATTATAGTTTTAAGTCTTAAATATTTTTGTATGATTCTAGAGAGAAGATTCTCGAATCTATAGGGAGCAGAAACCATAGCCTAAAGTATATGTAAGACTTAAAGAATAATAATAATGATTATGAGTGGATTAACATGAGGCATTTTAGTGGGAAAATCATTTTTTAATTAGGTATTTCCAAAAATCCCTATTTCATTTCAAAGATCTAAATTAGGTTTTACCATTCATTCATGAGGCTCCCAAACAAAATTAAACCCAAGATGTCTAATGAAGTGAAAAATGAGGAGGTTTTGTAAATTTTTCAAATAGGTGGAATGGCTAATTTCATGTAGTGAATAAAATGCTAAGATAAGCATGTACTAGAGTTGTTTTTAGACGTATGGGATAATAGAATGTTGAATATCAATGGGATGATGCTCGATATTATAGAATATTTGCTTTCTCATGTCACTAGGCTAGAAATGGAGGTGACCAAAGTATACAACACTGGTAGAGATTATAAAAATGATAAAAGTAGTTTTTTGTTGGAGAGAGAAACTTTGGAGGTTTTTCATATTGGTTTTAATCAAGAGTCTCTACCAAGACCTTATGGAGATGTGGCCTTTCATATCATGCAATATATTATGTTGGAGGGTAGGGAGAATGTTGTGAATTGGTCCCTCTTTATTTTTATTTATTATTTTAGACATTCTATTCCTTTTAGTTTACCATTCTACATCCTTCTTTATTTAGAAACATCTATCGAAAAAGTTAAAATGGAAAATATATTATTTCAAGACATGAAGGGGTCATTTTCTTTATTCACAAGTATTTCAAAGGAATGAATCAGATCTCCCATGAATTACCCAAATCTCATAAATTTAAAGATGAACTTAGGAAATTTTAGAAGGTTTGAATAAATTATTCAAGTAACAATATTCCTTATAAGGATAAAGAAAAAAAAAGTGGAAGGAACATTCCCAAATCTCAAGGGGTTAGTGTAAATAATCAACTAAGAAGTGTTGCTAAATTTTCTTTATGGGTTGGGTAGAAAGAAACTAACATAGGTAAAGGTAGATATTTTACTAGGCATATTATTCCTTTAGATGGTGTATTAGGAGATAAGGAGAAGACTACATGGTATTAAAAAGAAGGAGAAGCCTTTTATTGAAAGATACCATTAACAAAGAGATCAATAAGATGTTTAATGGTGGTGTCATTTATCATGTAAAATACTCTAAATGAGTAGCCACATTATTACCCATGCATAAAATGAATGGTGATATTACACTATGTGTAGACTTTAGTGATTTAAACAAGGCAAGTGTAAAAGATAGTTTTCCTCTTCCAAGCATTGATTAAATTTTGCAACAAGTTGGAAGATATGAAATTATATATTTACTTGATGGATTTTATGGTTACAATCAAATATTTGTCAATCCAGATAATAGACATAAGGCAACTATCACTACTCAAACAGAAACTTTTGATTTTAACAAGATGCCTTTTAATCTCATGAATACAGGTGCTACTTTTTAGAGAGATGTACATGTAGATTTTGATTATTTAATTGATTTTTCATTCAAGTTTACTTATATGACATTACAATCCATTATAAAAATATAAATAAGCATCTAAATCATCTTTGTGAAGTTTTCAAAAGATGTAAAAGGTACCAAATTTTTCTAAACCCCAAGAAATATATCTTTAGTGTTACTAAAGGCAAATTATTAGAACATATTATTTCTAAATATGGTATTTTGATTGATCCTAAATGTATTAAATCAATCAAGGAGATTCCACCACCTAAAGAACAATCTGGTATTAGATCTTTCTTTGGCAAAATTAATTTCATGTGTAAATTCATTTTATATTTTGTTGATAAATCTAATCCATTACAGATTTTGCTAGAGAAAAATCAGTCATATGTCTGAGATTTAGGTGTAGATTTTTATTTTAATAATGTTAAAAATTACATTGTAAGTGCACATGTATTTATTAAGCTAGATTTAGGTAGACCCTTCATTATTTACATGAATGCAATTGATAAATCTATAGGTGTTGTGATCACTCTAGGTGATTGAAACAATGATGAAAAACCTATTGGTTATATGACTTAGGTTGTAAAAGATATGGAAACAAGATACCCCCTCATTGAAATTTATTTTTATCCTTAGTTTTTTCATTAATCAAATATCATTATCTATTGATGGGAAATAAGGTTGTTTTAAGTATAATGTACTTGTTTTATCTTATGTTTTGAAACAACCCACCATTTAGGGAAGGTTAGCAAAATAGATTCTGATAATACAATAATTTGATCTAAAATTTGAGACATAAAAATATAAAAGGAATTAACTTAGCAAAATATTTAGCTAAAAATATATCTTATAAAATAAATGTTCTAGTTTTATCTATTGGTGATTCATTAAATGCTAAATCTCATTTTCAATCCAAAAAAATTGTTGACTTTTCAAAATCTTTCAATTTTGGAAATGAAATGAATGATTGGTATCATAATTTAGGTTATAACTTTCAAAATTAGACCTATCCTAATAATTTAGACAAAAGACAAAGAAGATCTTTGAGAGTGCAATCTTTAAAATTTTGTTTATTAAAAACTTTTTGTTTTATATAAATAGAGATGATGTATTATTAAGATGCTTAACTTATGATCAAACCAAAAAAGTTTTTAGAGGACGTCATGAAGGAAGTTATAGTGATCATCATACAATAAAATCTTCAACTTATTAAATTTTATGTGCATGTTGTTATTGGTCTACATTATTTCAAAATACTTATAAGTTGGTATGTTCTTGCATGCCTTGTCAATTATTTGTTGATAGGGATAGACTATCAGCAATGCCTTTAAATCTTGTTATTCCTAAAAAAATATTTAAAAAATAAAGAATTGATTTTATTTCTAATACTTATCCACTTTATTCTATTAGACATCAATATATTTTAATTTCTACATATTATTTTAAGAAATGATCTAAGGCAAAATCACTTAAAAGTTTTGTTACAACTAAAGTCATTTCATTCTTAAAAAATCATATTTTCACTAGATTTGATGTTCTATATGAAATCATTTCAGATAATGTCTCTTAATTAATCTCTAATAAATATTTATAGTTTTTAGGATGTTATTATATTATATCAAGTCATTCTTCAAAGTGTTATACTCAAGAAAAAGGACAAACTGAATCAACAAATAAAAATTTGATTTCTATTATGAAGAAAATAATTTGTGAGAATAAAAAGAATTATAATATTAATATTTTTGAGGTATTATGGGTTGATCATACAATTGTTAAATCGGTATTCTCTATTCATGTTAAATTTTGGGTTTGAAGCCACTTTCGCCAATTGAACTTCATATTTCATCTCCTCGTACTATTTTACAATATTTATCAGGAGATACTAATCTAATTAAACAAAGGCCTAATGATTTGATAGCCTTAGATAAAATTAAAGCTACAACATTACCAAATTATGAAAGGATATATAAAAGTTAAGAATTTTTTTGACAAGCAAATATCTAACAAATTTTTTAAAGTAGGTGACCTTGTCCTTTATTGGACAAAGCTCATGAAGATTCAAGAAAACACCATAAATTTGATTCTCTTTGGTTAGGACCATACAATATTGTTGCTATACTTGGGAAAATGATTTTCATTTACAAGATATTAATGAAAAATAGCTACATTATTCAATCAATAGACAATCTTAAATTGTTCTATCAATAGTTATTTTTAGTTGCTTTTTGTTTTGTTTTGTTTATTTTCTTTCTTTTTTGTTATTTTCTTTTGAATGGATCAATATTGGTTACATAGGTGAAGTATTCATTATGGAGATATTAAAGTATATATAAATTACCATACCACTATAAGTATACAATTATGTTAAGATGTTTTATATGATAAAGATTACATTCTTTATTCATAAATTAACATGAACTGGTTATTAATGAGTTGAAAGCATTACTATTTTTTAGAATTTATATTTAAAGTTTTTGTATTAGATTGTACATCCAATCTAAATTTATCTATCTAATCTATCCTATTCTTTATGCCATGCTAACCAAACATTTTATCTCTTATAATTATCTTATTAAAGGGGTTCGTGTATAGTTTCTTGAGAAATGATTAAACCTGGATCACACTCTAAGGTGATTTATCTTTAATTGAGAATTTATTATTGCTACCCTGTTTCATTATTAAAATTGACTAGCAACATTGCCAATGTTGTGCCTATTTTTAGCACACCCTCTCTTTTTTGAAAATTAAAGTGTACTTATAATTTATTATACCATATTGATGACTAATGTTGTAACACCTAAAACTGCTTATGGGGGTCCAAGTCCATTATTTTGTTTCAAATATGCCTTATTATGCTAAATGGATATTATGGATACTATATTTATTTAAAAAATTACTCTAATATTAAAATTTTGTTTTAAAAGAATAAATTTGACATAAAGAAGATGTATTCAGTTTTATATGGATGAAATGTGTAGATTGATAGTTGTGAATACTTTGACTTGGTCATGTGAGCAATAATACTTATGGGTTGTACTTATTTATTTTATTCATATAATGTAATATTTTTGTTTATGTTGATTTTTGAAAAACTTTACATGTTCTTTTTTATTTCACATGATTTGTTTGAACAATGATATTTGAAAGGTTATGGTTCAAATTTTTTTGTGATTAAATAAATCATAAAGTTTGAATATAATATGAAAATGATATACGAATTTGATATCATTTACAATTCATATAGTTCTTATGTTTTAACATGTTGTGGATGGAAAATGTGACTTATTTAAGACATTAATATATATGTTTGATTTATTTTAATATAGCATATACATTAAATCAATTGATATTAAGGTTTTAATCTTATATTTAAATCCTAAGTTCTAAAATCTAAGAATTAAAACTTATGTATTGGACCTAAGTGTTAAGTTTCTAAGGCTACATCAAGGTGATTTTCTAAAGTGGTGGATCATAGGAATTGTACTTTGAACTAAATAATTTTGTGGATTTGAAGTTAGGTTAGGGATAATTTTAGTGGTCTATAAATAAACCTTTGAGGTTTCTAGGCAAATTAGTTTCAAAATAGTGACAAATTAGTTTGGAGGGTGTTTAATTATGTAGGCAAATCAAGTGATAGAACATGATGAATAAAGTTTTTAAGCATTCTAGTGTTAAGTATCAACATACTAATATCAAACATCAACATAATGCTATCAAATGACTACCATCTATTATTAGGATATTGTATTCTACTATCAGGCATCAATATTTACTGTCAGGTGATAACAAAATACAATTTAGGAAATCACTATGTGCATTGAAAAGATAAAATAGATAGGTTGGGGGTAAAGGAAAAAATGGCATAAAAACTTCCATAAAACTAATTATTATTTTATATTTAGATTCCTATCAAAGTTATGAAATTTAAAAAAAAATTAATCATCAAAATCTTAGTATGTATACAAAATTTATGGCTTCAAAAAAATGATAAGTCGGCATTGTAAATGCTAACCACTAACTGCATTATGCTATCAACAAATTGTATCATGTTATCTACTGAAAACATCATGCAATCAAATGATAACATCATGTAGTTAGTTAACCACATCATGCAATTGGTGGTCAGTATGTGCAATGTTGAGCTACCAGCTTCCCAAGGTTGTGACTTTTACATATGGACTCAGATTACAATGATTTTTTTGAAATTGCATAACTTTTTAAGAAGAATCCAAATGTGAAAAAATATTTAGGTTTAGGGAAGATTTTGATTCTTTTTTCCCTTCACCCTATAACCTATCTATTTTATCTTTTTAATGTATAGTGATTTCCCAAATTATATTCTATTATCGGTTGACAACAAAAGGTTGACACCCGATAGTAGAATGCTAATGCTCGACTATAGAATGTTGATGCTTGATAGAAGTATGTAGTCACCCAATAGTAGAATGTAGTCACCTAATAGTGGAATGTAGTCACCCAACATTTAAATGCAATTGCCCAACACCAAAATATAATCATTTGATAGTGGTATGTAGATGATTAATAATGGTATGTAGTCTCCCAATAGTGGTATGGGTGAACTATAAATTTGACTCAAGAGAGGTGGTTAGTATTATGTTAGTCAAAATATAAATCAAAATGAAAGAATCACACTAACAAGCATACATCTCTAGGCCTAGACATTAGGGGCAGTTTAATTAAAAAAACTAAATAAAAATCATAAATAGAGTACAAAAGATAAATGATATATTACCTTTCTTGGATGATCCAAATGGCTTGTTTAAGTGGTTTTCTCAGCTTGTGATTCAAGAGATCTTATTTAATAGAGTGTGGCTACTTTCATCTCCTTTTGGCACCTTTGGCTTGTGATGGCTTTGGCTTAATATTTGGGTATTATAACACTAATTCAATGGCCTTTGGAATTCATTTGTTCATGATAACTATGGCTTATGAGAGATTTAAAATGATGTTTATGGCCCTTTTATTTATATATTTTCAAAATGGTTCAAGATCAACCATGACCATCTAAAGATTGAGATGTGTGAACATGAATTAATCTAATTATGTAAATAAAATCCATAAATACCCTCATCATGATATGGGAAAAAGGAGAATTTATGAGGCATAAAAGGCATTCATGATGCATGGGAGGGCTTAAGCTTGATATTTTATGTATTTATGGCCTAGGGATATCTTTTCAAAAAATTATGTCACTTTGATGATGCAGTTATTCAATATCAATTTCCAAAAATAAATATTCAACAAGTTACATGGAAAATTAACTTAAAATTTTGATTTGATTTAATTAGCTTTAAACATGAATAGTTAATTTTGATGCAAATCTTGGCAATTGATGCACAAACTCATCAAATTGGTCAAAATGTCATATTATTAGCTCAAAATTTGATTGAATTAGAATAGAAAGTCAATATTAGATGAATTAGAACCATTATTCCATTTAGGATGTTTCCAACATATAATAAAGGCACATGTCTCATGTAATAAATTTGGTATAAAGAAGTAATCTAAAGCACCTAAGTATGAAATTGGCATTTTGAATTGAAATGATCTAATCAAATTTAGTTGACCCATAAATTGCATTTCCTCATTTAGTGACACTCTAGCCAAAAATTAGCACTTGAATATGACAGATTCAAAACATTTAATGCATTTTAGTGTTTTTAGGTTAAATTATGTATTTTTGCTAGAAATTAGTCAAAAGCTTGGTTGAAGGTTATCGATGCATATTTTTAGGTGTCTATAGTTTACCCCTATTTGGGAAGATGTTACAAACCATAGGAATGATAATTTATTCTCAAATAATAATTAAAGGCTTGCATGCCAAAAAGAAGATGATGATTCTACAAAAAGCTCCAAAGGGTATTTAAAAACCCTGTGATGATGCCCCCTCGAGGGAGTGGCTATCAAATACGTGGATAGATAGTCCATCAAAAATAAAAAAGAAGAAAGGTGGAATTAACCCATGGCTGAGATTAATTTAAATGAAAAAATATTTTCATGCATTGATTGAAAAGTTATTGATTTGCTTAAAGGTGGTTATAATCAGAAATAAAAGTAAAAAATAATGATTTTTCCATAGGTGGTTATAATCATTACGAAGACCTATATTGGATAAAAATGATGGTACCCCAATGAGGGTTAATTAGTAAGCATAACTTAAGGATATAACCTAGAATATAGATTAAAGATGAGCAGGTACAAAGTGATGAAAGATATAAAAAATAAGATTGATCACTGTGAATGATTCAGTTATACCTATCAATGAGGATATTCTCATCCTTATTAGCAATGATACAACTAGAATGGTCATTGGGTTGATTTGATCATGATGAATGAGAGGATTTTTTAAGGTGTCAAGGAGAAACTTCTATGGATCTGTTGCTTATAGACCTTCTTGAAGTTGATTTTTGTTGTGGCACATGATGGTATGTATCATGATAGAACACCATGAAAACTATCCTAAAATATGCACAAGGATTGAATCATGATCCAATAAACACTTAAAAATAATGCACTAATGATAAAAATCATGATGATAATGTTGATGTATGAATATGGATGGACTCAAAAATAGTGTGTGTAAAGAATTATCTAGTGAACATATATATACTGCGTCAAGGAAATAGTGATAAAATAAAATAAATAGGCAAGCGAACAAACAAACAAATAAATATAAATCACACAAAAAAATAAATTGAAATAAATAAACATAAATATTGAAAACAAAAGCAAAAGAAAACATTCTAATAATGACCATGCCTTAATAGGGTTGATCAAGGATAACTAACTAGGCTTAGATAAGATAAATGTTTTTGGATTTTGAAATATTTGAATATTTTATAATTTTTAGGTATCTTAACTCGTTAGAGAATGACAAGATAACTACTCAAAAAATGGTGAGAGAATTATCTTAAGTTGCTCGTAAAATGGCAAGAACATGGCTTAGATTGCTCACAAAATGGTGAGAGTTCATAAAAAGGGGGATTGAGATGACCTCAACATAAATTTAAAATGTCCCACATAGTCCTAAAATGACCTCAAATCACATTATCTCCATCTAACATAAAAGGTAGAGAGAAACTGACTAGGTCACAATAAGTTCCCAAATCTAGCAAATAACCAGTCAAATGAAAATAAAAATGGCAAGGTGATGTGGCAATGCATGATAAATATGTGTTTCCCTTAGTTTTACCATAGGTGGTTATAAATAAGATACAAGGACATAGTTTAATGATACTAATTTTTCCATATGTGGGTATAATTAGTAACAAGATTGATAAAACACTAATTTGTCCATAGGTGGTTATAATTAGGCTCACAAAAATAAACTTGATATAAGATGGAAAATGAAAGATATCTTTCTAGATCAATTATGACACTAATTTCATAGAATATCATTTAAACATGGATTTTATTGATTATTGAAACATGATTAGAATCCTCTCACAAAAAGTGCAAGAAATAACCAAAGGAACCAAGATCAAAATATGATTGGATAAGATGGCTTAAAACAAGCTTTAGTCTAGAAAGGAATGGAATGGTAAGATGGCATGATATTACTTAGGATAATGATGAATTTTTGATATATTGGATAAAATGGTAAGAGGGTTATCCCCAAGTGAGAAGGTGATTGACTAAAAAATGTGACAATGGCAAAAAGAATATGGTACATAAAATGGCATGTACATGTTTTTGGCCTAGGTGATGGTTGTTGGTGGTGGATGTGTTTGGCCTAGGTATGGTAAAAGGAATATGATTCTATTATTATTACTAAAGTGGGGATGCATATCCTAATCAATAAATTATATAAATAGAATAATAAATCATGTTAATTTCTAGCCCACACTTCATCTGAATAGTTGTTCTATCAACTAGTTCTAGATCTAGATGCAAATATTATTTTAAAGAATGTTTTTGTGATCTTCAATGGTCATTGATTCTTATTCCTTCAAGCATCAAGATAAAGTACAATTTTATCATTTGTAAATGAAAGTGTGGTCGTGGATGGTAAATAGGGATAAATGTTGGATGATAGGTTTGTTTTTGAAATGGAATGGTGGATGATAATGGAATGTATAATAGTAAGGAGACAAATGAAGATTTTGAATTTCAGTCACATGTAATTTTGGTTATGGTAGGGCCAAAGACCTCTAAATATGATCTCAATAAGACTACCATATTTTTTTATTATTTAAGCTTGAGAGTAACTACCATCTAATTATATTATATATTGGAAGTTATTTTGATTTGATCTTTGATATTGTCTTCAACAAGTAGTGAAAGATTTTTGTGCTTAGATATTGGTGCCTCAATGAGGTTTTCACCAATGAAGTTGTCTTGATTTTCCCATAGCACCTTTGAGAAGGTTTCACTAATGAACATTGGTTTTTGAATTTAATTATCTTCTAGTGCTTTTAAAAACATTTCACCAAAAGATGTTGAGTTTGAAATTTGATTGTCCCCTAACGCCTCTAAAAATATTTCACCAGGATATTATTCTTCTTCTGTATGAATTTAGTCTTGGCCTCTTTACTCTTCTTCAACTATTATGTCATCATGGATATAGTTCAACAAAATGTGATTCTATTGGTCTCAATCGACACTTATGGGAGGTGGAATGCTAATGAAATAGCTATATTTTTTAATGGTAATGGCATGTGGAATGGTAATGGAATATATTTTGGTAACACAATCCTCATAGAAGATACTAGGATAAATTGTGTCGATGCTAAAGTAATCATCCTAAAAAACTATAGAAGGATCACAAATGCATTCATATTGATTTACAAGGCACTATAACCAATATTGTAACAACCATGAATGTAATCTATTTATGGATCTAATTCTAACTTAATGGATTTTAAATCCAATGGTAAGACTGATGTTGATTTTAATTATGATTATAAATCTTATGTTGGTTTAAAAATAAAAACTGGCTCTAATTTTGTTTCTTTATTTGAGGGGTACTTTGTTACAATGATGTCAATTTAACATTGGTATTGGATAAGTAATGGATTGTGATAGCATGGTGGGTTACACAGAGACTAGTTTGTCAAAGTGATACTCCTCAATGGTGGGAAAATGGTCAAGAAACAACTCCTTAGATATTGGATTATCAAAGGGAGGCCCTTAAAACATAGGCATATGGTCAAGGTAATATTTTTTTCAAAGGTAGTTATAATCATTAAGTGACTCAAAAAATATTGGCTCATAAGATTGAGACTCCTCAAAACATAGGCATATGGTCAAGGTGATAATTTTTTCAAAGGTTGTTATAATCATTAAGTGACTCAACAAATATCGACTCATAAGATTGAGACTCCTCGATAATAGGTATATGATCGAAAAGTGATTTATCATAGGTTGACTTATCATAAATGATTGGTTCAATAAAAACATCTTGGATTGGTTGGTTTTATTTGCCTTGGTTTTTAATGAGATGGAAAATACCAATTTTGAACATAGCTTAGTCTATAAATGATGGGATTAATTGAGGTTTTGATTGACTAGGTACTAGGTGAGGAATGGCCTATGGTTGGATAATGAAAAGGCATTGGGGAACTTGGTTACTTATATGAGCCAAAGGACAAAGTCCTAGAATGGTAATGGTATTATTTAGATACTATGGAGCTTGGTATCTCATGCAATCCAAAGGAGGTTAGGGGTAGTCAAGGGTTAGAGAACAAAAGGGAATTGTGGAGCTTGATAGCTTGCACAAGCCAAAGTGTCCAAGTCTTCTTGATAAACCATATCATCCCAATCTCGAGTTGGATCATAAGATGGTTCTTGACTATGTTTCATGTAATGATTATTATAAAGAGGGTATGGATCCATATCTCAAACAACATTATCTATACTTGGGTCTTCAACAAAGTCCTCCTCACAAGCCTCTTCATACCAATCAAGGTCTCAAGTTGGATCGTAAATAGACTTTTGGTTATAGTCAATTTATGCAACCATTCTATCATAAATTGGATTGTACTTGACTCTACTATAAGTGTAGCTAAATATATCCACATTAATGATGAAATCTCCAAAAACAAAAATAACTTAGAGTTTTGTAAACTTTGAAAAATAATGTCTAAAGGATAAATGGTTCAAACTTGGTATAATTTTTTCAAAAGTGGAGTTGTATCTCTTACATGGTTTAAAAATAGAGCTTTATCTCTAAAATGGTTTGTGCTAAGATTTGGCATAAAACAGTGTAACATCAAATGTCATACACACAAAAGGTCAAGTGTCTGAATAAAAATCAACATGTCAAAGGTCTAGGTCAAAGTGTTTCAAACAAGGTCTAAAATAGGAAAGGGAAAAGAGTCGCTAGGTATTTTGTCCAAATATGAATTCAAAATCTAGGCTCAAATATGTTGTTCTAAGACTTTTGTCCAAATGACATCAAAATCTAGGCTTGAAACAAAGGATTGATGTGATTTTATTTAATCTAACAAGTTTAGAAACAACTTTGACATAGACTGACACATGAAATCAAACATAAACATGATCAATTGATATAAGGCAAAAGGAAACAATCACTTGAATAAAAAACTATGTTCTTCCAAATAAAGGCATAAAAAATGATGAGGATAGGCTCTAAAAATAAACAAATGATCAATAGTCTTCATATTTGGGTAACCAATTAACTAAAGTTATACAACTCAAAAGAGAAAGATTTATGTATCAACCTCATGAATTAAGGCCTAAACAGAAATAAATAAATATTTGAATTCAAAATTGACAAGGTTAATTGAAAACTCAATGTTGAAAACTAGGATTAGACTAAATAATCTAAACAATATTGGATAGTAGGAGGACACATAAATAAGGTCCAAATAGATGATGTGACATGGTTTAAAATAAATAGTTTTTGGCACAATGATAAATAAGTTTTTAAAATAAATTGAGCAACTTAACAATGTAAACATGATCGAATGATGTGATCAATGTTACATTTCAAAGACTCAAAGGCAAAATAGTTTTATATGATTTTGACACTATAACACTACCCTCCACAACTCAAATGACACACACACACACACACACACACAAATTTAGCAAAAATTTTAAGGCATAAGTGTAGTGTAAAATGGCTATCATAACACCTCTTTGGAAATGGAGTGGTGTATAAAAAAATTAGTTTTGACATGGTTTATAAATAAACATATTAGTTTTAGTCTCAAAACATCAAGCAAAAAAATGACAAAATATAAGTAAATCATCCAAATTCTTATTAAAGGTGTGGTAAAGTGGGGTTGACTAAAATTAATTGGTTTTCTAACATTTTAGATGGATCAATTATATAATGAATTTCACACCAAATGATGCAAATTAAACACACTTTAATTGGGTGTTCGTGACACTTAGCTTGTTAAAAAAAGGTCTTTCCCTTTTTACAACTACTACATCCATCAATTGATCAATGTAGTGCAATATCTAATGTGTAGATACATCTCAGTGCTTAAACCCAACACTAAAAGGTGGTTTAACCACTCAAAACTTTGATCTTAGTGGAGGTGATGAAATCAATGACAAGAGATGAAACTCTGGGTCAAAGCTTCCCTATAGAACTTATGGGGGGTGATGAAATCCCCCTCACAAGCCAAGTTTGCATAAAATAAATGACTTAAAATAGAAATACTTTATGGTTGTCTCAAGGTCACCCAATACTATTGTGAGTCTTTGGGGAATACTTTAAATGACATTTTTTTAATGCCTTGTACTAGACATGTTTGCAATAAAGATGGTGCTTTTTATCCTAAAATCTACCTAAAGTGGATAGATGGAAGAAAATACATGCAATGTCCCTATTTTTGCCAATAAAAACTAAGTTAAGCAGCTATTGAATACAAAACTTGGATAAATGAGTTTAATTTTAAACACCAAATGAAAAGTTGGGTGGTGTTATATTGACCCCTTGGTCTTAAGTTGTAACTTTGAAAGCAAAATTATCAAATCATTCACTTAAGCATCTAAATTTTTCATTAAGCCCAAAAAATAAGTTTTTCAATTCATTTTAAATATTCAAAAGATGTCTAAAGAGCATGATTTAAAAAATTTCAAGTTGGCCCTATAATGAAAAAGTCAGTATGTCCTTTAGCTTTGAATCTATTTTAAGTTTGAAATAACATCGACGGTTATCTCCTTACCCAAATGCATCACCCCAAAAGCAAATGTGTTAGATTAGAAACATTTAAATATATTTTCAAAATTTTGTGAAAAAACTATGTAACTTGAATCTAAACTGATATCAAATTTTGAAAATTTAGGAGAAAACATGTGGTTTTAAAATAAATCGTCAAAAATAGAGTCTATATGATCCCAAATCAAGCATTTTAAAATGACCTATTAGCTCTCAAGTCTATGTTTTTAAGGCAAAAAGTGATTAGTGATAGTTATACGTAATTAGTGATGGTTTCATTTGACCGTCAATGGTTGAAAATGACTGTTGATAGTTTACTCAATTGTATGTAGTTCCTCTTACCATCAATGATCACTGTGTAAACCCATGAAGATAACAATCTGGCCAAATAAAGTTAGAAAACTACACTGCAAGAGTTTTAATAATCCAAATGAAGATTTTAAATTTTGATGATGAAATTCTTCATACATGTGATGGGTTTGGTCACATCAGGTGTGCCATTATGTGAACTAAAAATTTAACTCAAGATAGGTGGTTAGTATCATGTTATCTCTAAAATTAAAAACAAAATAAAAGAGACACACTAACAATCATACATCTCTAAACCTAGACACTAGGGGGAGTTTAGTTAACAAAACAAAATAGAAAACACAAATAGAATGCAAAAAATAAATGATCTATTACCTTGATTAGATGATCCAAATGGCTTGTTGAAGTGGCTTGCTCGACTTGTGCTTCAAGAGATCTTTTTCAATGGAGTGTGGCTAACTTCATCTCCTCTTGGTACCTTTGGCTTGTGATGGCTTTGGCTCAATATTTGGGCATTATAACACTAATTAAATGGCCTTTGAAATTAATTTGTGCATGATAACTTTGGCTTATGAAATATTTAAAATGATGTTCATGGCTCTTCTATTTATAGATTTTCAAAATGGTTCAAGATCAATCATAACCATCCATCACAAGATTGAGACGTGTGGCATGAATTAATCCAATTATGCAAATAAAATTCATAAATACTCTCATCATGATTTGGAAAAAAGGGGCATTTATGAGGTATGGAAGGCATTGATGAGGTATGAGAGGGCTTAATCCTAATATTTTATACATTTATATCCTAGGGATATCTTTTCAAAAAATGATGTCACTTTGATGATGCAATTATTCAATATCAATTTCTAAAAATAAATATTCAACAAGTTACATGAAAAATTAACTTAAGATTTTGATTTCGTTTAATTAACCTTAAACATGATTAGTCAAATTTGATGCAAATCTTAGCGATTGATGTAAAAATTAATCAAATTGGTCAAAATGTCATACTATTAGGTCAAATTTTAACTAGATTAGAATTTAAAGTTGATGTTAGATGCATTGTAACCATTATCCCATTTATGATGTTGACAACACAAAATAACAAAGGCACATATCTCATGCAATAAATTTAGTAGAAGAGAGCAATCTAAAGTACCCAATGCAAAATTAACACTTTGACTTGAAATGATATGATCAAAGTTAGCTGACCCATAAAATACATTGCCCCATTTAGTGACACTCTAGCCAAAATTGGTACTTTAATATGATAGGTTTAAATCATTTAATGTATTTTAGTATTTTTAAGCCAAATTGTGCATTTTTGTTAAAAATTAGTCAAAATCCTAGTTAGAGCTTATCGGTGGCCAATTTTAGGTGTCTACAATATGTAGTGCCTGATAATAAAATGTAGTTGTCTGACAGCAGAATGATATCATTAAATAATATAATGATAACACCCAATTGTAAAATTTTGATGCTTGATAGTGAAATTTTGACACATGATAATGAAAATCTAACACCTAATAATAAAATGTTGATTCTTGACAATAAAACCTAGATGATCGATAACAAAATGTTGATGCCTGACAGAAAAATCTATATGCTTGAAATTGAATTATTAGTGTTTGATAACATATGCAAATGTTTGAATATATATATATATATATATATATATATAGTGACAAACTTGAATAGATTGGCTTTCGAGGTACTAGCGACATACATTTATAAAAGGAAATTTATTTTTAAAAGTAGGTGAACTGACCCTTAAGTTTAAATTCATCCCCAAAATTTAGGTGATCCCATGTTCTCAGTTACCCTAATTTGTTTTCAAATGTGAACTTCAAAAAATATATTATTTATAAGATAACAAATATTCACCACTAAAAATATATCTAAGTTAGGTTTAAACCTTACCAGACTAAGCTGGCAGTGATACCAAATGAGTTTTAAATGGCGTGGGGTATACTTTGATACTATTGGATTTTATTGGGATTTGTTTGAAATACTAGTGTAGACACCAAAATCGTGTCGACTCCCCTGGTCCTTCCCCGTCTTATTCTTCTTCGCCTATCGAACCCTTGTCGATCACTTGTTTCACCAACCTTGACCCTGGCAGCATGTAAAGATGAGCACAGAGCTAAAACTAGACTCTATACCCATTATGCATCTGCCGACGTCGGTCTTTACCCGACCGATGTCGCCGACGTCGGTCACCTATCGGCCGACGTCGGCAATCCTGCCAACGCCGGTCACCTCCCCCTGGTCCGTTATCAGTTATCATTCGGTTTCCCGAAACGGTTGATGAACCATTTCTGGAACCGTCCCCGTCCCCCGCCTTCATCAACCTCTGCCAGCCATTTGTGCCAGGGTCCTCGAACGCTATTCAAAAAACTCCAAGCAACCAACCTGCGAATTCCTCCATCAACCTGCGAACTCCGAGCAATCATCAACACTACGACATCAACTAATCTGCACATCATGGCTTTCATCGCGTCTTCTACCAGGTAAGTCTTTATTCTATTTATTTCATTTCTTTCTCAGTTATTATTTGTCAGTTTTGTTATCCTTGCCTTTGTCCCGACTTCCCCAGACTCTCTCAGACCCTACCCTGACCTTATCAAAACCCTACCCTGACCTTATCAGACCCTGTCCCGACTCTGTTCAGCGCTGTCCCGACTCTGTTCAGCACTGTCCCGACCCTGTCCAGACTTTCCCAGAACCTGCCACTACCGACGCCGGTCACTACCCCGACCGACGACGGCACCTTAACCGACGTCGGCACCTTCCTAACCGACGCCGGCACCACAGAGACCGACGCCGGTGACTGTGCAGAACAGTGCTGCATATCAGGTACGCTCTTTATTTTTCTGTCATTTATTTCTGTCATTATCATCTACTTTCGTCTAATTTTCTATTCTTTTTTATCAGTGGGTTGATATCCTTCTAGGGAGTCTTCGTACTTCCGGGATCGGGCGTTCGCCTGACAGCCCACCATATCTTTGACTAACGTCTTCCCGTGTTTTAGTCTCTTTTTCGCAGGTGTCATTCCTCCACAGCAAAAGAGGAGAATCTTTCAACGTCTGATTTCGGTGCGCACGACTTTATCAGGTACTTCTAGCCTTGACCATCTTTCAGTTTCTTATTTCTTCTTTGAATGTAGAAAGCAATTTTGCATTAGAAACATTCTGGCACGCCCGGTGGGATCCTAGGTCCTCCTTGGGTTCTTTCTTTCTTTCGTTCATTTAGGCATTAGGTTTCTTCCTTTTCGCCTCCTTTCGTCTCTTCTTAAATGACATCATAAGCAGAACTAAAACGAACATTTCTTTCTTTCTTGCATTTCTAGACTAGCTAAAAGTCATACTCTTCGACTCTTTCTCCATTCGTCTTCATACGAACAAACATTTTGACTTGGACATTAAAACACTCTGCATTCATTTCTGTTTGCCTGCATCTTTTAGACCACACATAGCAATTAAACCGCATATTGAATTAACCTAGATCACTTCATGTTACACGACCAAACCACCTGCACAAAACGAACATCTTAACTTACCTGAGACAAGGCCCGACTGGGATTTCATCCCCCAGCGGATACCTTACCCGTCTCGGTGACCCTACTTGGATTTCATCACCAAGGGGGAAGCCCACTCCGTTCTCTGGCAGAGTATAATCTCTAGGCGAGGTATATTTTGGCTAAGCGAGACCAGCTAACCATTGGAATCGTGAAGTGAGGGGAGCTTGCTCCTTAGCACCAGGCCACGTACCAGACCCTAACACAGACTTCTTGAGCACCATAACAAAACCCGAAACCATCCATAAACTTCTTCTAGGACCCGACTCACAAAGCCAACCTCCCCAAACATACATTCTAAGGCATAAGCCACTATAATCCTAAAAATTTTACTTCTAGAATTTTAGGATCTGCTTGTGTCTTCATCTTTTTAGTTCTTATCTGCTTGTTTGAGCGTGTAAGGACGTTCTCTCTTGCCTTTTATGGTTTTGACACACAGTCAAACCAAGGCCCTTTTTGACCACTCTAGCCGTCAACTACTTTCGTCTACCTCATCTCTAACCCGTCCTATCATGGAGTTCCACTCGGAAACTGAAAGAACTCCTACAGGACCGACCCTGACCCCGACTCAACTTCCCATCATCCCTGAAGGGGACCAGGATTTCAAAAAATTCTTGGACCTCAATACTGCAGCCCTCCATAACTATCTCGCAAGAAATCCAACGCGAAACCTCTCGGGTGACATGGCGACGACATCGACACCATTCGCCTCCCAACCTTTTTTGACTCAGCCTTTCACCTCAACCGTTAACTCAACCATGGCCAATACGCAAAGTTTGGCCTCTTCGTCTATTTTTAGACCGACCTCCATCGGGGTTTCGTTACCCCCTCAATCATCTACAAATCAACCAAGTTCTACATCGTATCAGAACTTGATTGCCTCGACCCCTTACACTCTTGCGCCCACAAATGTAGGAGTACCAACCTATCCCTCTACCAGTGCCACTATTCAACCACCTTTGGCGGTGCCTAGTCAACCTATACCTTCGACCTTCATGATGCAACCACCCTTAACCTCTACTTCTGCCTCTGCGACTAGTCATCCGTACGTTGCACCCTTATTGGTACAACCGACTATGTCGCACGCCTCCTCTAGCCTCTTTCAAGTGCCTTACAACCTTAGGGGCGCTCTGTCCACCAATCCGTCAGTAGACGTCATCAAGATGCTGATGGATAAAATGTCCAGTCTCGAAGCTTCTATCTCCGGTTCAAATAATATCTCTTCATATGACCAGATTTATAATGAGCCCATTCATCCTTCTGTCCCTATTCGACCATACCCCAACTATTGGGAGCTTCCTAAATTTACTCGCTTTCAGAGTAAGGAAGACCCACAACAACATCTACGGGCATTCAGACATGCCTGCTATCTTATTGCCCACGATGATGTGTTATTATTACGCACGTTTCCTATGTCCCTTTCTGGCCCTGCCCTTGACTGGTATAGCTCCCTTGCCAGACACTCTATCTTTTCCTTCATTCAACTCGCCCAACTATTTCTTGACCATTTCTCAATCAATATCACTAAACAAGTCTCGATCACAGACCTTTACTCCATTAGGCAATTCGACGACGAATCAGTAGTTGATTTTGTCGCCCGTTGGAGAGACTTGATTAACCAGCTCTCTTTCTCCTTGCCTCAACCCGAGCTCATTGAGCTCTTTTCCCGAGCATGTGTCAGTCACATCTCATCCACCTTGCGGGTTCAAACATTCCACACTTTCGACGAGGCCTTCACCATGGCCCGAAAGCTTGAACTCTGCGCTATTGAAGAAGATAAGGTCAAATTGTGTAACGCTAACACAAGAACCAATGACCATTCTTCTTCCAGACCTTCTTCTGCCCACTCTCAATCTAAGGAGTCGGCGAACACTATCATCTTTAGACCATCATCTTCAACAATAACTAACCGACCAATATCTTCAACATTAGACTACATCAATAAACATTTTCAACGTCAATCCATACAACGTCAATTCACTCCAATTAGAGAGTCATATGCCTCTATCTTGGATAAACTCGTCAAACAGGGGGTCCTCAATCTCCCTTCAATCCGACCACATCAATTCGACCCCTCAACACCTATCCCTGCATGGTACAGGGAGAATCACTTTTGTAACTATCACCGTGTCAAAGGCCATGATACGGATCACTGTCAAACTTTTAAAAACCTCGTCTAGAACATGCTCGACAAGGGCGATCTTATCTTGGATAACCCGAACGCACCGCCCAACCAAAACCTCGACATCTTCAAACAACCTTTTCCTAACCATCCGCCTACTCAAGACAACATCCAAACCATGATCAATGACCCTCAAGACCATATACACACCGTCAACACTATCTTACCTCTTGTCCCTGACCAACCTTCTTCACAGGATGAAGAACCCTCTTCTCCTATTAGTCCTCCATCTATTTCTCCTATATTGGAGGACGCCTTGATCACACCTACACCATTAGCCCTACCTTCATCCAATGACCATACCTTGCCTACTCCCCAAGCACAAGCAGAAGGCACGATCATCCCTACCATCTGCCCACTTGAGGAGCCACCCTCTCCTATTTCTTCTCCACCAAGAGAAGACCCTATCTCTTCACCCATTTCGATTGAGGAAGACCCAGTCACGGTTTCCTCTTGCCCTTTGCCTGAGATTGTTATATCTCACTCACCTCCGTCCACATCTAAACCCAAACCCGTATCTAACCTCGCCTCGCATAATAGTGGCCCTCAACCCAAACTAACGAAGACCATTAGACCACACCGGAGGACTCCTCCCCCACCTTCGTCATTACCTTCAATCTTAGGCCCACATCCATCCACTTTAATTGGAATGCTTCCTACTCCCATCCTTCATAGAGGCACGTCGCCTCCATTACTCTATCAACTTGTCAAACATATATCTCCCTCAAATCATCGACCAACATCTCTTACACCTCTTAAACCAACGTCATCAACCCTCACTGCAATAAAATATCCAGACCCGTTAGCAGGTTCTTATACCTTGTTGTTACGGCACTTATTGCAGTCATCTCGCCTCAACCTTCCGCCTCTCAAACCATATCATTCTCTCGGACCTAAACCACCTTGGTTCGATGACACTCGTATTTGTGCGTATCATCGCACGCCTGGACACGACACGGAGCATTGTTGTGCCCTCAAGGTCGCCATTCGCCAATGTCTGGGGAATGACACCTCTCTTCTTGACCACGTTATCAAGCCTTCAACACCGCCCCTCTCATCAACTCTCGGATCAAGACCCTCTTGGTTCGACAACTCTAAATACTGTCACTATCATCATACTCCGGGACATGACACTGAGCGTTGTTGCGCTCTTAAAGCTATCATTCGTCACCAACGGAGAAAGGATTCCCTTCTCATCAAGGATCCTCTAGACCTTCCCTCCCATAAATCATCAACACCAACTCATACCTTTTCAACCTCATCACCTAAATCGGGATCTCCACACCAGGTTCTGGTTCCTTTGTCGCCTTTAACCCCCTTATTCGACATCAACACAGTCCATCTGACCACTAAACCTCAATCAACCTTAGCCAATCTGTCAAACATTCTCCCTAGCCACTGGGGGAATTCAACCTTCATCCAAACTTTGACCAATTTTTCAACACAGTCTCGACCACATATCAATCACTCTTTCAACTTAGCCTCAACCAGACTAGCAATCAAACATTTAACCCGACCTCAACCAAACATTCGACCCAACCAAAGACCAAATACCAACCAATCAACCCTCGACCAACCATTGACCAACTATCAAACAACCAAATCTCAATCAAACATTGACCAACCTTTTTTTTATCCATACATTCAACCAGTCTCAATCAATCAACAACCATATCAGTCAACTTCACGTCCACTCATCAATCAACACCTAACCAATCTGGAAAGAGGCAAATGGGGCAGGTTTGCTCCCAATTGGCTCGGACCTTTTATTATCATGCACAAGTATGGATCAGGGACTTATCGTTTGTCTTCTCTTGATGGACGCCCAGAACCTGACCCTCTTAATGCGTTGCATCTGCGACCGTTCTATTGCTAGTCGAGTACTCGTCCACTTGACACTTAACTTGAGCTCGTCCCTTGAGCAATCCTTGTCCTCTTAATCCTACTTCCTTTCAACCCTATTCCTCTTAACAATTCCTATAACCCTTTTATGCGGTATGGATGCTTTGTCCTCATAAAAGGGAGCCCTTGACCTTCTACAGTCTTGTCCATGACTCATATTTCTATAAAAACAAATCAAGATGTCAAAACATATCTATGGTCACTATATCTATATCAAAATCAAACAAATAGACTGCTCCCTCGAAGGACAGCTGTACTATCATTGCTGTATTACTAGATTGATCCCTCGAAGGACAGCTAGGCCAACTTATCAAACATTATTAAACAAAAATCTAGACCACTCCCTCGAAGGATGGCTATGACTACTCTGGCAATAAATAGCATTATTTTAGAAGCTTCCCGCATCGATTAGCTTCACAACCTGACCACTACAGCAAACGACATCTCTATGCAGGCTTCCCGCATTGATCAGTCTGCGCAAAAAAAAAAAAAAAAAAAAAAAAAAAAAAAAAAAAAAAACGAGTCACGGACTTGACTTGTAGTTGTCTCAGGGTCTCCTATAAAAAGGGGCAAAGTTATCTCTACTCTTAAAATGGGTTACCCTCTTTCCTCCTCCTATTACCTACTCAAGGGACTTCGAGCTCACTTTAATGTCTAAGTGATTCGATTACTGCTCTAACATAACTATGGTCAACGACGTCACGCATGAATGGGGCTCTTGGTTCTCATAACCCCTATCCATGCTATATTTTTGGTCCTTATCAATGAAAGAGCAATATGCTTTTCATTTCTTCTACACTTTGGTCACATTCACCTTCATCACTTGTCGATCAACTCAGCTCAACTCTCTTTTCAGACCATCAACATGACCTACCCTGTTCCCCCTAGTTTCTATGGACACCAATACACATGGAAACTATCGACTCGACCCAATTTATGTTAAGCATAAACCAATACTTGCTGAAGCATAAATAGACCTCAATTCATTTTTAGCATACATCCATCACGCATATGGAATATTGCTAGGGATGAAAAACCCCTCAACCAATGTTGCAGAATACACCATTTGGAAAAGGCTGCAACATCTTTTTTTTCCTCACCATCCCTTTGACCCTTCCTCCCTTCTAGGGAGAACTACATCAGCCTGAGGCCCTATCACCAGGGCTATGTAGGCAGCACTCAGTTGACATGGGGTCTTCTGGGGTTAGCTCGGCCGCATCCTTTCGTCCATTCATCCATCCATCGACCACCAACCATTGGAGCTCATGCCTATCTCCTCTGACCTCGACCATTTCCAAGACGTTGTTGCCTTGGTTGTTTTTGCATGTATGCTACCTCATGACTGGTTAGCAGAATTGTGCGCAGACCTTTTTGGACCCTCACAAGTATAGGATCGCACACCGGTTGATCCGCACTACTTGTGACTTTTTCGCGTTTCTAGGAGCACTTCCTGAACCCGGGATACCTGGAACGCGACGACCCATTTGGAGCTTCAGCTTAGATTGAGTGACCCGATCAGCAGATGACTAAATGCTGGGGCCTAGTTACTTCAATTTTGGCACTCCTCGACCCTTGACCTGCGACACTTTGACCTGACCATCTCGTGCAGTGGTATGCACGCAATCATGACCTTTGCAGCATTCACCCTCACCCCTTTTTCATCCGCTCTTTATCAAATCAGCACCCGATTCCCGGTTCCCTTCCCTCGACTCCTACTTTGAGGGGGAATACCTCATCCTTACTCGGGGCATTTCGCTTCCTATTTTGTCTTGCAGTTCATTCGAACAACCAACAAGACGAAATCAACCTTATCCCTCACCTGGGGCACTCACTCCTATTTTTGTCTTGCAGTTCGTCCAGAACAACCAACAAGACAAAAAGGGGCAAATGTAGACACCAAAATCGTGTCGACTCCCCTGGTCCTTCCCCGTCTTATTCTTCTTCGCCTATCGAACCCTTGTCGATCACTTGTTTCACCAACCTTGACCCTGGCAGCATGTAAAGATGAGCACAGAGCTAAAACTAGACTCTATACCCATTATGCATCTATCGACGTCGGTCTTTACCCGACCGATGTCGTCGACGTCGGTCACCTATCGGCCGACGTCGGCAATCTTGCCGACGCCGGTCACCTCCCCCTGGTCCGTTATCAGTTATCATTCGGTTTCTCGAAATGGTTGACGAACCGTTTCTGGAACCGTCCCCGTCCCCCGCCTTCATCAACCTCTGCCAGCCATTTGTGCCAGGGTCCCCGAACGCTATTCAAAAAACTCCAAGCAACCAACCTGCGAATTCCTCCATCAACCTACGAACTCCGAGCAATCATCAACACTACGACATCAACTAATCTGCACATCATGGCTTTCATCGCGTCTTCTACCAGGTAAGTCTTTATTCTGTTTATTTCATTTCTTTCTCAGTTATTATTTATCAGTTTTGTTATCCCTGCCTTTGTCCCGACTTCCCCAGACTCTCTCAGACCCTACCCTGACCTTATCAAAACCCTACCCTGACCTTATCAGACCCTGTCCTGACTCTGTTCAGCGCTGTCTCGACTCTGTTCAGCGCTGTCCCGACCCTGTCCAGACTTTCCCAGAACCTGCCACTACCGACGCCGGTCACTACCCCGACCGATGACGGCACCTTAATCGACGTCGGCACCTTCCTAACCGATGCCGGCACCACAGAGACCGACGCCGGCGACTGTGCAGAATAGTGCTGCATATCAGGTACGCTCTTTATTTTTCTGTCATTTATTTCTGTCATTATCATCTACTTTCGTCCAATTTTCTATTCTTTTTTATCAGTGGGTTGATATCCTTCTAGGGAGTCTTCGTACTTCCGGGATCGGGCGTTCGCCTGACAGCCCACCATATCTTTGACTAACGTCTTCCCGTGTTTTAGTCTCTTTTTCGCAGGTGTCATTCCTCCACAGCAAAAGAGGAGAATCTTTCAACGTCTGATTTCGGTGCGCACGACTTTATCAGGTACTTCTAGCCTTGACCATCTTTCAGTTTCTTATTTCTTCTTTGAATGTAGAAAGCAATTTTGCATTAGAAACAACTAGATTTCATTGCATTAATATCTAGTATACATGCATTGAATAATGGTTAATACTGGTATTTTTGAGTTAATTTTAGTATTGGATAGACTTTGCATAATTGCTTAAGAATTTTTTAAACCCCAACTATGTACTGATAAAATTGACATCAAATGAAAATGTGACATGCAATCTCAAGTGGTTAATTTTTAATTTGAGCATACAAAATGTTGGTTTTATTAGTGTAGGTTTTTATTTTTCCCTATTTATTAATTAGAGAAATTGTATTTCTTGTGCATACATGGAGTTTTCCTACATTTGTGGGATAGGCTAGCTTATGTGGAGGTGTGTGTCATAGATGTGTCATAGGTGTCATAAGAATGTCATAAGTAACTCCCTTGATGGGAGTTACTTCTCTATTCTTAGCACCTTGTCACCACCTTTCATGGAGGAGTTACTGACTATTTTTGGTGTGCCTTGTCCACCTTTTGTGGAGGAGTTACTTTTGTACTCTCCTATTTGTAGTCCTCATTTTGGCCATTCCATGCTAATTTCGATTTGGTTTTCTCCATTTTATTTTGTGCAATTTATGTTCTTGTTGTCAAATTGTTTTAGCATCTTGTGGTGTGCACTTGTTTATCTTGTGTGATCACGTCTTCAATGCACTCGCGTTATCTAGATTCTGGAAACAACTCCGATATGGTATCAAAGCATTCTCGATAATCTTGTGTATGTTTTTGCTTTTAGCTTATTTTGAAATCAAGAGGAGTGGAGTTTTTTATTTTTAGATTTGATCAAAAATGAAAAATATATATATCATTTTTGGTATCTTTGGCCTTTGGGTGTCTTGATTGGTCTGTAGTAGCTTCAGTAAGGCGGAGGAATTCTTTTTGTTTTGCAAAAATCTGCTTTCTATTTGTTGATCTGGTAGAAAGGGTGAAGAATTCCAGCCCATATCAGGCGTTGCCCACTCAAAATAAAAAAAATAGCTGCTGCCCAATCTTCTGCCATGCCATCTTCAGCTCCAGCTAGGCACAACAAATAGCAGCAGAAAGAGGCGCACTTCTGCAGTCTGTACGACGCGCCACTTCCTTCAACTTTTGCAAGCATTCAGCTGGTTCCTTCCAACGTCTACACCTAGTCTTTTGAGTTTCAATTCTGCCCTCCATCAGGCCGTACAACACCTCAGATAGTCCAGCAGTAGGTTTACTTTTATTTTTTGTCCTTTTTGAAGATAAAATCTGGTCTGTACTCTGTTCCCTGAAATTGGCGCTTTTCCTTTTTGGCTTCCAACACCTTCTTTAGTGGGCCCACTCTCCCACTCTCTTTTTCTTGTAAATCTGCCTTTTAAATTATTTTGATATTCTTAAAATCAGTAATTTGAATGTTTGATTTAAAATAAAATTTGAAATTAGCATTCAAAAAGGCAGTTTAGAGGTTTAATTTCACCTTGTATTTTTGACCCACGAAGACGAAGGGTGAGGCCCGGGTTGGTAGGAGGCCAATTACCCCTCACACAAACCTCTTTGGATTCTTCATTTTGTGATAAATCCAATGAGTGGTTGGAAGACCACTTTCTCTCCCCATAACATGCTTTTTTTAATGTTTTAGTGCTTATTTTTTGCAAAAACACTAGTTTACGGGAAAATTGTAACTTTAAAATCTTGCAAATGGTAACTCAGTTTTGGGTGCCATTTTTTGCAAAAGTGCTTGTAATTCAATTCTCCATAGTGTAGACTTGTTATTTTTCAAAAAATGCACTAGTTTATAAAGTGCCAAAAATTTGGGTCTCTCGGGACGCATTTTCGGTTGAGTCCGACGTCCGTTTGCTTTTGTCTTGCACTGATTGCTCTAAGACGCATTTTCAACTGAGACCGACGTCTTTTGAGCATGCACTTGCATATTTGGGAGGGGTTTCAATATTTCGGGGGAGTGTGATTATTTTTTTCACAACTTGCAAAGTTCACTTTCATTCTCCTTTCTGCATACATTCACAACTTGCAATCAACACAACTTCACCTAATTTCAGCTAAAAATGGATTCTTTTCAACTCAAACCCCTAACACCCTTCAACTATCATGAATGAAAAGTTAAAATGTCAATCATTCTTCGAAGCAAAGGGTTGTATAGGATCACAATGGGTACAGAAGTAGAACCTAACACATATGCTGAAAATGTTAAGTGGTACAACCGTAGTGATGAAGCCTTTGGGTTACTGAGTTTGTCTGTGTATCTAGAACTAATCTTCCACTTAGAATTCTCTCAAACTCCTAATGACATATGGGACACCTTAGAAAAGTTGTTTGGGAAGCTTGATGAGATGAGAGGTCATGAGCTCGAAAACGAAATCATAAGTCTAAGTCCTAGTAACTTTGACACCCTATAAGACTTCTTTACTAAGTTTAAGGCCCTTAGATTGCAATTGAAAGAGTGCGGGATAGAGAAGAAAGATGATCAACTCATACTTTCTATTCTCGCAAAGTTAGGTCCAAGTTATTCAGTCTTTGTCTCCACTTTCCATGCCACTAAAAGTGCCCTTGGCACTGCATGGAAAATGCCTTCTTTGGATTCATTCATTGCCGACTTGACTAGGGAGCAAGATAAGCTAATTCAGATGGGCACAATGAAGTCTACTTAACCCCAAGCTTTGATAGCTAGAAATGGTAAGGATAAGACTTCAACAAAGGAGAAGAACAAAAATAACAAGGATCAAGAGAAAAAGAAAGAAAACACCAATCCTGCCAAAAACAACACTGAGTCTTCATCTTCCAATGCTAAACCTAAAAATGAGAAGGTTAAGTGTGCCTATTGTAAAAATAATGGGCATGATGAACACAAGTGCATGAAGAAACAAATATACCACCTAACTCATCTTCTAGAGAAGAACAACATAGGTGTTCCTGAGTCCATCAAGCAAAATTCATCAACCCAAGATTCTACTAAGGCAAAGGACAAGGGTAAGGAGAAAGAAAAGGGCAAGGCCCTTGTAGCTACAATAGCTTCCACATCTTCATAGGTCATCGAATCGGGTGCTTCTCACCACATGGGATCTTCACTAGTTGAGTTTTCATCTTTAGAGCCTTGTAGCATGACTTCAATTAGTTTGGGTGATGACACATCAGTTTTCATTGCAGAGAGAGAGTTAGTTGAAATGGAAGGAGGAACATTCAACAATGTTCTAAGTGTTCCTTCTCTTTCAACCAATCTCCTATCAGTGTACCAAATCACTCACATTGGTCGGGGCATGAGAGTTGAGTTTTCACCAGATTCAGTATCTATCAGGGAGTTGCATAGTGATACTACAGTGGCAGTGGGAAGGGTAGATCACCAAGCCAGGTTATACACCTTTTCACATTTTGCATCAGATTCTTCTCCTACAACATTGCTGACTCATTTAGATGGAGTTAGCAAATTGTGGCATGAGCGGTTTGGCCACCTTAACTACCGCTATCTTGAGCAACTTTGTAAAAATGACATGGTCATTGGATTGCCTCGTGTCCGGTTCTCGAAAGGACTTTGCGAGGGGAGCTCCCTTGGGAAGCATCCCGAAGCAAAATTTGACAAAGGCAAAGCTTGGAGGGCTTCACAACCTTTGGAGTTAGTCCACAGTGATGTATCGGGACCCTTTCCCAAACCATCTTTCACAAGGGCCAAGTACATCCTCACTTTCATTGATGATTTCTCTAAGTACACTTGGATATATTTTCTCAAACAAAAGTCTGAAGTGTTTGAACATTTTCTAAACTTCAAAGCTCTTGTTGAGAAACAGAGTGAGAAATCCATCAAGGTTCTTTGAACTGATAATGGAGGGGAGTATGTTATCATCAGGTTTGAGCAGTTTTGCACCATAGAGGGGATTGATTTAAAGTGCACAATCACCTACAGTCCTTCACAGAATGGGGTTGCAGAACGTAAGAATAGGTTCTTGAAAAAGATGGCTAGTTGTATGATTCATCCAAATCCTTAGCACCATAGTACTGGGTCGAAGCCATCAATTGTGCTTGCTACATTCAGAACAGGGTTCCTCACAAAGCTTTGAAAGGGATAACACCCTTTGAAGCTTGGCATAAAAGAAAACCTGATGTTGAGCACCTTAGGGTTTTTGGATCCCCAGCCATGGCTTGCATTTCGAAGAAGAAACAAAAAGCTATGGAATGTCAGTCCAAGCCTTGCATCTTTGTAGGATATCCGGATGGTATTAATGGATATTGCCTTCTAGATCCAGTCACACATGAGTTGTTCATCGAGAGAAGTGTCCATTTTTAGGAGAGTCCTAGAGACTCAACACTTGACACTTCTCTCTCATCAGATCTACTTCTTCATGATGATTCCTCATCAGATTTAGATCAGCCATAGCAGGTTCTTGAGCCAGAGTCATCTTCTTCTTCTTCTTCAAGTTCAAACAGTGAGGATAGTGATGCATTATCATCCACCTCTAGTCAGTCAGAGGATGAGGAGTTAACACCTAACTCACCCACTTTTGGGCCACTTTGGGCCAGATAGACACTTGAGAGTGCTGGCACATGGGTAGGAGACCCCGCAGATGACAGACGTACTAGGGGGGTTTTCAGAGAGATCCACATGCCTTCTTTGCTTCATTTTCAGATCCATAGACTTTTTGAGAGGCATCAGGGGTACCTGAGTGGGATAGTGCTATGGAGGAAGAATATTCTTCCTTAATCAAAAATCACACTTGGGATTTGACTTCGCTTCCTAAGGGAAGAAAGATGGTTCGATGTAGGTGGATATATCAGACCAAGTTTGCAGCAGATGGGTCAGTCGATAAGTATAAGGCATGATTGGTCACCAAAGGTTTCTCACAAGTGGCAGGCATTGACTACTCAGAGATATTTACACCCATTGCAAAGATGACTTCTATTTGACTCACCTTGGCTATTGCCGCAACACATGGTTTGGATGTGCATCAGATGGATGTGAAGAGTGCCTTTCTTCATGGAGACCTTGAGGAGGAGATCTACATGGAGCAACTGCCAAGATTTGTTTAAGATTCTTCCTTAGTATGTAGACTTAGGAAATCCATCTATGGCCTCAAACATGCCCCTCAAGCTTGGTATACCAAGATGGATTCCTTCCTTCTCACAGTGGGTTTCACTAGGTGCCATTCTGATCCTAATGTCTACTCCTTGCGGCAGGATGATTCACTTCTGATGTTGGTTCTATATGTTGATGACCTTTTGATCACTGGGAGTTCTTCATCGGCTATTGCAGTGGTGAAGGCATCTCTTCAGGATAGATTTGACATGACAGACTTGGGTTTGTTGCACTACGTCCTTGGCATCGAGATCTCATAGTCAGATTCAGGGATTTCTCTTACACAGCCTAAGTATGCTCTTGAATTATTGGCTCGATTTCACATGGATGATTGCAAGCCATCTCTGACTCCCTTTCTATTAGGAGTCAAGCTTGAGACTGATTGTTCTTCACCATTGGTTGATGCCACTCGGTATTGACAACTTGTTGGTAGTCTCATCTACTTGACTCACACTAGGCTCGACATTTCATATACAGTGGGAATTGTCTCCAGATTCATGCAGGAACCCCATGAGCTGCATTAGAAAGCAGCTAAGAGGATCTTGCATTACATACAGGGTTCACATAGATATGGGATTCACTACAGATTTGGCACAGAGGTTGACTTGGTTGGATATATAGATTCAAACTGGGTTGGCGATTCACAAACTCGTAAGTCCACTTCTGGTTATAGTTTCTCTCTAGGTTTAGGTCCTATCAGTTGGTCTAGTAAGAAGTAGAATGCTATTGCTATATCATCCATAGAGGCAGAGTACAGGGGAGCTATTAATGTAGCTACTAAGGCTCTTTGGCTTCAGGGTATTCTTTTTGAGTTTGGCATTCCTATCAGGCAGCGCACCATCATTTATTGTGATAATCAAAGTACCATACAGATTTGCAAGAATCCAGTTCAGCACCAGTGGACCAAGCACATAGAGATTCACATGCATTTCATTCGAGAACTTATTCATAGTCAGGTCATTGACTTAATATTTTTCCAGTCTTCAGAGCAGGTTGCAAACATCTTCACCAAACCTTTCACTGAGAGCAAGTTCATTCATCTACGAGCTCTTCTTAGGGTGTGGTCTACATCTGCAACATCATCATCTTTAGGGGGGGCCTTCTAGCCTCTTCTTTTCTTTTATGTCTCTCTTTTGGGGGGAAGTTTTTTCCTATGGGTTTTCTCCTTTTCTCTATTTTATGGGAGATTGCATTTGTACATGGGTACCTCATCAGGCCTAGTTGCCGGGACCCATTTTATATTTCCACACTTCCCACCTAAGCTGCGCTTATGGGGGGGTATTAGTGTAGGTTTTTATTTTTCCCTATTTATTAATTAGGGAAATTGTATTTCTTGTGCATACATGGAGTTTTCCTACATTTGTGGGATAGGCTAGCTTATGTGGAGGTGTGTGTCATAGATGTGTCATAGGTGTCATAAGAATGTCATAAGTAACTCCCTTGATGGGAGTTACTTCTGTATTCTTAGCACCTTATCACCACCTTTCATGGAGGAGTTACTGACTATTTTTGGTGTGCCTTGTCCACCTTTTGTGGAGGAGTTACTTTCATACTCTCCTATTTGTAGTTCTCATTTTGGCCATTCCATGCTAATTCAGATTTGGTTTTCTCCATTTTGTTTTGTGCAATTTATGTTCTTGTTGTCAAATTGCTTTAGCATCTTATGGTGTGCACTTGTTTATCTTGTGTGATCACGTCTTCATTGCACTCGCATTATCTGGATTCTGGCAACAACTCCGATAGGTTTTGCATAGTATATAGTCATCCTTGTAATCTCTTTGGTGGAAGTGACATGTAGTCACATAAAATGTAAAAATTGGTAACTTGAGCATGATGAATGACACCCAAACCTTAGGTCCCTTTTACTTACTCTCATAACCCTCATAAGCATCTTTTCACTAATTCTCAGTCATTGATAACCTTTCAAACTTGATTTAAACTAAGCCAAACCCCTTTTTTCATGACTAATCCACCCCCCAAATATTGTGTTCTTAGGATAATAGTGATATAGTAGGACTATAACATCAGTGCCACTCTTATCCACTTTTAGTGCTATTGTACAATTCCATTTTTAGCCCTAATGGTCAATTTCTTCTGGTTTTCTATCATTTTCCTTATCAACCTAAAGTGATCACATTCAACCCATGACCAATATATCCATATAAAAGCCTATTCGAAGATAATTTGGAAAGGGTTGGTAAATATCACTAAGAAAACAAGAATACAAGTAATAATACTGAAGCAATCTTCCCTATTGTCTACATACAACTAACATATATACTTTCAAGTCAATTAAAATCCTTACACCAGTCCATAGCCATCTCAAACACATCTATTTTAGCATTTTGCATATTCATACATTTAATTTCATAAATCATATCAAGTGAGAGAACTAAATATGGCTTGATCCCTCTTTGGAGTATTGGTATGTAGATAACATGCCTAAATAAGGGGTGTGAATCCAGGTTTAGTGATTCTTACACACACTAACCCCATTTTTTCTTTAAATTAGTCAAAGCACAATGGAAGATAGTGTTTAAAGATAAAATTTGCTCTACATAGATCTCTACAAACTTCCATCTAATAAAACTTCATAGATAGGGTCATACTGACCTAGTGAACAAAACTCAGAAAGATTAGATCCTCAAGATAATAGTGGTAGGGGTGGACTACAGTGCTAGTGCAACTCCTATTCACTTTTAGTGCTCTTATCCAGTCAAAAAATGAAATTTAGATTTCAGTTTGTGATAGTGTTCTAGTCTTGCATAGAAAATATCAAACCTTGTCTTAGCTATATCATTTGGTTTCCAGCTAAGTTTAATTTTCTACCTCTTATTACTATTTTTAGAAAGATAAAAATTACAATCTAATTTATACAAATCAATAGCTTAATTATTGCATATTATTTACTAATTTTACTACTCAGACCCTTTAACTAAATTAGGAATAAAACCTCACATATTTCCAAAAAGGTTAAATCATGACACTATGCACTTAACAAAGAATAAGGAAAATAATAAATGATAGAGTTTGGTACATTTCTAGGTAAGGTAAGTGAATACCTTATTGATTAGTTTCCTCATGTGAGATGCATTCAATTTCAAATTTGAAGGATATTTTTAAATTGTTTGCATGAAAAATGAGTATTTTTTTGGAATTTAAATCTCTTTGAGTTGTTTTTGAAAATATTACATGATTTTTGAACCTTTAAATATGTTAGGTTGTGGAGCTAAAAGCTTCACCAGGATGCAAACAAGAGGAGGTTGCTGAGGTGCAGGGAAACTGACGTCGGTCAGGCCAACCGACGTCGGTCATATTCATAGCACAGTGCTGATGACATCGGTCATTATCGGCCAACGTCGGTCACCTAAAGCTAGACAGGGACTGATGTCAATCGCTTGTGCAGTTCCAGAACTACTAGTTGATAAACAGTTAGTTAACGAACTAGATGTTTGCATGTTAAGGACTAATTTTAGTCTTAGAGCTGTGGATCTAATTATTGTAATTGGATGTCTAATTATTGTTTACATGAGATCTATATAATAGACTCATGGGCTATATTGTAATGTGTCATAGAGAGTAAGAGAGCAAAGTTAGCTCCTTCAGAGTGAAGAGAGCAAGGCGTGTTCCTCCTAGTGCCATAGTGCCAAGTGTGTATGATCAGGTAGATCTGTAGGTTGTTGCAAGATCTGGTAGAGATCCATGAGGGTGCTAGTTTGGAGAATCAGAAGGGTTCTTCAGGTTGTGTGTGTGCATGGTCTAGGTTTACAGGTGTTGTAAAACCAAGTTGATTTGTAGGTGGCAGCAAGATCAGAGAGATCAGCAACACAACAAAGAGCAAGAAGAGGAAGGCAAGGTAGATCCTTCCAATTGTAAGATCATTTGAATTGTAGGTTGTTGCAAGTTCATGGGAGATCTACATGGTAAGTAAGATTATTTGAGTTATAGGTTGTTGTAAGTTCATGGGAGATCTACTTGGAGTACGGTGTGTACTCAGACCTTGAGTATGATGAGTATTCGGTTAGACTGGTAGTGATTGTCACTTACTGGTGGTACTGACAGTAGTGATATTAACTGGTTGGAGGTGAACAACAACTCTATGTTTGAGTTGATTGTTGGGACTATAATTAAGAGAGAGAGCTTTGAGGGAAGATTACTAAAAGTCCTAGAGGTGTGGGAAGCCTTAGAGGTGTAAGAAAACTATGGCACTTCTTTATTATAATTTCCTTCTGTAAGAGTATTAATACAATTGGGTATTGTCTCTCATATTTTGTGTTATTTCTAAATTCTAGTTACTTGTTACTTCTAGTTAAATTCTACATTTAGTTGCTTATACAAGGTGATCAATTGTGCTTCTGAGTCCTAACAAGTGGTATCAGAGCTAAGGTTGTAGGGAGCAGGTTTTTGTTTGATTACATGTCACTCTCAAGGGTTTCTGATTGAGTGGGAGTATAACAATGGCAGAAGAAATTACACTAAGAATAGAGGAATTGAAAAGCAAGAATGGTCAATTACAGTGTTATGGAAAGAAAGAGCAAGTAAAGAAATATTGTTGGTTGGTAGAAGATCAGCATGAAGGAACTGTAGAAGTAGATGTTGCAGGTGTTGTTGTACAGGATGCTCTGGTATGTTCCTTGAATAAAGTAGAATCTTGGTTTATAGATTCTATTGCCTCTTTCCATGCAGCCCCAAATAGATTATTTTTCCATGTTAAGGTCCATGTAGACTTTGGAAAGATTTATTTAGGGGCTGGTGTGTCTTGTCAAAGTATTAGCAAAGGGGAAGTGAAGCTAAAATTACAGATGGCCAACACATGGGTGTTGAAGGATGTCATGTAGGTCCTAGTTCTAAAGATGTGGCTAATTGCTTTAGGAAAGTTAGGTGATGAGAGATGCATAGGAACTCTCATAGTGGATGCACTTGAATTAGTGTGTGGTAAGAAAGTAGGTACTCTTTATCTACTTGCTTGTATTACTGATTCTTCTTTTGTTGTGAAGATGTGGCTTTGTAGGCTTGGTCACATGAGTAAGAAGGAGATGCATGTTCTTAAGAGGAAGTTAGATGTCTTTGATAGACTTAAGAACTAGAAAGCCTTGGTGTTTATGGAGGAGATGATGGATAGAGATTAGTGAAGAAGGCTGAGTAACTCTGAGCAGGGCAGTTTGGATAGGGGTTTGATCCAAAGAGAGATCATGGGTAAAAAGTCATCACTCACAGGAGAACACAGGTACTGACGTCAGTCAGAAAGAACTGGCATCAAACAGACAGGTGCCGATGCCGATCATGTGTAGACCAGAGCTAGTGGTGTCAGGTAGGGTAAGACTGACGTTGATTAGGGAACTAATGTTGGTGACAGGTAGACACCGACATCGGTCAGGGAACCAGCGTCGACAGTCAGGATAGTCACATGGAACTGATGTCAGTCTGATGTAGACTGTGTAGTGACTGAGGTCAGTCACTGGAATAGATTTTGGGTGGACAGCAAGCTGTCAAGGAGTCTCAAACGCCCATATGGAGGACTAAAAGTGTAAGTAAGCCTCAAATTTGTTATTCCTCTTCTTTATACTTGTTTCTTATTGCAGAGCAGGAAGGATCCAGGAAATAGTGGGAGCATGGCATGAATGAGGAACTTGATTCCTAAGATGCAAAACCAAACGGGAGATTTGGTAGGGTTGCCAGCTGGAAGAAAGCACTAAGAGACGAATGGATTCCTTGGTTAAAGAATAGAGTGAATGGATACATGAGATAGAATGCCAGGTCATATGGTCTTGAGGAAGCTGTAGGGCAATGGATGTTTGACAGGTGTATGACAAAGCATGGCTTTAGTCAATGTCATTGTAACCATTGTGTTTCTTTACCAGGTTGGATGATGATTGCACATTATCTTGTTACTGTATGTTGTGTGTTTGCTTGTTGCAAGGTCACACATGCAGGGTTTCTGAGCTAAAGGTAAAGTTAGTTCAGAGGTATGTCATGAAGAATTTGGAGCAGCAAAATTCTTTGGCATGAGTGTGTTCTAGAGACATAGAAATCACAGGTTGATTTTGTCTCCAGATGATTGTGTGATATCGGTTAACATGCTGATGGTTAGACAGTTCTATGAATAATGTCCTGATTCACATGATGAGGTTAAGTACATGTGTACTAGACCTGAGGTTGCCCAAGCAGTGGGTGTTGTTAGTAAGTTCATATCTAATTCAGGAAAGAACCACTAGAGGGCAGTTCAGTGGATTCTCAGGTATCTGAGAGGGACCAGCAGTAGGGATTCATGCTATGTAGGGTCAGGGACTTGTTCTACATGGGTATGTAGGTTTGGATGTGGTAGGTTACTTGGATGACATGCGGTGCACCACAGGTTGTGTGGTGGTTAGTCTTTAGGATTGATCTTGAAGAGGGATACAAGCCAAAAAATAGATTAGATGATGTATAGGTATAGGTATAGGTGCAACTATTTATCTCCAAGTGGGAGATTATTAGGTTATGGAGCTAAAAGCTTCACTAGGATGCAAATAAGAGGAGGTTGCTAAGGTGTAGGGAAACTGACGTCAGTCAGGCCAACCAACATCAGTCATATTCAGAGCACAGGGCTGCTGACATCGGTCATTATCAGCCGATGTCAGTCACCTCAAGCCAAACAAGGACCGACATCGATCGCCTATGCAGTTACAGAACTACTAGTTGATGAAAAGTTAGTTAACGAACCAGTTGTTTGCATGTTAAGGACTAATTTTAGACTTAGAGTTACGGATCTAATTATTGTAATTAGATGTCTAATTATTGTTTACATGAGATCTATATAATAGACTCATGGGTTGTATTGTAAAGTGTGCTAGAGAGTAAGAGAGCAAAATTAGCTCCTTTAGAGTGAAGAGAGCAAGGTGTGTTCCTCCTAGTGCCACAGTGCCAAGTGTGTATGATCAGGTAGATTTGTAGGTTATTGCAAGATCTGGTAGAGATCCACTGGGGTGATGGTTTAGAGAATCAGAAGGGTTCTTCAGAGGTGTGTGTGTGTGTGTGCATGGTCTAGGTTTGTAGGTGTTTCAAAACCAAGTTGATTTGCAAGTGGCAGAAAGATCAGAGAGATCAGTAATACAACAGAGAGCAAGAAGAGGAAGGTAAGGTGGATCCTTCCAATTGTAAGATCATTTGAATTGCAGGTTGTTGGAAGTTCATGGGATATCTACATGGTAAGTAAGATCATTTGAGTTGCAGGTTGTTGCAAGTTCATGGGAGATATACTTGGAGTACGGTGTGTACTCAGACCTTGAGTACGTGGAGTATTCGGTTGGACTGGTAGTGATTGTCACTTACTGGTGGTACTGGCAGTAGTGATACTGATTGGTTGGAGGTGAACAACAACTCTGTGTTTGAGTTGATTGTTGGGACTGTAATTGAGAGAGAGAGATTTAAGGGAATATTACTGAAAGTCCTAGAGGTGTGGGAAGCCTCAGAGGTGTAAGAAGACTATGGCACTTCTTTATTGTAATTTCCTTTTGTAAGAGTATTAATACGATTGGGTATTGTCTCTCATATTCTGTGTTATTTCTGAATTCTAGTTACTTGTTACTTCTGATTAATTCTGCATTTAGTTGCTTATACAAGGTGATCAATTGTGCTTCTGGGTACATTTCTAGGTAAGTTAAGTGAATACCTTATTGATTGGTTTCCTCATGTGAGATGCATTCAATTTCAAATTTGAAGGATATTTTTAAATTGTTTGCATGAAAAATGAGTATTCTTTTGGAATTTAAATCTCTTTGAGTTGTTTTTGAAAATATTACATGATTTTTAAATCTTTAAATATGCATGTAGAAGGTTATAAATTTGTAGTTGGAAAACTTTTAAGGTTTTGAGGTTTGTTTTTGGCTTTATAGATGGATATATTTGAAAATATTTCAAGGTTGATATTTGTCTACATGCTTTTATTTATGCCTAAGTTAATTTTTGAAAATATTATAGTTTCAAGAGATGGGTTTTGATTTTATCAAAATATCAAAAAAAATTTAGAGTTTAACTGGAAATCACTAGATTGAATATTCTTTTTAGTGATGATTTTGATTGTCAGTTTAACATCTAGTAGGAAATGGTTTATCAAATAATGGTTGCATGTTTGTTATATTCTCATGTATTTTGTGTGTATTAGGTTTTGAAGTAAATTTTTGACATTTAAAACAGTAGATTAGGAGTTGGTTTAATAGATGATATAATAATGGTTGTTAGATTCAGAGATGTGAGTGTGTTGATTAATTTTCTACATATAAGTTTTGAGAATCATAGACATCAGTTATTGATAATGTTGAACATATTACATTAGATATACATTTGGTTTTATTATAATGTTAAAAATAAATAATTATTGGGTTCAGTTTCTTGTAGTCTATTATTTTATAATATTTGAAAATAGAATAAAAAGTCTAGAAATAACTATCATTTTGAAGATAGGACCACTTGCATTTGATAATTTAAAGTTGTTTGTGAAATCTATTAAAGATATTTCAATACATGAATGAAATTTTATGGTATGCATTGAGAATCATTTTATTTTTTGAGTAAGCTGGAAACTCAGTTTGTATAGATGATTTGCCATTCATGCTTGTTATGATGGGTATTCAACATAATACATATTTAGAGATTATTTTATTTGTTTTCTTTATGGATATAATGTTATGATAGTTATGTTAAATATTTTTAATTTGATATCATGAATTATATAAATATGTTGGCCAATATGTACATGTAATTCAGTTTAAAAATTAGATGAGAATTGGCATAGTTGCTATTTTTAGTATTAATGTTGTGCATTTTAAATATGTTTGTTGATTGGTTGTGAAATTGATTAGATTTTAAGATACTTTATTTCAAGAAGAATAAATATATTATGGTATTATAAATTGAAAGCATTGGCATGTTCATTTTCATACAAATTTAAATGGATATGTTGACATTTTATTGTGATGGCATATTAGTTATAAGGAACACATTTAGATTTTTTATGACTATTTGAACAAATAGATTTTTTGACCAACATTGGAGTTTGGTAAATAAGGATGTATAATATAAATTTCAATCTTATTTATCAAATTTTTTATAATACACAAGAAATTATTTATCATAATCAAATAGGAGATAATTTTGATATATTATTGTTAGAGGTACAATCACTGAGATGGGGGGGGTGAATCAATGAGCCTAGATAATTTCAACTTCAATTCCAATTCCTTAAAACTCTTAATCATTCAACACATACATTCATTAGGCATATATCATTCATATCAATGAATAAGAAAGACAATTCAAGATCAAGCACATAATACATGTCATACATGGAAAACTCTCTTGGGAAATAAAACCCACTAGAACCTATAATTGGACTAATATCCTATAAAATAAGAACCAATTTAGACCATCAAGTTACTGATCAAGGAACTACCATTCTTGATTTTAGTGAGACATCAATACCATAAGGAGCTACTACACCTGTCTACCTTAACACCGATAATAACTAGACTTTTAGCAAGTTTCACCTTGCAAATAAGATCAAACCCCCAAGACAACTAACCACCTAGCCAGCTACCTTGAATAACTCCACCTTTGAATTGATGTCTTCAACACCTGATTATGGAACTCTGATTATCAATCTTTCAATGTATCCAAGGCTACATTTTAGATCACACAACACTCCCTATTGGCCAAAGCACATTACACACTTGAATCAATACACAAAAACCAATTAGGACACATTACATATCCCAATTAACCCCACTCTTCAATGCTACACACTCAATGTATCCTTCATAGTAATAACTTTGTCACAACTTTAAAAACATGACCAGATGGTCATATAAATAATACACACACTAAGCTACCTCTTAGATCAACCACCAATCTCACACATTCTTCACCTTGCCTCACACTCAAATAGTAAGAGCACTATTATGGAAACAAAATTATGATCATTAGGTCATATAAATAGTCCTCAAACTGATCTTCTCATCAAATCATCCATTAGGCACTCTACCCCACCTTCACTCCACAATTCACACACACAATAATCTCTCAAATAAGCTCTTGAGTAACTCACCCATTCTACCTCTTCTTAGATTATTGGGTCCAATGACCTATGTGATCATCTTACACACCTTATTCAAATTAACATGTATGATCCTCTTCTCTCTCTTCTTGTCTTCACTGACCTATACCTTCTATTTTAAATGTTATCTCCTTCACTTGGATTCACATTCACACTCACTCATCCAAGTCTTATAAGTCTAGAAATCACCACTTTTGATTTCACTATTTATAGATCAATCATGATAACCACCATCTTGGTAGGCCTTTAGGCATGACTTATCCCTTAAGACATCTTTCACATGGAGACATAGATCAATACAATCTCCATAAGATGACCATAACATCTATAGGTCACCCTTAAGTAACTACACCTTTTAATAAGACCTTTGTAGCTCTTATAGGTCTCATTTGAATCCATTTACTCCTTTAACACTCCCTTAAGCAAAAAAATAACATGAGACTACTTTAAAATAAATGGTTCCACTCCTTATGTCCCCTTAAACATATTCAAATGATCACAATCAACTTAGCTCACCTCTGTGTATGGTTAAACAATCTCAAACACTGACTTGGTGCATACAGTCACCATAAACACATAAAAAATTAACTTCTTAAACATTATTCGTACTCAAGATATATTGATCAACCTTCCAAAATTTGTATAGAGCATCCTCATGGAGTATAAAACACTCCCTAATATCCAATTCATCATGAGACTTCAAAATAACATCAACAGAAGCTCAAATATCTTTCTCAAGTCACTTGTAGAAAAAAATGAACACATAGTCAAATTCTAGACTAAATATATTAGATTTTATTTTCATATATTTAAATCTATATATCTAGATGTACCTTGATGTCCTATACCACTTTTATTTTTACAACACCAAAAAAATTGAATTTTATCAAACGATATGGATGAAATATAGAGCTCTAGTTTTTGTCTATGTTAAATTCAAATATTTGAATTCAAATAGTCACAGTTAATTTTTGACCACTTTGAAATCATCTCATGTCCTCATTGCTCAGATTGAATACACACTGTTGATCTTGCCTTAACTTTAATACATAGACCACAAAATCTAAACTTTAAACATCTAACAGTTGACCTCATCTCATGCAATTTGAGAACTTTTACTCAATGTGATCCATCGATCTCTATAGATTAATTAGGTCTTTAATGAACAACACTCACCATTTGATCAATCATACAAATTCCTTCTCATTGTTGGATACTTATCATGTAACTTTTCTTAGTCATTACACATCATGCCCCTATTCTTATCTTGCTGCCTCCAAAATTCTTAGAGCAATGTGCACTATCAATCTTGATCAAGATTTAACACATTCAAAAATGACTATGAGAACCCTTTCAATATGCCTAAATAACCATTTTTCACCTCAATAAATTCTTCTATGCTTACTCACATGATCTCAAATTTAGACTAAAAGATCTCTTAATATAGGAGAATCCAACCATGTGACACACAACTCGTGAATCCTTCACATGTGTGAGATATATCACCATTAAAGTGCCTTCTCAAAATTTTCTATCACAGTGCCAACCATGTGAAAACTTAATTGGGAGGCCAACTTTGAACAATAATAACCTTTGTTGTGCTGTAGTGGATGATCTCAAATTTATTAAAAATCATCTATGCTCAAAATTGAACAAACCCATATGATCAGTTTCTATTGACACCTTCACATGTGAAATATATAACACCATCAAAATTATCACTTGGCTCTACTTGCCACACTACAAAATTGGCTATTTATGGAAAAACATAGTCAAACTACTAGGGAGCCCAACTTTGTATATGCATATCTTCTCACATGCTACATCATATGATCTAAAAATTAGTATAAATAAACTAGGCTAAAAAATTAACAAACCCATATGATCATTTTATCTTGGAACCTCTAGTGTGTGAATGTTGACCTCATCAACATTCTCACTCTACCCTTTCTGGCCATATTACAAATTTGTCTAAGTATGGAAAATAGTGAATTATGTCTTAGAAGCCAACTTTTCAACCTCATATCTTTAACCACACTATGATGCATGAATTTAGATATAGTGCATAAAAACTAGGGACTACTATGATCACAACCATATGAATAAATCCTCTTAACTCATTCCCATGTGGCAATTATGATTTCATCAAACTACATATTTAGATTTTCTACCACTAGACCCAAAGTGTATAGATGAGAACTATGGACAACCAAATGAATTCCACTTATGCACACAAGCTCTCAAAGCATTGATCACATCTTATAAGACCCCTTTCACATGTTAAATCCTCCATACTCATCCCTAAAATTCTATCCAAGTCAACACTAAAGATCAACCAATCCACCTTCAAGCATACAAGAACAAGTACTTTGCACACTTTGTCATTATCACTTATGCTATCAAAGCACTTCATCCACTCACCAAACCATCTCCATGACACCACCATGACATTATAATGACAACTCTCCAATAATTACAATATGTATTAATAGTATTAAGAGTTCAAAGAATAATCAAGATTTGATTTGGTTTATATTTCAATATATAATGTCAGGTTGGACTTCACCAAGTTTTTATAATTTACATTAGGATAATTGTGGACATAATTGAGAATGGTATAGAGAGGAAAAAAATCCATAAATATATGTTCTTAAAGGTCAAAATTTTTATGGTAGAAGGCCTTGGAGGACTTTTTCTATACCCTATAATCATGAAACACATATGTCTATACAATTTGATTATTCTAATCCTACCTTCTAAAATGTTTTAAATGCTTGTCCTTTCAATCCTGCTAACACTCAAGGTAATAGAGGTTGGAGAGGTCTACTTTGGAGAGATCATTCTCATAGAAAATTAACTCCAAGTAGTTCCTATCAAAATATGGATATTACACTGCAATCAAATCAAAATCCTAATCCTCATCATTATTTTAAACATAGGGAACCCACCCCTTGAGATAAATTATAGTTAACATGATAAGTTTCATTCTCATTCTCTTATACCTTTTTAAGCTAAACCTTCATCTCCTAAACTTGATAATGTGGTTTTAGGATGTTATAGGTTAAGCATTGATTAGCTTCCTTCCCATATACTTGAGTAAGAAAGGAAAATTCCTTCATGTAAGAGAATACATGAGATCAATCCTTCAGTTTGCCTACAATCACTTGGATGGTAAATAAATTCAATTTAGAATTTGATTATGAGGATAGTTAATTTGGTACCAATTTTGTGAAGTTTCTAGCTATAAGTATGAACTATATCAAGGATGCGATAGATAAGGGCTACCCGTTGATTGAGATATTTCCTAATATAGATAATGAATGGATGACTAGCTAGGTTGTTTTACTGATATTTGATGTTTTAAGATAATGTTGATCATACTTTATTACTTTTACTATGGATATTATGTTTTGATACATGATAATAGTTTGAACTTATGGAATATGTTTTATTTTGGTCATATATTACTAAGTTTGATGGTTAAATTCATATGGATTTAATTTTAATAGTATTTAATTTTATTTAATTACTTAGGTCATTATGATGTTTAGTATATTTTTCTTAATTTAAGTGATACTGATGACTAAGATCCTCCACCCATTTAGAGTTTGTTTTTTGTCTATTAGTATAACATAAATTGATTGACTTTCTTAAAGTTAATTAGACTTTAAAAATATCTAAATAAAAGTTATTTATAACTTATTCCTCAACCATGTCTTGAGGAGATTGTTATAAAAATAGATCAAAGTGACATATAAAAGGGAGAAACATTACACATGTATTCTTGAAGACTCTCAATTACTTCAAAGTTCATTCATCATTATCTTTTATGTGCAACATCTTTGAGATAATACAAATTTTATAAATATATCAATCATGTATTCTCTGATGGTTAAATAATATGCTTAATCAATACAAGTATATCTAAGTTTTTTGGCTAGTTTATAAATTGATTATTTAGAAGTATATTAGGTCTAAACTCTTATGATGATTGTAGATATGTACTCTCTCTCTCTCTCTCTCTCTCTCACACACACACACACACACACACACACACACACACACACACTCTCTCTCTCTCTCTCTCTCTCTCTCTCTCTCTCTCTCTCTCTCTCTCTCTCTCTCTCTCTCTCTCTCTCTCTCTCTCTCACACACACACACACACACACACACACACACACACACACACACACACACACACACACACACACACACACACACACACACACACATGAAGTACTTAACTCAACTAATAATTATTACATAACTATGTATGACATATTATTGATCTATTCAAATTGTATTAGTTGTTATTTTCAAAGATATTTTGTACTCAAAGATTGTTTCTCAATAAAATCTCATTTTACTTATGTTAAGATGGCTCTTTTGAATACTCACAATCTATTTTCATTTCTTTTAGTTAATTTAAATTATTTATGTTTTCTTTTAGATTTCCATTAACTTAAGTTAGATTAGTTCATTTATTTATTTTGAGTTTTATTTTATTAATTATTTTTTTATCTTTTACATCAATCATCTTTATTTTATTTGATCTTAATATTTAAACTCTTTGTTGTTGTTTATATTTAATTATATTTTATTTATATTTTAATTTTTTAATCTATAATTGTTGTCTTACTTTAACTATTTTGCATCTAGATTAATTAGTCTTTAATAAGTTTTCTTGTTTTCCTTAGATTTGATTAATTTTTAGATTAATATTTGTTCTTTGTAAATTTTTATTTAGTTATTTTAGGATTAGGTTTAGTTTATTTAAACTTGTTTAGTTTCAAAGATATTTGTTCTATATTTTATTAGTTTAGGTTATTTTTGTGCTTTGAATAATTTTCTTTCTTGTTAATTAGGTGTAATGAATTGATTATGTTAGTATTTATTTTTATTTCATTTTTTGGTTTTCATTGCCAGTTGTTATATTTATCTTTGGTTCTTTTTGTTTCTTTTCTTTGGATTTATTTTTAGCATAGGTAAATATTATAATATTATTGGCAAATTGATAAAACATATATATTAAGGAACATATATCTTTCCTTGAAAATACTATCTTATCTATAGATGTTGTTTGTCAGGTAGGTTAGATTAAATAGTCATAATATGATTCCTTCATTTTATTCAAAGTAGTATTCAATTTGTAAAACTATAATCAAGTATATTTTGATATTTAAATTACTTGTTATTTTCTAGAACATTTAAAAAATACATTTCATATATATAATATTATTCATGATATATTAAATTTTAACTATTAGACTATCATGATTCCATCTTAACCTTTATGATAGGTGAAAGGGTTGATTTATTGGTATTATTTCATGTAAATTTTCAGCTTTAGTTCTAAGAAAGAGAGAAAAGAAACTTGATGCAGGTATGGTTGAAAAACTTATTTGTTTATGTACACATTGAATCAGAAGACTGTGAAGAGTTCCTCTTTGGCTGGGGAGGAATACCTACAGATAAGAAATCATTGAAGCAATATTGTTTATTAGATAGATAGTTGGGTGGATTGCCTAATAGTAGCTAGATCTTGAAAATAAGAGCTTCCTTAGGGGCTATCAATCCACATGTTTTAAATAATTAAGTTCACAAAACTAGAAAGAAAGCACTTGCATAAATAATTAAAAAGTACTAAAATTAAACACAATAATACTTATTTAAGAAATAAATTATAAATAATTAAATTAGTGATAAACTAATTAATAATAGTGATAAGGGGTCAGGGTATGCTTTAGAAAATCTAAAAGGGGTTTGTGAATAGGCAAAAACATAGAAAATAAGGTTTGGTTAGAAGTAGGTTGGTGAAAATAGGTTATTAGTTTTTTATGCCATAAGTGACCATTGATGGTTGGGGTGACCATCGATAGTTAGAGTGACCATCAATAGTTAGAGGTGACCATTGGTGGTTAGGGGTGACCTTAGATGATTAATATATGAATTTTGGGTTGTTAATTTATAAATAATAAGATCCAAAAGATGGATTTTAGGAGATGGGCAAGGGTTGAGATGATTAAAAAATAAAAATATAGTACATGAACTTTGATAAATAAGTACTTATCTTACTAGAAGTTGATTGGGTGAGTGATTGAAATAATTATCCTATTAGTGGAATCTAGCTTGATTTTAGTAGAGTAACAGTCTTTGGAAGCTTGGTTGAGATGCAATGATGAGTCAAATCCTATAAGATGGTTGATGACACTTGATGACATTGATAATGTTGATTGAATTTGAAAAGAAAACTCTTAAATACTTGAGCTCTTGATAATTATTATAATTGATTTGACCTCCCAGACCTCTTTCTCTTATAAGCATAAGCAAGAGGTGAAAGTGAAGGTGTAACTAGGCTATCTAAATATAATACATCCATGTAAAAGGCTCATAACCATATTTAAACAAGTTATATTTAGAAGAGGGTCAGTGGAAAGCTTGTATGATTTTGGTTAAGAGGTGCATCCTGATCGTCAATGGTTAGGGGTTCCCAAGGGTGACCATTGATGGTCACCCTGACCATTGATAGTTAGGTTCTAGATAAAAATGGTCTTGTAGGCCAAGTTGAGTAAATTTAGTAAAAATAAGTGCATATGGGTTTGGTTAGGTATGATTAGTATAGGTTGGTCCCAAGGTGATCCTAGGTAGGTCTAGGGGGTTTTTCAACATTCAAAAGTGTAGGTGTGTAGAATTTTAGTGTCTACATTTTATCCCTTTTTGTTGTGTAGTTTGTGTGAATGAGTTATAAAATAAAAATGGAGTATGGGTCAAGTATCTAATTGCCTCAAGAGTAGAATAAGGTGTTCTCTCTCAAATATAGGAGTTAATGAGTTAAAATAAAAGTGGGTACATGTTTGATAAGTGGTAGATGGTTAGTCACAAGGTGGTGACATGAGGTTGGGCTCTTGAGATGAAAACTTGTGCATAAAACATGATAAAAAAGTGTGATAGTCAAGATCGTGCAAAGACTAAAATTGACAATATTTTTAAAAAGTAATAGTTCATGCTAAGAAGGAAAAGTGATAAGTAATCCATGTGACCACTTGTAGGCATGGTGGTTGGGAACAGTCATAAACATAAGTCTCTTAAGTAATTTTTTAAAGCTTTTTAGTGGGTATAAAAAGCAAGAAGTGTTCCTAAGGAAAACAAAAATGGATCAAGTTGCATGGGTATCTAAGGTAGGTAGTTCTTTCATTGAGACATAAGTAGGTTAATATGCATGAGGTGGCACAAAATTCAAAAAAGTTCAACATGGAAATGTTTTCACTATGGTCAAATGACCAAGTAAAAAGTGTCATAAAATTACATGCCATATGGGCCAAAATAGTCCAATAGTGAGATGGTGAGGTGGGAAAGTTGGTGACATAATGGAATCTCCAAAAGTAGGCAAAAAACTCATGAAGTGCTAAGAATAAGAAGTTTTAGGTAAAGGTGAAAAATTAAGGTTTCCTAATCATCAAAATTCAAGGTCCCCAAAAGGTGACCATCAACAGTGATTAGAAATTGGGTTCTAATAATGGTTCCAATTTAGAGTTTCAAAGGTGGCACACTGTAGATCTCTTTGAGAGATTTTTGGTGCATTTTTTAGAATGTAAATATGAGTTTAGGAGCTCCTGTTATGGCCATTTGAAGATGGTCAATAAATGTCACTTACAACATGTAACACGTGTTTCGATGTTGCTTCAACATTTGGACCTATCAGAGGTCAACACTTGGAAGATTTAAAAGTGTTTTAAAAAATGGTTTGATGACATGCCACATCATCAACATGCCACATCACTATTTATGCCAAGTGGAGTAAGTGTCTAAGTGTGAGATAAGCTCGTTGATCGAGCCATATGGCAAGTTTAAAGGATAATTAATTGCCATGAAGACCAAGCAAGGTGGCGAGACCAAGTAAGGTGGTGAGCTCGAGGGAGTAGGATAGAACTCTTTTCTGAGTCACATGGGAGTTGAGCTCTTTGGCAAGTCTACAGGCCTAAGCCTGAGCCTGAAATTAAAAAGACTCTTATGTGGCTGAAGCCATGTGATAAGTGGGCAGCCAAAGGCTTTTTAAAGCCTTATCCTATCCCCAATCCATTGCATGTGGGATAAACCCATAGAGGAAATGGTGATCAAAGGCTTTTTAAAGCCTTGTTTAATCCTCTCCACCCACACATGTGGGATAAAGATAACCCAAAGCACCAAAAAAGGAGGAGGCTGATAGTTTTGAACTCTTGACCTACCATCCAAAAGAGATAAGCTTTGACCACTTGTGTTGTGGGGGTCGAAGTGATATTTAAGGCACAAATTTCTATTTGAAGTTAGAAAAAAATTTGAATGTGTTTTTATTTTTAAGACGCTGAGACTTTGTTGAAGCTTTGGTAAGTTTATGAAATGGATTTTTATCCATCCTCTAGCATTAATACACAGTCTTAATACTCTTTTTAGCCAATTTGCATATTGGAGGAGTATTTTTCAAACCTTAGAGGAGTTTTTTAGGACTTTTGGAGTGACTTTGCAGGTGTTTATGAAGACTTGTAGATTTTGAAGGTGTCAGGCTTGATTCAGTCACGGTGAAGGTGAATTTTTGCATTGAGATATCAGGTTACAGGAAAGTTGTTTATTATTTTTAGATATTTTAAGTGCCCTTAATGGAAATAGTCCACTCCTTTGATTTTAGTTAGTAAATAAACTCATGCAAGTAATTTACATTTCAACAATTATAACACAACGCTATTTAAAAATGGTTAAATGGTGAATGAAAGTATAAGTCACAGACAATTTCAATCCATTTTCAAAAAACCATGTTTTTCTACTAACTCTTATCATTTTTAAAAGGTAAATTGAAATATTCAAGAATTTGAAGTGAATTAAAGGGAGATATTAAAGTATCCATAAAAACTATTTGCACTTCAATTTTAAGTGGAGTTTTCAGATCAAGTTGGTATCAGAGCAATTAGAATGTAGGGTTTGCTTCTAGTTGTGTATTGACAGTTGCTTCTACAATAGTTGGATTATTAGTTTGCAGATTGATTATATTATAGTGTGCAGTGTGGAATTAGTTTTTTTTAGGAAACCATGGGAAAGTTGTCATAGATTGAGGCCATCAAAGATGAAAATGCAATCTTGAGATGCCAAAAATTTACACTTGAATTACAAGTGGCAAAGTTAAAATTAGAGCTTGAATCCAAGGATGAGATCTTGATTAGATTGCAATGTGGTGAGCGTGAAAAGGTAAAGCATTCTACTTTAGATGCAGAAACTATGACTGAGTGCACTATAAGTTTTTAACCACAGGATCTAAATTGTTATTTAAAATGGGTTATAATAGAGGAGGACTTGGTAGAGATAGCCAAGGTATATCTAACCCAATTCATGTTGAGCATATACCTCTTCATGCAGGTTTGGTTTATACTAGTGTGCAGGTGGATGATGGAACAGTTTCTTCCATGGCTAAAGGAAGATGAGCTTCTAATAGCGAAAGTTCTAGGCCACTAGTTCAAAGGTGTAAAGGTAAAAGAGGTATTGAGATTCCACCTCCTAATTCCTACCCTAAATCTTCTGATCCAATTGATACTTTTAAGAAGTTTAGATATAATGTACAAAAGATAATGCAATCATTTCCATGCACTTTTTATGGGATGAATAACCATAGTGCTAAGACTTGTTGGAAATGAAATGCTTTATTGAAGTAAATTGCATGACCATTCTCATGTTAAATTGGGAATTGGCAAAAAGGGACCCTCACCTAAGAAGGATGTTTGCACCCATTGTAAAGTGAGTGGACATAGGATTGATAGACGTTTTAAGCTTCATTCATCTTCACATTCAAGTAATGTTAAAACCAAGATGATTTACAAACCTCTAACTAAGGTTAATGAAGCTAATTCGATCCATAATGTACTTGAAAATTCAACCCAGGATAAGGTAAAACCTACAAGTGAAAATACATTTAAGAGGTTAAGTCAACAATATGCAATTGATAATGAATCCATAGAGACAATCAATTTCACTAGGAAGAAAGAATTGGTTAAGTGGATTATCACTACATTATTTTTGCAAAGCATGGTTATGAATTCACCTAAGGGAATGAATAAGCTTTGATAGATGTAGATTAGAGTTGGTGGGAACACTTTAGGATAGGTTTACCATATGAAGTTTTTAAATTCTCACTTTTTGATAGCTCTAAGTTTTTGATCTCCAGAATATACTGTATGGGTAGTCTAATAATGGATAAGACATTAACTCATTTAAAATAGTTGGGGATATAGCAGAGTGATGTTGTGAGTTGTTTCCTTACGACATTTGATAATTAGACTGCTATTTTGAATGTATCTATTTTAGCATAGAGATGTTTAGATGCATTTTTTTAAGACCCTTTGGTCATGTTTAGATGTTAGGCAGTATACACTTTTGTTTGTTTGCATTTGCTTAGCATATGAGTCCCATACTAGGGAATTGTATTGCAACATGTCCACAACATTTATTGTATGTTATTAGCATTATAAATTTATCTTGCAATTACATTGGGATTTGTTTCAATTTTTTGAAATTCACTGCTTTACAGGATGTGACATTTGGATAGGTAGTTTGTTATGTTGTAATCACTTTGGCAGTTACAGATTCACTTACTCATGCCTTTAGATTAGGAATTTTTATAGTTTGATTGTGAATCATTTTAATGCAATTATTTATACCTCTTGCTATGATTGAGTTTTGTTTTCATGGATGCAGTATACCAATTTGCAATTTTAGGGAATATTGGACTTTTGGAGACCAAAAGCCTTCCATTGGGGAGGTGTGATCAGAAATTGGGTTTTGATAATGGTTCCAATTTAGAGTTTCAGTGGTGGAAAATTGTAGAGCTCTTTGAGAGATTTTTAACACATTTTTTAGAATGTAAATATGAGTTTGAGAGCTCATGTTATGGCCATTTGAAGATGGTTGATAAATGTCACTTGCGACATGCAACACGTGTTTTGATGTTGTTTTGACATTTGGACCTATCAGAGGTCGACACTTGGTAGATTGAAAAGTTTTAAAAAAATGGTTCGATGTCATGCCACATCATCAACATGCCACACCACTATTTATGCCAAGTGGAGTTAAGTTTCTAAGCATGAGATAAGCTTGTTGATCGAGCCATATGGCAAGTTTGAAGTATAATTCATTGCCATGAAGACCAAGAAAAGTGGTGAGACTAAGCAAGGTGGCGAGCCCAAGGGAGTAGGATAAAACTCTTTGCCATGTCACATGGGAGATGAGCTCTTTGGTGAGTCTGTAGGCCTAAGCTCGAGATTGAAATTAAAAAGACTCTTATGTGGCCAAAGCCATGTGATAAGTTGGCAGCCAAAGTATTTTTAAAGCCTTATCCTATCCCCAATCTATTTCATGTGGGATAAACCCATAGAGGAAATAGTGCTCAAAGGCTTTTTAAAGGCTTGTTTAATCCTCTCCACCCACACATGTGGGATAAAGATAACCCAAAATGCCAAAAAAGGAGGAGACTAATGCTTTTGAACTCTTGAATTGCCATCTAAAAGAGATAAGCTTTGACCACTTGTGCTGCAGAGGTTGAAGTGCTATTTAAGGCACAAATTTCTATTTGAAGTTAGAAATTTTTTTGACTGTGTTTTTATTTTTAAGAGGCTGAGACTTTGTTAAAGCTTTGGTAAGCTTATGAAATGGATTTTTATCCATCCTCTGGCCTTAATACATAGTCTTAATACTCTTTTTAGCCAATTTGCATATTGGAGGAGTATTTTTCAAACCTTAGAGGAGATTTTTAGGGCTTTTGGAGTGACTTTGTAGGTGTTTATGAAGACTCATGGAATTCAAAGGTGCCAGGCTTGATTAAGTCATAGTGAAGGTGAATTTTTACATTGAGATATCAGCTTGCAAAAAAGTTGTCTATTGTTTCCATGTGTTTGAAGTGCTCTTAATGGAAATGGTCCACTCCTTTGGTGAACTCAGAGATGTAGGCATCAATTATTGAGCTGAACTCTATTATCACATTTTGTGTTTTGGTAGTTGTCATTTGATGCATGATTTTATTTTAGTTTGCTGATTTGATTTTAATTAGTAAATGAACTCATGCAAGTAATTTACATTTCGATAATTATAACACAATGTTATTTAAAAATAGTTAAATGGTGAATGAAAGTACAAGTCATAGATAATTTCAATCCATTTTTGAGTCACCTTAACTATTGATGGTCAGGGGAAACCCTAAAAATCTAGATTGTCAAAAGTAAAAAATAAAAGTTACTTTTGGCATTATAACTTTCTTTCTTGGTTGACCTTTGTTATAGTGATTTTGGGGATGTGTAAGGAAGGTGATTATTTCTTGTTGGCTAGATATGTGTGTATTGATTACATGGGCTCAAGATATGGGGATATGAGGACACGGTTGAGAATCTATTCATGGGATTTGACCATGGTGAAGGTTGAGGAATGAGGTAGGGGGTACCTTGAATTGATAGTTTAGGTTTGTTTTTTCTATCTAAATTTGGTTGGGTGGTTGGGAGAATGTTTTGTTTGGGATGTATGCCCTAGGAAGGGTTTTAGGGTTTTTAAGCAAATTTATGGGTAAAAATAACAAATTAATAGGTGAGGGGGGCGCAATTTGGGGTAGATAAGTAGTATCTTACATGTTTAGGTAGGTTTCTTTCATGTGTTGGGTATTATTTTTGGTTCTAAGGGTTTGGGCATTCTAACCATAGAATGCCCACGATGATCATCAATGGTTAGGTCTGACCATCAATGGGTGACACCCTAAGAAATAAGGGTCTTTGATCATCAATAATCAGCATGATCATCAATAGTTGGGTAGGATAGGTTAGGTTTTAAGTTTTTGTAAGTGTTTAGGGTTATGGGTTAGGGTAAGGGAATTGGGTTAGTGTAATGGATAGGGCTAGGTTAGGGCAAGGGAAATGGGTTAGGGTAATGGTTAGGGTTAAGTTTATGGCTAGGTCAAGGTAAGGGCTAAGTTAGGGTTAGGGTTAGGTCAAGGTAAGGGTTAGTTTAGGTTAATGTTTAGGGTTAGGGTTAGGTTAGGTTAATGTTTAGGGTTAGGGCTAGGTTAGGGTAAGGGTTAGGCTAGGGTAGAATGTTTTTGAAGTGTGTCTAGGAGATATGCATAGATAGGTCAATCTTGGTTGCTAGGGGGTGATGTAGCTATGATGAGATAGGTGGGTAAGAGTGATAGAGGGTGTCAAAAAGGTAGGGTAGATAAGCCTAGTAGCAATAACTAAGCCAAGTGTTTACTATGATATAGGCTAAGAAGTATATTCATATGCATGACCATGTGTTGTACATCTTCCCTAAGATACACATGGGGATGAATCTAGAGGATTGGGCCCATATGGATGTGATAGGGTTGGGGGAGATGAGGCACTACCAATATGTACCCCAAGATACATGCATGATCATAATACTCATTAAGAGATGGGATCCTATTATGAACACCTTTTTACTATCAATTAGGGAGATGTATATTCTCCTTGAAGACATGTACAAGATCACTCAACTCCCACTACATGATGAGGTGATATATTGGATTGAGAAAAAGGAGTAAGATGGTTTTGTTAATTATTTATATGGGGATGATAGTGAATAGGCTTGATAACACTCTAGAGGATTCAATTACTCAACATTATATGAGAGAGTTCCATAGGAGAGGAGACTCATGACAATTCTCATGATTATAGTGATGTGCTTTGGGGTCCCAAATTCAAGTAGTGGGAGGTTTCTTTATGTGTTGGTGGGGGTGTTTGTGGAGTTATTACTTGGTACGACCATGTTTGGCTAGGCCCCAGTGTTGCTTATATAGATATATAGGGAGATATGGGGGTTTAGGAACCATAAGAGATATAATATCAACATGGGCCCAGTTCTTCATTGCTAGGCCTATGAGTACATCTAGGTGCTAAGACTAGAAGGGATGCCATGGGCTGGTTCTACTAAAATAGAGTTCCCTATTAGCTTCATGTAATGGAGGGATGCTATGACTACATCAAGTGCGAGAGGCTGCACTCATGATGTTGAGTGGTTTAGGGGTGTACTAAGTACATTAGTAGATGGAGACATCACCTAGAGACCATACATATAATTTCTAATCTGGTTAGGTTACAAGAGGTAAACCCTAACCCTTAAGATTTACAAGTGGATAGTGGGTAGATGAGAGGGTGAGGTGAAGCTGATCCATTTTGATAGGGTGAATTGATAGTTTGTCTTGGTATAGGGTGTCCCAAATTCATTTCCTCAATATAGGAATTAGGATTTAGAGGTTCTATTACTAGTACCCTAGCCTAATCTAATGGTTTTGGATGGTGGTTTTAAGGAGCTTATTATTAGGGCCCTTATGGTTGATGTTGGGTGTGCATATGGTTACATGGCTTGGTACCAATTGATATATGCAAATGTAGATGTTGATGGGGATGATTAGGGTATGATGTTGATGGTTGTAGATCTAGTAGGCCATGATAGATAGGTAGGGGTAATGTTGGCTATAGCCTAAGCATATATATATAGGTTCTATAGGGATAGGTGGCCACTCTATAAGGTCAAATCACCATACTATAGGGTTAGATTTCCACCATTACAAGTTAAATGGATCAAGCATAGGCATCCCTCAAGACAATCATGCAAGAGAGGGACCTACTGAGATAAAGGGACGGAGTAGCTATAATAGCAGTAGGAGGGATACCAAACATAGTTTCATGGCCACTACCTAGACACTGAGGAAGAGCTCTGATATTATGAGGTGATGGTGTTAGATCAGTTTCCCCAGGCTATGTGATAAGAAAAGTATAGAGCTAGTTTGGCTAGTGGGCCATCAATAGCCATTCTAGGATAGTGGGTTGCTATAGTTTGTCTAGTAAGGATTGCAAGGCGACCACCACTAGGTATAGGTGTAGGTACAAGTATAAGTGGGGTTAGTGGTATTGGTTCCCCATGATCACACTCAAACATGTTTTGATAGATTGTTAGTGATAGATGTATACTATTTTGATATCAACATGTGTGTTGATATAATGTGATGTATATGTCTTTGAGAGAGAGCTGATACCTTGTTATATGTATTATTTATGATGACTCAATGTATATGATGTATGCTTATGTTTAATGTTCATGTTTATGTTTATGTTTTATGAGATGTTGACTCAACAGTTTAATCATGTGATATTAGAAAGATGGCTAAGATGCTCTAATTTTGTTCATGGATGTGATAGGACACATTATTGATGGATGTATGCCATATGGTAATGTAACTTTTTTTTATGGTTATATTGATATGTGGTGCATGAATTGAAGTCATAAGATGAATTGTAGTGATGTTTTGGTAAATAGACAAATTGGTAGATGGTATATGCTATGGTTCATGATGTTTTAATCATTGATTTTGTTTATGATTATGATGATGAATGGTGTAGTTAGTATAGTTCATGATATGATAAATGTTTACATGATGTCATGATGATGATTATTATGATTTATTGTGATATTATGTTTTGATCATAGATAGCTAGATGATGTTGTTCGAGATGTTATGATTTTGATTTGATATTTGTTGTTTATGATCATGGAGATAAAATGTGAACATGGTCAAAGATGTAATGAGAATACATAAAGTAAGTAGATAACAAACTAAATGTTTAGGGATGTGAGAGGAATTATGGGATTTATGTCTACATGAACTAATAAGAAGATAAGAAAAAGAAAAATGATGCCTTTTCATTGGTAAGGATGAAAATGAAACCCGAAGTCAGATTGGCTTAATGAAAATAAGCCTTTTAAATGTTTCACATTAGCATGTTTAGGTTGATAAACATGCATATTGATCACATGGTGTCAAGTAAGCTCATATTCTCATCAAAATGATATGTGGAGGGAGAATGGGTGAAACTAGAACCTTTTGTGAGACTAGAATGTCTCTTTTGTAGGCTTCCAAGAGGATAGTATAAGCATGCCTATGTTCCTATATAAAATGTAGACTAATCAATGCAAAAATTCTACTGGGGAGAGCTGATTGTGGCTTTCTAAGATTATTGCTTTTATGAGAGCTGATTGTGGCTCATCTCATTACTTTTGTTTTTACTCAAGGTTCTTTTGCTTTTTTTAATTTTTCTTTAGGGTTGGGGGAAGATGATTGATGCGGGAAGCTTCCAAGAAATTACTAGCTTTGAAAATTGCTTTACTCAACCATCCTTCAAGGGAGTGGTCCAAGTTTATATTCTTAGTTAAAATTATTTTGATAGTTGTCCTTCAAGGGAGTAGTCCACCTTATGTTTTATAATTTTAAATGAGTTTTCAATAGCTATCCTTCTAGGGAGCAGTCTATGAATGCTGATAATGACCCATTATTTTGTTTTGAATTTGATATTGCTTTTGCTTTTATTCAATTTTTCTTGACATAGACTTTCTTATACATACTAAAAAGGGTTACCTTTATGAAGGTCAAACTAAGGGCATAAGAAGGTTTAGTATGTGAAAAGAGGTTTAGGTGATATTGACCATGGGAATATATCCTGAAGAGGGATAGAAAGTACCATGAGTATCATGCCATATGTAGAGACATGGTACCAATAGTTCAAGATTAAGCTATGAATGTGATAGATAATCACATGATTTAGTTATAGTCTATTTCCCCTAAAAATTGGGAAATGAATATGGTTAAAGGGATGAGCTTAAGTTAGATAAAAGATGATTATGACCCATATTTAAACATAGAAAGGATGAAGATACAAAGAATTGAGAGGATTAGGTTCTAGTTTACCCTTGAGAGAGGACAAATGATAAGATCTTGATCCATACATATGGGTTATGATATAGGGTCCAGGCTAATTTAAATCTAATTTGCCCCTTTTTATTTTCTCCATATTAGTTACGTCTTGATTTTTCTTGAGAATGAGATCTCCAATATTGAATTCTTAGACTTTAAGGTGTTTGTTATAGGCAGATTTGATTCATTCTTGATATACATTAAGATGGGAAAGAACAACCAAATGATGCTCGTCAAGTAGCTCAAGTTGAGCTAAAAGTTTTTGATGGTAATCATATTCCAAAATAAGGTCACACAAAGATATGTGAAGACAATGTATTTTCACTTCAAGAGGCAATATAGCCTTAGATTTAAACATACGAGAAAAAGGGTTAGCACCCATAGGGGTTTAGATGCTAGTGTGATATGCCCATAAGGTGAACAGGATGTGTAGGTGGTAATCTTGACCCAAGACATTAACTATTTTGGTAAGCATGTTATTAAGGGTTTTGTTAGAGGCCTTGAATCAGGTGATAAAAATCTAAGTTTAATACTAAATACATCACAAATACCCTGAACTTGTTTGTTTTTGAATGATTTTCCATTATTAGTGATGATCTTATGGGGAACATCAAAATGACATATGATATGATGGGTGATAAATTAGATAATATTTTCATATTTTATTGAGATAAGAGGAATGAATTCCACCCATTTGGTAAAATATTAAGTCACAGTGATGATAGAGTGATGTCTTTGTGAAGAATGGGGGTTAATTTCATTAATAAGGTCTATAACCCATTGTGAAAATAACTATAACTCAGTGGAAACTTGAAATCTATGGATGGGTGTGTGATGCAAATTAGCATATTTTTGACACTTGACACACTTTTTCACATAATCATAATAATCTTGGTTAAGGGTAGGCTAGTAATAACCTAGGTAAGGGATGTGCTTAGCTACAATGAGTCTACTAAAGTGACCCCTACAAATAACATTACGTGTTTCCTTGATAGCGTGAGAAGTTTTTGGACAATGATGGCAACAGAATATGAGTCCATCAAAACTGCATTTGTAGAGGATGCCTCCCATAATGATGTAATGGGAGGTGCTCTAAATAAATGATTGATGGGCATTCCTAGAGAGCATAGATGGAACTATTCCAAGCTTTAGGTAGTTGAAGGTGTATTGATACCAAAGGCCAAGCATGATCTCTTCCACACTAAAGATGGTTGGAGTATCTGATTTGGTATAGAAAGGTTTGATGAGGTGATAAATAATGATTGATAGCTTTAAGTATGAGGGTGTCGATGGGATCTAAGATGTAATTAAAGCTATGGTGTTAGCAAAGTTATTGGTAGATCATGGGGTGGTTTGAATATGGTGGTGTTTGAATGATGTTAAGAGTTCTATACCTAGTTGTCTCTACATCTAAAAAATCTCATTTTTACACTAGTATATGTCATTGACTTGATTGACTACAATTTGGGAGTCACCAAATATTTTGATCATTTTAACTACTAAAGCTAAGGCAATTTGATCATTTTGACTCATATACAACCATATTATGGGTACATTCAAAGTCAAGTTTAAAAGATAAAGGAAGTGATTCATCGATGAGGGGGATAAGCATGATACTAAATCCCCCACCAAGCTATCATTTTGAATAATCAAATATGGTTACTTGGTCAATGAAATTAGCTTGAGATAGGCTTGTGATTGACTTATCTAAGAATTCAAGATGAGGTTTATTATCTATTACGGGTGCATCAACCAACTATTCAACAATGACTTACCCCTTAATTAACTTCTACTAGAAGAAATCAAGGTTAAACTTAGCTAAAATTATGAACCACTTGGCCATACGCTAGTTTTGGTATAGGTTGGAGTGCATGTACTTGAATGGGTCGATATTGGTTATGATAAAAGTTTTGTGGTTAAGAATGTAGTGGAAAAGTTTGGTAGCCATGAAGACTAAGGCCAAGTATAGTCTCTCAGTGTGAGTATATTGAGTTTCATAGTCTACAAGGGTATAACTTATTTAATAAACATCTTGCTCTTTGTGTTGTTCATCTCGATGGGCAAGCATTGCCCCTAGGGAATGGTTAGTGGTAGAGATATAAAGGTAGAAAGGTTGGTCATCCTTAGGGGGTGTGAGGATAGGTGGAGATAGAAGGTAGCATTTGAGAGCATCAAAGGCCTTCTAAAAATAAGCATTCCATTTGAAAGAGATGTCCTTTTTCAAGAGGTGATAGAAGGGTTGACACTGATCTAAGAGCTAAGAGATGAAGCGACAAATGGATTGGAGCTTCCCTTGTAGACTAGGGAGTTGCTTAAGATTGATTGAAGGTAACATCTCAAGGATGGATTTAATTTTGGCTAGATCAACTTCTATTCCTCGAAGGGAAATGATGAAGCCAAGGATTTTACCTAATAAGATCCCAAAAATACATTTCTTAGGATTGAGGTAGATGTGGTAGTCAATAATTATTTCAAAGATAATATTGAGAATTTATAAGTGGTCATTAGAAGTTTGGATTTCCTAATGAGTTCATCCATGTAATCTTCTATGATTGTGTGGATGAGGTCATGGAAGATGTAGGTCATAACACATTGGTAGGTTTCACTAGCATTCTTAAGATCAAAGGGCATGACTCTTTTATATAAATTCCCCCATGGGGTTATAAAGGTAGTTTTATGTTGATATTTATGGGAAATCAAAATTTGATTATAACCTGAGAATCCATCCATGAGATATAACATCTCATGGCCTATTGTAAGATCAACAAGTTAGTCAATGCTAGGTAGAGGAAAATCTTCTTTTGGGTAGGAAAAGTTAAGGCCACAAAAGTCCACATAGATACATAATCCCCTATGGATTTAATGATAGGTATGATGTTTAAAACCTACTTGGGATAATCAATGGGTTTAATGAAGTCGATAGAGAAGATGTGTTGAGGTTCTTATTTGATAAGAAGGGATATGCAAGGGTGAATTAATCAAAGTTTATGTCTAATAGGTTTGGTTTCATGATTAGTTATAATGTTATGGGTGGAAATGATCAAGTCAATACTAATAATATCAACATATGACAAGGTGAATGCAATGCTATGATCTTGGAGGAAGGTCAAGTAGTCCTAAAGCTCATTAGTGGTTAAAGATTGGCTAAGTTTGATAACATGGGGGTTGCCTAAAGTACCTATGTCAATATCCATGGTGGGTTCCTTTAACATGGTTGATATCTCTAAATGAAAGGATTTGTTGATAGAAGAATCAGGTACACCAAGGTAAGTAAGAATAAAATCATCATCCTAACACTAAAAAGTGTTAATGGTAGGAGAGTCTTCTCCCACTAATTTAGGATGGATCTAACAGATGGATATGGTTTCCACTTCATTTTGATAAGTTAGGGGGCCAAGGGTAATAATGTTGACAAAAAAAATCTAGGTGGGATTATATCCTCATCCTCACTCTTAAGGGGGTGTTGGTGAGGAAGGGGTATCTTCTTCAACAATGGTAGCCATAGGTTGTTTGTCTTTATTTTTATTACATAGAATAAATCCAAGGTAATTCTTCTCATGAGGTTTTTATGTCTCAATCAAGATCAAAGTGTATGGTCCATGCTTGTATTTTCATAAGCCAAATCCTTTCTAGGCACACCTGTGAAGGTATATTTTGGCAAAGTTTGGGTTGTCCAAGTAAGAGAAGTTAGAGATGAATGGTTGAGGTGAAGAAGGGGTGGAATCAAGATTAAGTGGCTTATCAATTATTCCATAGATAAATTGGGTTTGATAGTTGGGAGGTCCTAAAGGAATAATAGCTCCAATGTTGAGATCATAACTTGGTTAGTGATTAAGCTTTCTATATTCTTGGGGAGTTTAAAAGGCATAAAGGGTGAGGAGATGGTATTCTCCAAAGGTAAGGCATTGAAAGGTAGGTTCTAATGGATTAGTGATGGGTATCTAGTCCATGAGAATAGATGAACTAGTAGATGCCTCAGTGGAAGGGAAAGCAATGGCTTTGGCTTTCATGGGTGAGGGCTTGGTGGTGGATGTTTGTGGTGTTTTGGATGGATGTAGGAGAATGTCATTAGGTTAGTAGGTCATATTGCATGTTTTAAAATATTTTGGGCTAGTTTTTATGGTAATGAATCAACCATTGTGTTCAAACTTGACACAATGATGTAGGGTGGAAGGTACATAAGCCATGACATGAATCCAAGGTCTTCCTAGTAAAACATTGTACTAGAATTCACCTTCAATCACATAAAAGAGTCTGAAGAGCATGTAAGGTCCTAAATAAATGTGAAGGATGATGGTGCCCAAGGTGGTGGTTATAATGTTGTTAAACGATCTAAGGATGGCTAAAGTTTTGGACATGATATTGTCTAGAAATTTGAGTTGGTCATAAGCATGAGAAGAGATGATGTTGATGCTAGCTCCCCCATCAATCATAACCTATTTAATGTAGGTTTAGTCATTATGGGCAGTAAAAAATATAGTGGGATCTTGGTATTTAGGGTGGATAGAGGGTATCTCCAAGTCCTTGAAGGTAATAAGGGTGGAGAGTTGGAGAGCACTTACAAAGGCCTCTATGGGTGGAGAGTCACTGGGTCTGACTTCAATAGCTTGCATAGCCTCTATCATGGCATGATAATGGTGAAGTGAATTGGAAATGATCTCATAGAGGCTTATCTTAGCTAGAGTTTGGTGAATTTTCTTAAGAATGACCCTCCTAATGGATTTAGAGGGGTTAGCCTCAGAGGTACCTAAGATGGTAACTTTGGGTTTAGCTAAGGATGAAGAGGTTTGGATTTGGTTTGTTTTAAGGTGAGAGGATGGGTATATCCATGGAATGGACACCTTGGCCTTCCCTTTATCAATTTTTTTTATTATGTGACCATGTTAATGGTGTGGATAGAGGGGAAAGATGTGATAGGAGGTTAGGTAGGTTTCCCATCACTCTCAGATGAGAGTGGAGTATCAAGTATGCTTTGGAAAATGGTCATTGGGTGTGTTGGTAGGGGATTCAAGGGAATTAAATCTAGTAAAGATCATCCTCATCATAGAATTAATGGATAATGGCCTGAAGAGATTTGTAATTTTTGGTGTCATGCCTAGGTATCTTGTGATAAGAATAGGCTTCATGGTCATTATACCAAGATAGATTTGAACCAAGAGGATTGAAAGGTCTGATAGGAGGTAACGTAAGGCCAGATGCTCACAAAAACCTTTGAAAAATGGTTGAATAGGATTCATCTAAAGGTGGGAAAGGTTGAGAGGTTATAGTTTTGGTTGGTAAGGTAGGTGTTTTTATGGCACTAGATCTGGTGAGAAGGGTTTTAGATAAGGTAGTGCTTTTAGTTAATGGTTTTGTTTTGGTTATGATAGTGGTTAGAGGATTTGAGGTTGATAGTTTGGCTATGGGTAACTAGAAAAAGACTAGGGTATCAGATAGTAAGTGTGATGCTATAACCAAAAGTGGTGGATGACATATGTTAAAGGGAACTTGCTTCTTAGTTAAGGTTGATAAATGAGGGCCTGAGATATAAGTTTAGGTGGAGGGAGGTAAAATATTATATATGTGGCCCTTTGATGGTTTCAATTCTTAAGTCAGTTTAGGTCAAGGTTTGGGTGGGGTTAATTCCACTTTTAAAGATGGGTGAGCTAAACTTCATGAAAGGAAGGCACCTAGATTTCCAAAGGGTTTGGTCGATGGTGTAGGTGTTTGAGATGTAGTTTCTTTGGCTAGCTAAGAAGGTAAAGGGTTGGTAGAAGTTATAATTAGTTTAAGAAGTGGTGGAATAATGATGTATTCATTAGTTAAAATCATGATAGAAGGTTCAAATTTTTTGATGTAAGGGAGACCTAGTTGTTGCTAGAAAGTGGTTAGACTCTATTATGGTTTTAAAGCAAATTATAGTTTTTGAACTAATGTACAAAAATGTTTATGGGCCAATTTTGATCCCTATGTAGTGGATACAAATGAAAAACTCAAAGGTTCGGGAATATGGTCGGTAGGTTGGTCAATTTACTAAGGTGAGCAAGGTAAGTTTAGGATAAATAGGTCCTCCATGGGAGGTGTTTGTGAAAATGCTTCTCCCCTAGGGATAATGTCTATATGAGTAGTGGTTTGTTTGGTAGTAAGTGGGGATGGTGAATTAGGAATGGTTTTTTGTTTAGATATATTAATGAAGGAGGTATGTGATGATTCTAAAGCCTCTATGAGTGAAGCTAGGGATAAAGGAGCCTCCTTGATTAGTGTTTTCAAATGAGGGGAAGGTGACTCCAACACTTTGGTAAATGAGGTGAGGGAAGAGTAGGTATCTTGGATGTTCAAATTATCATGGATAGGTATATCAAGAACCATATTAACTATGTGGGCATCATGAGAGCCTTTAGCCTATATGTCCTTGCTTTTGACAAGGGCATGGTTGGGAAAAGGCTTCCTAAAATTGATAAGAGCTTGACTTTACAGGGCATTAGGGTTATCTAACACGAGTTCCCCCATGTTGATAAGGCTTTGAACAAAATTATTAAAGGTATTACATCAATTAATGTCATGTCTAATTACTTCATAGAAGTCACATAGGTCATTCACATTGTACCAAGTAGGTGTAGGATGAGAAGAATCAAACTATTGAGGAGTTTTAATGGGTGAAAGCTCTATGAAGTTAGCTTTTAATAGCTTTTCCAAAACCAAGGCATAAGACTCTCCTAGTGAAGTGAACTATTTTTGGTTGATTTGGTTTGGGATTTGTGATTTTTTGTTAAAAGGATTGGGATAGTTCTACTAATTGACATTAGGTGGTGGGGTGGTCTTAAGGACAACTGCAATCATAGTTCCCTTGTTCTTAGTTCTAATGTTAGCTTAATTGCCTAGTTTGGAGGAAGATGTTTCATTGGTATTGAAAGTAGAGTTATTGTTTAGTAACTTTAGTTTACCCTCATTTATTGCTTATTTTTCTAACTTATGTGCCATGGTGAAAGCCTCATCAAAAGTTTTGAATCTTTGAACACATAGCTTAGAAGAGATATGTTTGGTGCGGGCTTGAGCAAAAATCTTTATGAGTTTAGGTTGAGGCAAGGAAAATGAAAGTTTATTAATCCATCTTCTCCAATGGGTGATGAAATTGGTAATGGACTCATCATCAAATTGTCTAATATAATAGAGATTGGTGATAGTGACCTTTTTAGAAATGTTAATGGAAAAGTGATCTAAGAAGACCTGGGCTAACTGGGTAAAAGAGAAGATTGAATGTTTGGTGATGGCACTATACCAATCAAGTTTTGAGCTAGATAAATATATGGGGAAGGTTTGAAGGACAAAGGCATCATCATAAGAAATCATGTAACATACGTGTCTAAAATCCCTAAGGTGATGTTGGGGTCTTCTTTGCTCTAAAATATGGTGAATTTTGGAAGCTCCCATTGTGGAGGGTAAGGTATGATAGGACCAAAGGGGTGAATAGGTTCATTACAGATCTAATCATAGGATAGGATATTATGAGACTCTTAAATGTATGACTCAAGGTTCATCATTTTGTTCATGAGAAGTTTCATTAAGTCAGTTTGAAGTGATGCACCAAAAGGGTTATAAGGTGGATAATGTGGTTGAGGTTGGGTTGAATACTGGTAATTATTAGGTGGTCGGGAGTTTGTCATATTTTAGAATGTGTATGTTAGAGGTTGGGTAGATGAGATGTAAGGGTAAGTGGATGTTGGTGGTTGAGTAATGGGTACATACCCTTGTGTGTTTGTGATGTATCCTAGATTGGGTGTAATGGGTACCTATTGATGGATTGTAAAAGGTTGGGTATGAATGGTAGTTGTGTTGGTGATAAGAGAAGTAGTAACTCTCATGCTAATAATTAGTGAAGTAGAAGGGATGGGTATTGCTAGATTTGGTAAAGGGGTTTTGATCAATGGGTTGGGGTTGATAGAGGGAAGGTTTTCAATTTTTATGGTATGTGTTCCAACAATGAGTGGAGTATGATGGGTTAACGGTTGGGTTGTTCCTAAGGTGGAGGAATCATTGGTAGGGGTGGAAGGTGTAAGGGTAGCAGTTGGTTAGATAGTTTGGTTTTTATATATGGTATCTAAAGGGTCAATAGATAAATATGTTAGGGTAAAAAATGGTTGGGTAGTGATCATGTCAATAGGAACATTCTCCATAAAGTGGGATGGCATACCGTAGGGAGGATCTAGGGATGAAGTATAAACTAGTATATGGTGAGGAGAGGTGTTGAGATAATGTTGAAGGGCAACTGGGTTATTGTCAAGAAAGGTGGTAAATTCCATGTCTCCTTGGGGAAATACCTAAGGAAAATTGGGAATTTTCAAAGGATGAGGTGAGTTTTACAATTCAAAGATGTACTCCATATGTGAGGAAGTAGAAGATGATGATTATAATAATAATGGGTTCTATTCAACTAGGTCTTTACACTATTGGTGTGTGATAACTATGCAGAGAAGGAAGAGAGAACAAAAAAGAATGAACTCACTACTAAAATATAAATAAGACAAAAACAAATGATTCAAACAATCAAGGAACTACTAGAAGGTACCTAAAGACTAAAGCTAGTTTTAATCTTGCTTTTGGTTTATGGCTTAGTTTTTGAGAATATGTGATAGAAGTTGGCCTGTAGATCAAGTAATATAAAAGTAGTCTATGGTTGGTTTTAGGTTATTTATGTGCTCAAAATAATTTTTATTGTAATTTTATGTGTGGCATGGTATTGGGGCCTACCCCTCACTTCATACATCACAATGATAAAGGTGTCAGGTGATTTCCTACTATATATCAAATTCCAGAGTTTATAGTCAACCAGAGATCTGAGTGGGTTATTCCCTTAGTAATGAAATCCAAGTAGAATTTCCAGGAAGGGGTAAGGTGACCACTAAGTTATGAAATCCTAGTTAGGCCTTGTCTCAAATTATTTTGATGTTTAATTGATGAAAGTGGTTTGGCTAGTGTGTGAAACAAAAATGGTGCTATGATAAGATTATTGTGCTTTGATTCAAAGTGTACTAATGTTAAAATTAATCAATAGATGTAGTTGATTTTAAGCCCAAAATATATTTTAGTTTCAATTATGAGCACACATAAAGAGAAGATCATATAAATGCAAATAAAATACAAGTAGAGACTCTAGTTCTCACTGGGCATGCCAAAATATTTCATGTAATTTTTTAGCTTTAGTTCTAAAAAAGAGAGAAAAGAACTCAATGTAGGTATGGTTGAAAAACCTATTTTTTATGCATGAATTGAATCAAAAGATTGTGAATAAATCCTCTTTGGTTAGGGAAAATAACCTACAAATAAGAAATCACTGAAGTAGACTTATTTATTAGATAGATAGTTGGGTGGATTGCCTAGCAGTAGCTAGATATCAAAAGTGAGAGATTCCTTAGGGGATATCAATCCACACATTTTAAATAATTAAATTCACAAAACTAGAAATAAGGTAATTTCATCAATAATCAAAAGGTAATGAAATTAAACACAAGAATTCTTGCTCAGTAAATAGACTACACATGATAAAATTAGTGATAAACTAAATAATACTAGTGCTAAGGGGTTGAGGTATGCTTCAAAAAATCTAAAAGGGGTCTATGAACAGGTAGGAATATAAAAAAATATGTTTATTTAGAGGTAGGTGGATGAAAATAGGTTACTATTTTTTACTACCATAGGTGACCATCAATGATTGGGGTGATCATCGATGATTAGAGGTGACTGTCGATGGTTAGGAGTGACCATCGATGGTTACTGTGTGAATTTTAGGTTGTTAATTACTAAATAATAGGATCCAAAAGATGGATTTTGGGAGATGGTAAAGGGTTGAGCTAATTTAAAAATGGAAATATAGTACATGAATATTGATAAACAAGTACTTGTATTACCAAAAGTCAATTGGGTGAGTGGTTGAAATAGTCAGCCTATTGGTAGAATCTAGTTTGATTTTGACAAAGTAATGGTACCTGAAAGCTTGGTTGAGAGGTGATGGTGAATTATCTCTGAATAAGTTAGCTAATGATGTTTGATGATGATGATAATGTTGATTAACATACAAAAGAAAACTCTCAAATACTTGAGATCTTGATAATTATTGATGATTGATTTGACCTCCAAGACCTCTTTCTCTTATATGCATAAACAAGAGGTGGAAGTGAAGGTGTAACTAGGCCATATAAATATAATACATCCATAAAAAAGGCTCATAACTATATTTAGAAAAGTTATATTTAGAAAATGGGTTAGTGGAAAGCTTGCATACTTTTTGTTAAGAGGTGCATCATGACCGTCAATGGTTAGGGGTTCCTAAGGGTGACTATCTATGGTCACCCTAATCACCAGTAGTCAAGTTCTAGAGGAAAAAGGTCTTAAAGGCTAGGTTGAGTCAGTTTGGTAAAACTAAGTATGGATGGGTGTGGTTAGGTCTAATTGGTGTAGGTTGGTCCCAAGGGGGTCTTAGGTAGGTCCAGGGGGTTTTCAACATTCAGAAGAGTAGGTATGAAAAATTCTAGTGTCTACAAACATAATAATTTTGATCATCGATAGATTTATTAAAAATTATTTCTCTCCTCTTTGAAATACCTAAAAGTGTGATTTTTATTCAACATGGTAGTTAGAGGATTTACCAAAGATGAAAATTTAAGAATAAACCTTCTCACAAACTTGGTCTTACCTAGGAAGCTTTGAAGGCTTTTTCTATGACTTGGAAGTGAGAGAGATATGATTGCTTCTAACCTTTCTAGATCAATTGATAATCCATATTTAGATACCACATGTCCTATAAACTTGCCTTCATGGACATAAAATACACACTTATTTGGGTTCAAAAACACTTTAAACTCTCTACATCTATCAAATTCTTGCCTCAAGTGGTCCAAGTGTTAAACTACATTTTTAGAGAAAATGGTTATGTCATCCAATTAAACTAATATCATGTCATTAATAAGGCCTCTAAATTCCTTATCCATGGACCTTTGGAAGGTTTCAATAGAATTTATCAACCCAAAAGGCATTTTCTTGTAGGCATAAGTACCCCATTTTATTGTAAAAGTATTCTTGTATTGGTCACACTCCTGCACAATAGTCTGGTTATAACTTGAATAACCATCAAGAAGTAATAATATATTATCCCCTAAAAAATTTTGAGGGATTTTTTCCATAGGAGGAAGACTGTAATGATCTATAAGGGAAGCTCTATTAAAGTCCCTAAATTCAACACATAACCTAATCTCCCCTTTCTTCTTTCTAACTTGGACTAGGATGGCTACCCATGAGGAATGCTTGATAGGGAATATGACATTAGATTAAATTAAATTAGTAAGATATTTTATTATAAATGGTTCAAGCTTGGGGTTTATATTCCTTTTTTTTATCTCATTGGTTAAGTATTGGTCTCAAATTCAATGTTATGTTGGACTGAATTTGGTTCAATCCACTAAGATATTGTTAGTTCTAAGAAAACACACCATCATAGCTTTTTAACAAGTAAATGAAATCATAAATTTCATATTGAGGACATATCTTAATATCCTTCAGAAATTTTCCATTAGATATGGCTATTGGTTTGTAATTCTCATCTTTGATCTTTAGGTTCATCTTCTCTCCTTTGAGTTGGTCATCCAAGTTGAATATGCTCTCGAAGGTGACTAATTCCTTACGAAACTTGTTTCCCTACAACTAGATTATTTGATCTTCATACTAATCTTGGAGTCTTTCCTAGTTTATAGATAAGAACTCAGCTTCATTTTGTATAAAGTTAATGCTTTATGCATTATTTTCAAATACTTTCCAACTAGCATTGTTGTTAGGAATTACAAGCCTAACAATTAGCTGAAAAGTTGCTTTGAACCTTCATGGCATCATTGGTAAGGTCATATTGTGATCCCACCATGGTAATTCTATCTGTATCATCATTCATTCTCCTTAGCACAAATTTGACGTTGAAGGCATCAAAACCTTCAATGAGGTCCCATACCCTATGTTTGTAGGCCTTCAACATGTTTTTTTTGGATGCACTTTAGCCTCTAATCTAATTCATAGCTAGTTAAATATCCCCAAGATATTAGAGCAACTTTATTCCTCTTTTTTGAGTCACTTGGAGACCTTAAATAAGAGCCTCATACTCTGCTACATTGTTGCTATAGCTAAATTTTAGCCTATATGAGAAGAATTACTCCTCCCCTTGAGGAGAGATCAATAAAACACCTACACCAACTCCATTTTTTATCTTATAACCTTAAAATAATATCCACCACATACATTCAAGGTCTTTTTGTTCCTTGATAAGATTTAGCAAAACATAATTTTCTTCAAAAATGCAATGTGTGCCCAATCTATTCACTTCAATGTGCTCATATGGATCAAATTCATATTGTTCATTTACCCACTCATCAAGCAAGTAATCAGGGATATCTTCAGCATGAGTGGTGTATTATTGACTAGAAACCTCTTCAACCTAATCAAATATGGTGAAATTCACAATCATGGGGTTTGGAAAATAGGGCTTAATGTGGTACTTGGAGATTGGCTCAGATTTGATAGTGAATCTAGTACCATATATTATTCTAAACAACATGTTAGACTAATTATAAGACATGTATCCACCTATATTAGTAGTAAAGTCACATGATAGATATATATCAAAATATGGATGTAATTCAATGACTAAGATATCAAATAAATGAGACACTTGAACAAGCAAGTAGGGTTAGATTTAGGCTTTTTATGATTCCCAAAGTCCTAATAGCTAAACCATCCAATTTGACAAGTCCCTTTGAGATAGGGGCATACTATAAACCTAGTGAATCAGTTATCTTCTTAGCCATGATAGAGTTACTTTTCCTAGAATCAATCATACAATTATGAATAAGGTTGTTCTTAAAGACAATAGAGATGTGAAATGGAGGGGGTTTACCAATTTGACCACTAACTTCTTCCTTGGGTTGGCATAGACTAGTACAGGTAGCTAGTATACTTGCATTATTTGCTTGACCAATATGACTTAATGCCCATTCAACAAGTCTCTTTGAGCTAAGGTGAAATAGATCCTTCCATATGGTTAAATTGAGGTTGGTTTTCTTTATTTGTTCAACAATATTAAAATGTATTTGAGATTCCTTTGACTAAAATTTAGGTATAACTATATCCTTTTTTATGTATGATGGTTTGAGGATATATTTATTTTAATGTTTTGGTTGAGTAAACATTTGTATTTTCATTGGGGGTGGCCTAATTTAATGGCATTTGAGGTGTTCTAATATTTATCTTCTCCTTAGTATCCTCTTGATAAGTATGTGGGGCTATAACATGACCAATTCTAGAAGGACCTTCCTCTATTACCATTTTATTTAACCTTGTATTGTATGTTAGATGGGTGACACTTTTTATTGAATACTCATTATAATTTATAACAAAAAGTTAACCTTATTTCCAATTCACCAAAGTGGACTCACCTTGTGTTTATGTTGGTTCATGCCCTCCTTCAACTTGTAGAAGTGGTTCACTAGATTTTCCTTAGGAAAGTGAGGAATTTAGGACCATCAAGCCCTAATTTATCAAACCATTTAGACATGTAGTCTGATTTTGGGGCTGATTGTAAGGATAATGCCACTCATAGTCCTAGAATAGATTGTTTTATACATCATAATAGTTTTTGAGGTGCTGGAAGTATTGGGATTATGACTCTGGTAAGGTCTAGCATGAGTAACCTAATCTTAAGCTTGCATATTACCTTGATAAGACTATCTTTGAGACATATATGGATATTATAGGGTTGGTAAAGTCTAAAATTTGGAACTTTTTACCTTTTCAAAGAAACTAATTCATTATCAAATCTTTGAAAATTGACTTTACCTCATGTAATTCATTGGGTAAGGGCAAGAAAAGTGACTTGTGGGTTGTTTGTTATGAGAATAAGTGCCAAAGTAGGATAAATAGATAGAATTATAGGTTATGTAGGGGATGGAAACTCTGGAACTAGTGGTCAAGGGAGGTCTTGGGGAAGTTTTCCTAGCTCGTATGACGTAATTCTCAACCCTAATGGTAATATCATAGGCATCAAGAAGAGTTGTAGCCCCCAAAGATTGGATCATCACTACTATGTCACTATTTAGGGATCTCAAATAATAGAAGGAAAAAGAGTTAGGGGTGGGTTTTACTAGTTTTGGAATCCTATTTTAATTATTTTAAAAATTGAAGTTATAATCCAACATAAACTCTTGTGGAGCTCTCTTAATGGTGGCTAGTTGCTCCATGAGTGAAAGATGGTCACTATTATCTTCAAAATGTTGGCACAAACTTTCTCCCAACTAATTCTAGTTATGAATTAAACCTATTTTAGACTTATATGCTAGGGGAGAGATCTCCCTTTCAAGCATATATCTATAAGTCTCACAACTACATTATCCTAGGTAATATGATGAACAAAACAAATATTTGTTATATTTGAATGTGTTCATTATGTATTGTATTATCCTCACCAATAAAGGATGGGATGATCTTTAAGGTTGAAAATAGTGTGTCATCATACTTTTGAAGTTTCAATGGGATGCCTCCATTGAATTAAACCAATAGATGATTTTTTGGGACAATCATGTGATGAATTTGGTTCAATGTCTGTCTTGGTCTTGAGAACATATAAAATGGAGGTATTGATTGTGATCTTAGATAATGTTTCCTAGAGCATCTATCTCTTCTTTCAAGAGATTTTGATATTTTCGCTATCTTTATTCTAGAAGTGAATGATAAATCCACAAAATCAAAGTTAGTGTCTCTTGTTAAAGCTTTTATCTCCTTTGGCATGAATGTATAAAGTTGATATGAAACCAAAAACCTTTAGAGTTTATAGGTGCCTCTAAAATGCATTCAATTCTACTAAAACCTACTAAGGACAACACCAAATCCTCAACTAAATTTTACAAGTTATATAGAACTAGTCCCATCGGGTGTGCCAAAATTGTTATTAACCTGGAATGCACCCTGTTAAGTCATGAGACCTATTTCAAGTGACATAATGAAAATAATCCTAGGTGTGGGTGACCTATATCAAGAGTGAATCTTTAGATAAGCCCATATCCTTTTCAAATCATAAGGAACCTAATTTAAGATCAGGTTATATCCCTCTAACCTAAAATAACAAATCCTAAACTAAGATATAACTATGATTTTATCATGAAAATGGAGAAGACGTTGAACTAAAACTTAAAATGGTGTGATGCACCAAGATTTTAAGGTTTCATCTACTTACCAAAAATAACACAATAGGACTAAAAAAAGGATTGAATTTAGTCTTACACAATCTCCAATTTAGGCTTTTCATGCATCAGTGTTTCATATAGAGGTGGTGGCCTATGCTAGAACTAGAAGGGACACCTAAAAGGTCCTACAAAAGGCACAATTAACCAATTTCCATAACTAATTACCTACATAACTAGTTTTAACAAAACATATGACATGTAAAAGATGAACCTAATTATACCAAGGTAAACGAAAATGGACATATAAAAGGGAGAACACTCTCTTCCATAAGTATAGATCAATAAAACAAAAAAATCATGCAAAAATATAAGTTTGAATAAGGTGAAAATTATAATATTTATTTAGTTCAAAGGCTTGGAACTAGCATTACAAGTGTTTATAGGAGTAGCGTTTTAATATACCCAATAGAGGGATACCAAATAAGGCATTTCCAACCCAATATATAAGAAATGAAAGACCAGAGAGAGGAAAAAACACTAATAAATTACAAAAAAATAGTTCTTACAATATGATTCAGCCTATTCAAGAGAGAAAACAAGTAAAAATGAGGAGCATGAGGCCTAATTCGACATGTTCGTCTACCACATTGATGATATTCTAATGGAAGTTGGTGTAGAAATAGAGGAATAGGCCTTACCTGTTACTATTTTTATCACTAGGAGTGATTATAGATTATGGACATGCTCATTAACATTTGTTACTTTTAATAAACTACATTGATTATAATAACTCACCCCTTTCTTCTCACTTGCATGTCAAAACCTATTGCATGGTTGACTTGGGAGAAGACCTCCTATGCCATTTTAATCCTTGAGGGTTGACTTTTCATAATAGACACTTCATGGAGGAGTTACATGTCTATGAGATTAGGTTTTCAATGCTTTAGATCTCCATTATATCCTGAATGACCCTTAACTCCACCTATAGTCATGATTCACAATATATATTAGCTTAATCAAACTAAAAATCACCTTGAAACTCATGTGGTGGTATTTAAGAGAGGTAAATGAGTTGTAGTGTTATATGTTTTCATGAGGAATCCTTGAATAACTTGATAAATTTGCATTTTCATGCTTGACAATACTATCTTATCCTCTTATCCTTTTTGTAGCTCTATAAAAACTTATTTGAGTCCTTGTCCTCATGTATCAAAATGTCCTTAACCTATGAGAAATGTGTTAAAATTAGCTTGCATAACATGTTGTAGGTCCCCCATATTGAGACCATGATGTTGGCAGTTTATGGAGATAATTGAATCTCTTCTCCATCCCTTGGGAAGTCCTCAACATTATTCTTCCTTTATGACAAGCTCTTTGAGTTTAAGATTTACATATAATAACATTATTGTACTTGAAGAACCTTCCAACTTCAATAAGTTCTTAAAAACTTGTTATAACTTGCTAACTCCACTAACTCTATCCTCTCTTTTGACATTGGTGATGAGTTTGTAAAATGTCTCATTCATAATATATTTTATGGCCTTAATTATGTCAAATAGTTGAGCATTTTATGTAATCTTGATATTTATAACTAATATAAGGTAAGAAATAGAAGCTTTTATCTATATAAACTAATGTAAAGTCTAAGTCTATCTTTTTTGCACTTTATTCTAACATTTGCATGTTTTAGGATTCAAATTTTAACATTTAAAGGCAATAGTAGTATCAAAATGAGTTTTGTCAAGATTTCATGAAGACAAGGAGGATCCAAGACAAATAATGAACCATTAAGAGCCATCTATAGATTTTGAAGCTTACTGTAGATTTTTATAGTCAGATATAAATTTCAATAATCAGTTATGAATTACGATAACAAGCTATAGATTGTATCAATTTTGCTATGGATTGAGCTAGTTTTCTCTAGAATTGATCATAGTAAATTCTAAAGGGTTCAGATAGCTTCTCTAACTTCTTCATGACAATATGGAATAATCTTTTTGACATTTACATTTCTATACATCTATATAAATAGTTGTTTATTTCTATTTAGTCTTCCATTTTTGGGAGTTAATACTCTAGGTCACAATGATGAAGATAAAAGATATGAGCATCGATATATGTAAATATTTGGTTGATATAGTTAGGCATGGAAATTTTTATCTATCAATTCTTTGACTCATTAAATATCTCATTATATTGACTTTCTATTCTAACTATATCACCCATTCTATCTAAAATATCTTCCTATTTCAAATCAATTAAGTTATTATCTAGTATGTAGGGATAAATAGTTTATTGGTATAGAATAATTAGATAGACCCATGATAGGATCTATAAATTTTACACCTACATATAGAGATATTTTAATTTTGGTTATTTTCTAAAATACAAAGTATTGCAGCATTTTCCTTTCTTAATCTCTATGTTGAAGAAATATTTAAGCTGAATTGATATGAACCTAGATTTGAGGGTGAGCAAGGGCCCATTCCCCAAGGATATGGAATATTTATTTGGTATTTATAAGTTGATTTTGTATTTATTTTAATTATATATTGATGTAGATATATGTTTGTATAATTAAGATTGAAAACCTACATGATAGATTGAATAATTAATTTTTTTTTAGCATAAGCATTTATTTCATTCTTACAAATTCTAAAAATATATATTTATGATTGATTTTAATCAGTAAGTGAGGATTTGATATTCTTTTAATTCTATAAGACTGATTTGAATAGGTTTGTTTTGCATTTATGTGAATTATTTTCAAATTCTACAAATTAGATTAGATTGAGTTATTTATGTTTTTTGAAAAGAGTGTTTCTTTCCAAGTAGTAGCTTAGAAGTTATAAGTAGATATAGATTAGCATAACATCCAAAAAACCCAAAAAAAATGTAATATTAACTTGAAATCGATAAGGTATCTTATTGCAAATAGATTTAGGCACTGCCTTGGAAAGAATATACACCAACATAAGTTGGTTAAATGAAGGGGTAATAATGACAATCATAATTTTTGATGTCATTTCTATAGACCCTTTTAGGTGTCAGTAAGGTAAAAAATTAATCTAACAATCCATAAAACATAAAATTATAAAAATAGAATAAAATCACTCTCTTGTCAAAATCAAGTATATTAGTTGACCATGAGATTCAAAAGGTAGATTTGTTCTAAAAGATTTTGATCCTTTATAATAAAGAATCAAGATATTCATAGATAAAAATGATAGCTTACAAAAAGAGATAAGAGAATATTTCAGAAATATCTCTAAAGGACCACAAGAATCCTCTTCTACAACAACTAAAATTACAGATACTAAGCAAATGGAACCCCCTCCTCTCAATAGAACTTTATTTGACATGGGAGAAAACATAGGCCAGGTGGAGAACCCTTACATGAATGATCCTAAGAGGACCTTATCTTATTCTATTTTCTTTGAAGATGATGATTGATTAATGAAAAATATTTTTCTAGTCAACCTGTCTACCTTTAGAGGTCTATGCATCAAAGACCCAGATCAATTTAATTTTGAGTTTAAGGTTCTTTGTCAGACATATGATTATGCCTCAGATAATCAAAAGATGAAACTTTTTCCTTCTAAATTTAAGGATAAAAGAGGTGGTTCATGGGGATAGGAGGGAACTCTATTCACACTTGGAGAGAAATGAAAAAAACATTCTTGGATAAATATCAAGACTATTGTAAATTCAAGGATATGAAATAAGATTTTTTCAAAATTAGACAAAATAAAGATGAAAACCTTGAGGATTACTTAGATCAATCTACCTTTGCTCTCAATTATGTGGTTATGAGCTACCTAAATAAATGATCAACACTATTTTCCTTAAGGGATTGGATTATTCTTCCAAGGATTATTTGAATCTTATGGGGAAAGGAGATATTACTAAACTAGATTTCCAAAAAAATACATGGTTATGCACAAACTACTCTAGAACAAAACTAGTAGTAGAAGAGGAAAATTGAGAAAATCTAGTGGTGTAAGCTAGCTCATGGAATATATAAAACTTTAAAATAAACATACTAGTCTAGTTGAATTCAAGATTAGATGGATTATAGGCCAAGAAAAAATCCAATACTAAGCCATTGGAGATCTATTACCAACAAATATAGATTGAAACATGCACTTAGAGACTGTCCTTTGGATAAAACTAAAATTTATTGAATATGTGATGATAAGGATCATGACAAAAAAAATTGTAGTCGCCTCCCTAGTATCAATAATTAGTTTAAACAAAATTCATAAGCCATTGAAGAAATCAATTATTCTCTAAGAGAAAAAAACACCTTTCAAAAAAATCAATAGTTTGGCTCAAGAATTCCTTATTAACAATGGCGTGCACCTACACAAATGTGGGTTGTAACACCATGGGGCAACCAAGAATAGATGCCACAATAGTGGACGATTCCCTAACATTTTTAACAAACATGGATGCCACAAGGTCATCAACAATGATGGATAAATCAGCACTATAATTATGGTCCAAACTAAAATCAACAACACCAAAGAAAGTATCCACAACAACAAGAATTAATGGGTCCCCAAAGAAATCAAGCAACCCCTATAGAATAAGTAAACCAATGTCATCTACCTACTCATCTAGTAGTAAATCTAAAAAGTAGATAGGTTTTTGTAAATGAGTAGGGTGAAACAATGGGGGTGGGATCTATGGAATGCGTAAAAATTCATTTTAGATGAGGAAAAATAGTGAAAGAACCTTAAATCATCATCACAAAAGTATCACAAGAAAAAAAAAGTCAACAAATTCAACTAAAAAAAGAAGAGTCCAAAGACAAAACTAGAAAAATAGAGGAAGTTATCATAACACCTCTATTTATGTCTTTTACAAAAATATTAAAGGAAATAGAAAACAAGGAATTTAAATTGATCCAAGAACTCAGAAAATTAATCATAGAGATTCCATTGTTACAAGTTATCAGAGATATCCCAAAAGTAAATCAGGTGATCAAAAGTCTATGTATCAAGACACCTGGCAGAAAAAGACAATATATTGAGACCATATAAGTTGATGGTAAGCTTGTTGATTTATTAGAAAGAAAGTTTATTTTGTCTAAATATGGAGAACCAAGAATTCCTATCATTTTTATAAATATTGGACAATAGGAGATACCAAATGTATTGGTAGACTTAAGAGATGCTATTAATGTGATGATTATGAAAAACATGAAAAATATCTCTTTGAAAGTCATGAAACCAACCACCATAATCCTATCAATGGCAAATCATTCAACTACTAAACTTGAAGGTGTCATTGAAGACACAATGTTGACTATGGAATCATGGGAGTATCATGTTGAATCTATTATCCTCCAACATAAAAACAAATAGATTGGACACCCAATGATTTTAAGAAGACCTTGGTTAAAAACTATAACATTATTGATTGATTATAGATCAAGAAACATAACCATCTCAAATGGTCTTAAAGTAAAATAGATTTCTCTATATCCACCTAGTCAACCATCAATCAATATTGTCAAATAGTTTTCGTTTGACCAACTTGATGAAAAATGTGATAGCAATTCTTCTCTAGCTATGGTTATAATAAATGATCATGTAGAGGAAGTAGATGATGAGTTATTAATAGTTATTGGAACTAATACATATCTTAAAATTCTAGCTATGGATCTTGATATTCTAGCTATAGATCTTGACAGTTCAATTACAGATTGTAGCATACTAGTTATGAATTAAAATAAACTAGCTATGGATTTGAATAGAAGAACCTTTCAAAGTAGCACTTCCTATTATTATAATCACTCATCCTCTTCCATATATTCAAATACATTATATAATTATAAATAAATTCAAAATAGTTTGATGCAATGGGCATATGAAGGCCAAGATTAATTTCTTATAACTTTTCATTGTCCTTTAACTGGAGTCATTCCCACAAGAGAAAAGTTTGTTAAAGATAATATTATATTTCATTCATTACTCCCACATCCTTTTCCTTTAAATTCATTGATGAGGTAATTCAAACAAATAGACTCTTCCCATTTAAGAACTAAATAAATCATAGTGGCACTAGGGAGGACACTCAACATAAATAGTTAGTTGACAAATGACCATGAAATAAAAGTTTTCAATGTACTCAAAGATCGCACTCAATATTTTACATGGGAATATCAAGATATGAAAGGAATTAATCCAAGTGTATATACCCACCATATTTACATAGATAACATTAAGCCAGTAAGATAGCCTAAAAAAAGAGTTAATCCTGCCTTAAGAGACATTGTGAAAATTGAAATTGAGAAGCTGCTAGAAGTAAGATTTATTTATCCCATTTTTGATAGCCAATGGGTCTCTCTTTGGTCATTGTTTTCAATAAAAATGATAAATGGAGATTATGTGTATACTAAATAGAGTTAAACAAAGCAATAATGAGAGACTACTTCCCTTTACATTTCATTGATCAAATACTTGACAATTTGGTTAGAAAAATATACTTTTCTTTTCTTGATGACTTTAGTGGATACAAACAAATAAAAGTGGCACCTAACGATCAAGACAAAAAAACCTTCACCTATCTATGGGGTACATTTACCTATAGGGTATTTCCCTTTGGTTTATGCATTGCACCTACCACTTTCCAACGAGCTATCTTAGCCATATTTTCAAACTTGACTAATGACTATATAGAGGTTTATATGGATGATTTTATTGTTCATGGAGAATATTTTGATGAAAAATTAAGCAATCTTGAAAAAGTATTACAAAGGTGTGAGGATCACCATTTATCTCTAAGTCATAAAAAATATTTGATTATGGTAGAAGAAGGAATTGTTTTAGGATATCATATTTTTGAAAAAAGGAATCCAAGTAGATCCAAATAAAATTAAAGTCATTTCAAACTTGCCTATTCCTTAAAATAAGATTGACATTAAGAATTTTCTAGGACTTGAAAGGTATTACAAAAGATTCATAAAATATTTCAACAAGATTTTTGCTTCAATGTTTTCTCTTCTCACAAAATAAAGTGAATTTATTTGGAATTTAGCCTATCAACAAGCATTTTAAACCATCAAAGAAAATCTCAGTACTATACCAGTCTTAAGAGGACCTAATTGGTCATAAAATGTTCATATTTATATTTATGCATCTAATCATGCTATGAGATCTATTTTGGGATATAAAGATGAAAATTGACATATGTATGCCATATATTACATAATCAAAAACTTAACCTCAATTAAAATAAATTATATAACCACCGAGAAGGAATTTATTGTTGTGATTTATTTCATAAACTAATTTAGACACTATATTACTGGCTATAAAATCTTTGTATATACTGATCATGTAACTATCTATTATTTGATGAATAAGTCAGTAGTAGGAGGAAGATTTATTATATGGCTATTGTTGTAATAATTTGACATAAAAATTATTGATAAGCCAAGAAAATTCAATGTGGTTATAGATTTTATTTCCAGATTTCATAATGAAGATGAAGAACCTGTAGAAGACAAATTTTTCAAATGAATAATTATTTATTGTGTTAGCACAAACACCTTGTTTTATAGATATAGTAAATTTTATAGCTAAAGGGAAGTTTCCTTTTCAATGTACCAAAAAGGAAAAAAAATGTTTAATTATAATAAGTTCTTCTAAATGGATTAATGGTATACTATTTAAACTTGGTCCTGATCATGTTTTTCATAGGTGTATGAAAAAGAATGAGATGAATGATATCATTAATACATGTCATGATGAACTTGGAGGAGGACACTACTTAGTGAAAATAATGGTATATAAAATCCTTGGAGCTGGATATTTTTGGCCAAGTCTTCACAAACAAGTAAAGATCTATGTTTGGAAATGTGATGCATGTCAAAGAATGGGAAAACCTACATTATCCTCTGATATGCCTCTTCATCCATAAGTAGTTATAGAACCTTTTGAGAAGTGGGGCATGGAATTTGTTGAGACCATAGATCCACCTTCATAAGGTAATGAATACTTGTTGGTATGTATGGATTATGTGACCAAATGGGCTAAATTTCAAGCTCTTTATTTTACAAGAAAAGGCAGTAGTAAACTTCCTCTACTCCAAGAGCATGAAGCATTTTTGAGAACCAAGGGAGATAGTATTAGATCAAAGACCATAATCCATGTCTAATATGATTCAATCATTCATAGAAATCTATCAAGTCAACCACCAAAAATATTCACCATACCATCCTCAAGCAAATGGACAAATATAAGTAATTAATAGAGAATTGGAGAACATCCTTACTGAGATAGTCATCAGTAGTCAAAATAATTGGGCAGCCAAACTCCCAAAAGCTATTTGTACATACAATACTACGTGGAAGACCACTACTAGTTTTTCACTATATGAGTTGGTCTATGGTAAGAAACCTCTTATTTGAATTGAATTTAAAATGCGAACTTTGAGGATTGCATTAGATAGGGATTGGTTTAGATGAAGCACAATAAGAAATAATGTTGTAGTTGAATGAATTGGATGAGATGAAGATAAAAGCCTTGTAGTAAATACAAATGATACAATATTAGAGAAAATAATGGCATGACTTGCATATCAAAGAAAAATAATTAAGAGGAGATTGGACACTCTTATATGATTCCAAATATCAACATTTCAAAATTAAACTCTGAATTAGATGGTTATGACCATTTCAGATAGCAAAGATTTTTTATAATGGTTTAGTATAGATATTTCCTATAGATAGAAATCAGAAAACACTTCTTATCAATGGACATCATCTAAAACTATATCAGAAGCCTATCAAAAAAGATAAATTTATTTAGTGAGTATAAAATGAGTTTGATGCCATGGAATAACTTATATCTTCCATGGTAATTTATATTTGAAGACAAATGTTTCTACTCATTTTTTTATTTACATTCAGAAGAAGAAAGAAATTAATGATAAATGGTCAGGGGTTTGGTGATACCCGGATGAAGTTGCGCACCGTATCCAGACATTGTAGGAGCTCCTCTTTGGCTGTGGAGGAAGACACCTATAGAGAGAATAAGACTTAAATAGAAAAATGTTAGAGACAGATATGGTGGATTGCTAAGTGATATGCTCGATCCCAGAAGTGCAAAGACTTCCTTGAGGGATGACAGTCCACTTATTTTAAGAAAAGAATGTTGCTAGAAAGAGAAATAATGAAAGACTAAGGAAGAGAAATAAATATAACACGTACCTATATTTTACATTCAATCTTTCACAGTCACCGACATCGATAGTCCTGCCATCATCGGTTGGTATATGTTGCCGATGTCAGTTAGGATACCGACGTTGGTAGGGGAAATGGGTCTTGGACAGGTCTGAGGGTTATGTTTGTGGTTGATAGAAGGAGTCTGGTAGTTTGGAGATCTGTTCAGGGTTGTAGGGAAGTCAATGGAGTCTTAAGAGGGATAGAGGTAGATGGTATGTGTGAGATGAGGGTCAGGATAAGAGGAAGGATTTTCAGCCTCTCCAAGAAGAAAGCTGGATTTGATCTCAATAGTACTAAGAAATAGAAAATGGACTAATTACCAATGCATTCTAAAAATATTGAAATATAAACTAGAAGAATACTTAGCTTTTTGGTGAAGACAAGGGTGCCAGGGTGCTTGTTCCTACTATGGCTGATGTCAAAGATCTCGTACAATGTTTCCAATCCAATGTCTGGAGTGATTTTTGCAAAATTTTTGTAGCCTGGAGAGGGATAATAGAAGTCTGATGTTTTGGTCTCAGAGTTTATGCTGATTGATTGTTCAAGAGTCCAGGTGGAAGAGAGAGAGAGAGTCCAGAGGTGATTTTTGAGTCCAAGAGCCGTAGAGTGATTCCCGAGTCCAAGAGCCATTAACTCGATGTTAGAAGTAAGTTTATGTAACCGACATCGGCAATCCCACCAGTGTCAGCTGATAGTTGACCGACATTGATGGCTGAAGAATGAATAAATGGGTTAAGAAGCCCATTCTCCATCTACCAAGTGCATTTGTCATTGGAGAACGGTCAAAAGTCAGGCTTATTATGCATAAAAGTTAGTTAGGAAGTTAGGAGGGAGTGAGAATAGGTCTTGGGTGACTCATAGGGTAGGAAATGGTCTTAGGGTGAGGTGTCTAAGGTGAGGTGTCCACGGTGAGGTGTCCATGGTGAGGTGTCTAAAGGGGATGATTAATTTAAAATAAGTATTTTAAATTAATAAAGTATAGGTTAGGCATGTTAAAGTTAGAAAGGGACCAAGGGGGGGTTGACACTATTTTAGTGTCTACATTTGCCCCTTTTTGTCTTGTTGGTTGTTCTTGATGAACTGCAAGAAAAAAATAGGAGTTAGTTGTCCCAGGTATGGATGAGGTATTCCCCCTCAAAGTAGGAGTCGAGGGAAGGTAACCTGATGTCAGGTGCTAATTTGATAGGTAGTGGATGGGTATGGTGAATTTTGAGTGTGAACGGTGTAATAGTTGAGATTGCGCATATACCACTTCACATGATAGGTAGGCTAAATTGTCATAGGTAAGGTCGAGGAGTGCTAAAATTGAAGTAACCGGTCCCCATCATTTAGTCATAGCTAATTGGGTTAAATGATCAAAGCTGTAGCTCCAATGGTCATCGTGTTCCAAGTATCCTAGGCTTAGGAAGTGCTCTTGGAAAACACAAAAATGTCACAAGTTGTGGGGATCAACTTGGGCGTGATCTAATACTTGTGAGGCTCGTAATGTGAGGTGCAGATAATTTTCTAACTATTCATGAGGTAGCATATATGTAATCAAAACTACCAAGGCAGAGTTGTCTCGAAAGTGGTCATGGTCTGAGGAGATAGTCGTGATCTCCAAAGTGGTTGGTCGAGTCGGGTTGAGATATAAGTGATCTCAAGTGTTGGTTTGTTGTGGTTAGGGAGATGTGTGTGATCTCCAGTGTGCCCCATGAGAAGTTGAAGGTGACTTCTACAGTGTCAGGGCTAGTTGATTGGTCATGATTGTGGACTAGGTTAAAATGGTTCATCCATTAGGTAGATGAACGAATGAATATGGCTGAGCTAACCTCAGAAGACTCTATGTTAACTGAGTGCTACCTACATAGCCCCTATTTTAAAGGCCTCAGGCCAATGTAGTTCTCCCAAAAAGGGAGGAAGAGTTAAAGTAGTTGATAGGTGTTTTGGTCAGGTTAGTGTCGGTTAGCATTTCCCATATATGTGATGGTACATGCTTGAAATGATGAGTGAGATGATGATGTTATAGCCTTTTCTATATTGTGTGATGGTGTATTCTATAACATTAGTGATGTGGTTGTTCATCCCTAGTAATTTTCCATATTAGTGATGGTGTATGCTAAAAATGAAGTGAGTATATTTATTGTTTTAGCAAGTTTTCCATATTAGTGATGGAACACGCTTGACATAAACTGTGTTTGGTTGATAGTTTCCATGTGTATTGTTTTACATAGAAACTTGTGTGGATGGGCTATGATAATGTTAGTGGTTTGAAAAAGGTTTGGTTTGGTTAGATAATGATTTGGTTGTATGTGACCAAGGTGTAAGAAGTGAAAGGCGCATTGCTCTTTCATTGACAAGGACAATAATGATGGCATAGATAGGGTTTTTGCAAACAAAAGCCTCGTTCATGCATTATGTCATTGACCATTGGTTTATGTTAGAGAAATAGTCAAATCACTTGACATTAAGCGAGCTCAAAATCCCTTGGGTGTGTTGGGGTAATAGGTGTGATTAGGTGATATGAGAGGATAGGGTAACCCTTTTTAGCAGGGATAACTTTGCTCCTTTTATAGGTGACCCTGAGAATGACTATAGGCAAGTCCATGACTTAATAGTTTGTTAGTCTCTTTTTTTTTTTGGTAGACTGATCAATACGGGAAGTCCACTTGGGAATGTTGTTTGTTGTTTGTGGTCATATGGTGTTGTGTTGGCAGCAAAATTTAGGCATAATAGTTTGTCAGTCTCTTTTTTTTTTGGTAGACTGATCAATACGGGAAGTCCACTTGGGAATGTTGTTTGTTGTCTATGGTCATATGGTGCTGTGTTGGCAGCAAAATTTAGGCATAGCCATCCTTTGAGGGAGTGGTCTATAGTTTGCTTTGTATGTTTAGAAATCTTTGAATAACTATCCTTCAAGGGAGCAGTCTAGTAATTATAGCAATGATGCAACTGTCCTTCAAGGGAGTAGTCTACATTTATAGTTTATGACATTGTGATATTTTGTTTGACATCCCAATTTTATGTTTATTTTTGACTGAGCTTTTGGTCATGGACTTGACTATAGAGGTTTAAGGGTTCCCATTTTATTAGGACAAAGCATTCATGCTTGACAAAAGGGTTGACTAATGTTGGTGGGGAAAAAGGGTTGAAAGGAATAGGAATGAGGATGACAGGGATTTGCTCAAGGGATGAGCTCAAGTTAAATATCAAGTGAATGACTACTTGATTAACAATAAAATGGTCGAAGACATAAGGCATTAAGAGGCTCAAGTTTTAGCCGGCCTTCGAAAGAAGATAGATGATAAGTCCCTGATCTATGCTTATGTGTTATTATGTAAGGTCCGAGTCAATTAGGAGCAAATTTTCCCCATTTGTTTCATTCCAAGTTAGTCACATATTGGTCTTCTTTAAGGATGAGATCTTTGATTTCAAAATCTCGCTCTTTCAGATTGTTGTTGTAGGCCTGTTTTGGTCGATGTTGGTCATGAAGTAAGTTAGTATGTTGTTGGCATTTGATGTAATGCCAAACATAGTTGTTGTAGTCGTGGTTAAGAGTGGGCCAATAATAGCCCAGGCTAAGGATGCACTTGGCAACCGCATTATCACTAAAATGTCCCCCACAAATCTCGTCATGGACTTGTTTGATGACATGGGAAGTCTCAGTGGTTGTTAGGCATCAGAGAAGGAGGCCGTCAAGACCTAATTTGTAGAGAAGATCCCCTAGCATGGTGTAATGAGTAGTACTTTTGATAAAAGCTCATCGTGCATTGCTAGAGAGATTAGGAGGCATGATAGAATATGTCAAGTAGTCAACAAGTTGTTTATACCAAATGTCATGTGGACTAGAGAAGTTATGAGGAATTTCCCCCAGAGATGTTGACTGATATGTGCCCAAGATAGGAATCTTGGGTTGTGTTGGTTGAGAGGTCTTGATGAATAATAGATATGCTAAAGGGGAAGAAGCCTAGTCTTTTCCTTTATTTTTCATAGTTTGGGGCCTGGTGGCCACATTAATTGTGTTGATTTTGAATAAAGGAATGGAAGGTGGTAGAGGGACTATAGTCTTGTATGAGGATCTTGATTTAGGTGAAGAGATTTGGGAGGCGTGGGATGGTGTCGATGGTTTATTGAAAGGGTGGTTAAGAGGATCCTTATTAAGAAGGGTATCTTTTTTAAGGTGTTGATGAATGATAGCTTTAAGAGCATAGCAATGCGCAGTGTCATGTCCAAGTGTGTGATGATATGCACAGATTTGAGTGTCATCAAACCAAGAGGGTTTTGGTCTGAGAGGTTGGTATGGTTTAAGAGGTGGGAGACTGATGCTAGAAGATTGTAAAAATTGGCATAACATCAAAGAATAGGACCCCACTAATGGATCTACACTTTTTGTTGCAGTAGAGGTTGACAAATTCTATTTAGGAGTTGTAGGAGGAGTTGTTTGTACCATCTTTTTGGTTGGTGGTGTAGCCACATGCGTAGATGGCACTTTCATGGTGAGAGGTGTTGGATGTTTTGGAGGTTGTATGTTTTTGATGGGTCGAGAAAGTAATGGATGCAATTTTTTTTTGTTAGGTGTTTTAGTAGGAAGCACTCCTATTAAGGTTGAAGAGTGTGGGCCCAAAATAGAGGGAAATAGTGACGGTGGGGGAGGAGTTCTCCAATGTGGTTTAGTAGCCTTCTTTAGTTTAGTGTGAGGACTATTATTGCATAGGGTGAGGTTCAAGTCTACCTTCACTTGTGGGTGAGTGAGGTTTGCTATAGGGTGAACACCGAGTGATTTAACTGGTTTCGGTATGGTAGATGCCTGTGATGGTTTGGATTCAGGTGTAGATGAAAATGTGTGAGACGTAGCGATCTTGGGCAAAAGGTGAGAGAAAATCATCACCAGATCTTCCTTAGCCAAAGTGGGTGAAGTGACAAGTTCTTCTCTTGGTGGAGAATAGATTGGAGAATGTTGCTCTTCAAGTAGATAGAGCACAGGGATGATCATGTTTTCAACATGTGGTCTAGGAGTGGGGAAAGTATGATCCCCCATTGATGATAAAAAGGATGAGGGCGAGACAGCCAACATTGGTGCCACCAAAACATCTTCCAATATGGGAGAGTTCAAAGTTGACTCTCCTATGTGTGAAAGAGGGCTAGATGAAAGACTAATAGGAGAATAAGGTTCTTCTACCTGTGGTACACAAATAGAAGAAGACTCTTCTACCTGTGGTGGACAAATAGGTTGATTAACCTCTTCAGTCTATGATGGACAAATAGGAGAAGAAGGCTCTTTCACCCATGGTGATGGACTAACCTCTTCAGTCTGTGGGAGAGGTTGGTTACAAACCATGTTGAACGTGCGTATATTATGCTCTTGAAGGTCATCAGGCATGGTCTAAATGTTATTCTGACTGGGGGGATGATTAAGAAATGATTGCCTAGAGATGTCTATGTTTTGGTTATTTGGTGCATTTGGGTTATCTAAAACAAGATCCCCCTTATCTAACATGTCCTGGACAATGTTTTTGAGGGTTTTACAATTGTCTGTGTCATGACCCTTGACACGATGATAGTTGCAAAAGTCATTTTCCCTATACCATGTAGGGATGGCTTTTGAGGGGTCAAATTGGGGTGGTCGAATTTGAGGGAGGTTAAAGACTCCCTACTTGATGAGTTTATCCAACATAGAAGTGCATGATTCTCCTATTGGAGTATATTGACGTTATACATATAATTGTTGGAATTGTCTTGTGATGTATTTTGATGTGGAAGGTTGAGATTGATCGGTTGTTGTAGATGATGGTCTAAGGACCACAACATTTACCATTCCCTTGGACTTGGAGTGGGAAGAAGTAAGTTTGGATGAAGAAGGGTCATTGGATTTTGTGTTGGTATGCAATTTGACCTTATCTTCTTCGAATGTGCAGATTTCAAGCTTTCGGGCCATGGTGAAAGCTTCGTCAAATGTGTAGAATGTTTGAACCCAAAAAGTAGATGAGATGTGTTTGGCACACGCTCTTTAAAATAGCTCAATGAGCTCAGTTTGAGGTAATGAAAAGGAGAGTTGGTTGATCAAACCTCTCCAATGGGTGACGATGTCAGCTATTAACTCATCGTCGAATTGTTTGATAGAAGAGAGGTCTGTAATGGAGACCTTCTTAGTGATGTTGATTGAAAAGTGGTCAAGGAATAGTTGGGTGAGTTGAGTGAAATAAAAGAGGGAATGACTATTAAGGGAGCTATACCAATCAAGGGTGGCCCCAGAAAGTGACATGGGAAATGTGCGAAGTAGTAATGCATCATCGTGTGCTATAAGGTAGCAAGTGTGTCTAAATGCTCATAGATGTTGCTGTGGGTCCTCTTTACTCTGAAAGTGAGTAAATTTAGGGAGTTCCCACTGGCTAGGATATGGTCTAATAGGGACTGAAGGGTGGATAGGTTTGTTGCATATTTGTTCGTATGAAAGAACATTGCTTGAACCGAAAATGGATGTCTCAAGATTATACATCTTATCCATCAAGATCTTAATTAGATCGGCTGACAGATTGGCAGGAGGGGCACCCCCTAGGTTATAAGGAACCTGGAAGGTGTTAGGATGGGCGTATGACATACTTGGTTGCATTTGTATAGGCGCAACATATTGGTAGTTCATCATAGGGACTGATGTTGAGGTCAAGGGGGCTTGTGCCATGAAGTTGGAGGGAAAAAATTGACTAGGTGCTGCCAAGGATGGTTGAATGGTAGCAACACTATTAAAAGGGTAGGTATTCACTCTTGTGTTTATAGGTGCAAGAGTGTGTGGGATAGAGACAACCAAGTTCTAAAAAGGTGTTGAACTTGGTTCAATTGCTTATGGTTGAGGGGGTATGGAAACCCCAATGGAGATAGGTCCAAAAATAAAAGGGGAGGCCAAATCTTGAATATTGGCCATGGTTGGGTTATTGGTCGAGGCAATGGCTTGAGTGATTATAGGTTGGGTAGTGGATGGTGTTGATATCGTTTCCACTTCAACCAAGGAAGTTGGCATCCCATGAATTGGGTTACTTGAAGGGTCTCATGTTTGGCTTCTCGCAAGATAGTGTTAGAGAGCCTTGACATTGTGGTCAAGGAATATCTCAAAGTTTTGATCCCCTTTGGGAACCATTGGATGTTGGTCGAGTGTAGGCTGGATAGGAGTACGCTCAGTATCTAAAATATACTCCATTTGGGGACTTGGTATAAAAGGCGAAGGTGGAAGTGGTTGTTGCCTCACATGGTCAATAAGGGATTTGGTTTGACTGCGTGTCAAAACCATTTAAGGCAAAGAGGGTTAAGGTTCCAAAAATTGTGTGTTTCAATTTTAGAAACTAGAAGTTGTGTCTAACAGCAAGAAAGTCAGGTTTTAAGGTTGCATGTTTTGGAAAGAAAGTTGGTTGACAGTGATTGACGTCAGTTTAAAAATTGATGTCAGTGGGATATATTGCCGACGTCAGTGGAAAAACTAATGTCGGTGAAGATAAGTTGTGACGTCGGTTTAAAAACTGATGTCAGTTACTGTGTGTTTCCAAAAACTCAGAGAATTGAAAGTTTTTGGAACAAGGGGAAGTTCTGAGTTGTTTTTGGAGCTCAGAATAATGCATCCTTTCTAGCTCAAAAAACCAAATAAAAATAGTAGAAAAGATGAAGGCAAGCAACCTCTAAACGTTAAATTCCTAAGAATAAATTTTAGAGTCATGGTGGCTTATGCCTTAGAAGAATGTGTTTAGGAATTGGGTTTGTAGACCGGGTCCTAAAGAGGAAGTCTAAGGTTGGTTTTGGGTTATGTTTTGGTGCTCAAAAATCTGTATTAGGTTTCATACATGGCTTGGTGTTGGGGCTTGCTCCCTTCACTTCACGAACCCAGAGCCGAGCTAGGCCACTTAGCCAATGTATACTTTGCCTATAGTTTATACTCTGCCATGGAACAGAGTGGGTCCTCCTCTTGGTAATGAAGTCCAAGTAGGATCGCCAGGAAGGGTAAGGTATCTGCTAGGTGATGAAAACCTAGATGGGCCTTGTCTCATGTATGTTTAGATGTTTAATTTGATGTGAATGTGGTCAGGTTGTGTAACATATGTGCACTATGATTTATTCAGAATGCGCTTAATTACTAAGTGAGAGGGCTAAGTATGCATTCAAGAAGGAATGAAATGAAATAGTGTCTTTAACCCAAATTGAAATGTTTTGTTCAGATGCGAACAAGTGGGAAGAGGTTAAGAGCATGAATTTTCACTACTCTAAGATGAAGGGATGAGGTGACAAGAAGAAAAAGAAAAATGTTCTTTTTAACTTGTGCTTATGGTGTCTTTCGAAATAAAGGGATAGAAGAAGGATGCAAGAAGAGAATCTTTCCCTAATGCATCTATATGAAAGTTTGCCTTTTAGAAGAAAAGGAATGATGAACCTAAGGAAAAATCCAAGGTCCCACCGAGCGTGCTAGAATGTTTCTACTCATTTTTTTTATTTACATTTAGAAGAAAGAAACTAAAGATAAATGGTCAGGGGTTTGATGATACCCGAATGAAGTTGCGCACCGTATCCAGACATTGTAGGAGCTCCTCTTTGGCTATGGAGGAAGACACCTGTAGAGAGAATAAGACTTAAATAGAAAAATGTTAGAGATAGATATGGTGGACTGCCAAGCGATATGCTCAGTCCCATAAGTGCAAAGACTTCCTTGAGGGATGATAGTCCACTTATTTTAAGAAAATAATGTTGCTAGAATGAGAAATAATGGAAGACTAAGGAAGAGAAATAAAGATAACACGTACCTATATTCTGTAGTTAGTCTTTCACAGTCACCAACATTGGTAGTCCTACCATCGTCGATTGGTAAATGTTGACGTCGATAGGGGTAATGGGTCTTGGATGGGTCTGAGGGTTATGTCTGTGGTCGACAGAAGGAGTCTAGTAGTTTGGAGATCCATGCAAGGTTGTAGGGAAGTCAATAGAGTCTTAAGAGGGACAGAGGTAGATGGTATGTGTGAGATGAGGGTCAGGATAAGAGGAAGGCTTTTCAGCCTCTCCAAGAAGAAAGCCAGATTTGGTCTTAACAGTGCTCAAAAATAGCAAATGGACTAATTACCAATGCATTCTAAAAATACTAAAATATAAACTAGAATAATACTTAGCTTTTTGGTGAAGACAAGGGTGCCAGGGTGCTTGTTCCTGCTGTGGCTGATGTTGAAGATCTCGTAAAATGTTTCCAATCTAATGTCTGGAGTGATTTTTTCAAAATTTCTGTAGCCTGGAGAGGGATAATAGAAGTTTGATGTTTTGGTCTTAGAGTCTGTGCTGATTGATTGTTCAAGAGTCTGGGCGGAAGAGAGAGAGAGAGTCTGGAGGTGATTGCCGAGTCTAAGAGCCGTAGAGTGATTCTCGAGTCCAATAGCCGTTAACTCAATGTTAGAAGTCAGTTTATGTAACTGATGTTGGCAATCCCGCTGGCATCAACTGATAGTTGACTAACATTGGTAGCTGAAGAATGAGTAAATGGGCTAAGAAGCCCATTATCCATCCGCCAAGTGCATTTGTCATTGGAGAATGGTCAAAACGCGGGCTTATTACACACGAAAGTTAGTTAAGAAGTTAGGATGGAGTGAGAATAGGTCTTGGGTGACTCATAGGGTAGGAAATGGTCTTAGGGTGAGGTGTCCAAGGTGAGGTGTCCATGGTGAGGTGTCCACGGTGATGTGTCTAAAGGGGATGATTAATTTAAAATAAGTATTTTAAATTAATAAAGTATAGGTTAGGCATGTTAAATTTAGAAAGGGACCAAGGGGGGGTTGACACTATTTTAGTGTCTACAAAAAAATTGGATTGAATAAAGGAATAAGATCCCCCTCTTCTCTAAAAAATATTAAAAAAAAACCCAAAAAAGTCAGTTAAAAAATTCAGCTGGTTTTAAAGCATTAAATTTAATGCCATTATCTGATGTATTATTTTTCAAAGACTAATTCATGAAATTTATTTAATGAAAGAATAGATAAGGAATACTGATAAGGACAATATTGAGATTTGTAAGGTGAAGTATTTTTTTTTACTAAGTGTTAGTTTTAGATGTCTAGGATAACATGCATGTGCTCAAAACCATTGATATAAAATTCTCATATGCTGATATAAGGAGGTCAAGATTAATGATGTCAGTAAAAATTTAGTTCAAAAGGTCATACTTTGAAATTTCAAAGTAAGTGCTATCGATAATACCCATTTCGATCATGAAAAGTGTTTTATAATGACATGCCATTGTAATTGTGTGTCATTTATAAAAAGACAATAAGTATAAGGTTAAAAGGAATTCACGATGGAATGATTTTGAAAAAATAAAATAAAAAGTATGCTATCATTACTTTTAATTGATATTATCATCATTACTTATCATGCATTGAGTAATATCCATAGTCTAAACCCTTAAGGGATATTATTTCCATTTAATCATTTTTCAGGCATAGTTTAGTTTCCTTTTGAAAGAAAGGTGAAAAATTGACTGTGTTCTATGCATACCTAGAGTTTGAAAATGGGGTTGAAGAATAAATAAAAACTAGAGAATGTAAGTGAGCTATTGGAAAATGAATCAATAAAAGATATATTAGTTGTAGCTGGATGGCTTGACTTCTTTCTCAAATTTTAGGGTTTTGATGAGGCATTGGTAACAAAATTTGTCCTTCATTTGAAAATTGATTTTTTCATAGTCCAAGGTGTTCAAATAACCTTTTCCACACAAGTCCTCAATGAATTATCAAGGATTCTAGATGAAAGAGATTGAATAGTAGGGATATATTCATTCAATGATCTTGTCAAAAAATTTAGCAGTGAGGGAAAATCCACACTATTTTTCATGAAAGACATCAAAGAAAGAATAAAAAGGGTCAACAGAGAGTCTCTACCTAAACCATAAAGGTCAATTTCCTTTGTCTCATTAAATATTTAACATGTGAGGGAAAATGTAGTGTGTTGAGCTGTATGGTGTTAAGATTGTTAATTCATTCAAGATATAGTGTTCAACAACCTCAACATAAGTTAAATTTTCCCTCATTCCTCATAAAATATATTTAGGTTGTAGCCATGAGGTATGCCAAAAACCCCTTTGCCATATGCCATCATGGGTTTATTCAACTAATTATTCAACATCACTTTTTATAAAAATAAAATAGAATGGAAGATTGGGTCTCCTTCCATGAAGGAAGGAAAAATAAAACCCCTAAACTTGCTAAATAAATTCCTACACACATGTATGCCTCCAATTCAAAAATCCCATCAAAAATTTCGCATAAAAAAAGTGCCTCTAAATTCACTCACACCACAAGATCCACAACTAAGATTGTTCCATTGTAAACCCTAATTTATCCTTGTATAGTATCTCCTCCTAATCCAATGATAGAAAATTGAGACTCTAATCCTCTACTAAAAGATAAAAATATGTTTCTCAAGCTACTCGTGTCTGAAAACCCATTTAGATTGTTGAAGAAGAGTCTTTTGTAGACCTTTCCTCCCAGCTAAAATCTCAGGAAACCCTACATATAGAATTTATTCCCCCTCTTAAGAGAATAATAAGATTGATCCTAGTAGTTGATAGTGATGAGACCTTTGATCTAGAGACACTGATAACTTGAGACAAAACCCCATATCCAATACTAGTAAAGTCTAGAATAGAGAAGAAGAAGAAGAAGAAACCCTTTTTACACATGAAGATTTAGCTAATGACTTTGCTAAGACTATTTATGATGAGTTTTTTATTCCTCCTACATAATAGATGAGGGATAAAGGAAAATCCTCCATGAGTGAAGAAGAGGGATAACCTTCAAAAGAGGCAAATGAAGTGGAACTCCAACATTTTCTCACCTTGTTCTAGGTAGAAGTCAATATTAAACAAAATGCAGAGGATATGGCTGAAGTAATTACTATAGTGTAAAACAAAGATTTTGTGATTGCTCATTTATGAAATAAATTAAAAATTTGGAAATGCAATCCATGAATAAAGTGGATGAGGTAAAAGGTGAAATCATTGATGTATGAAGCCATACTAGATCACTTGAGGAAAAGAATATCTCTTTAAAAAGGAATATTTTAAAAACTAAAATGGAAAATGCTAGGCTAAGAATCCAAATAGGTTCTAGCTCTTCCAATGTTCCTCCTAGGGCCATGGTAGAACAAGGCTATCAGGATATTTTATCTGTTTTAAAAGTAAAAAAACAATGGGACCAAGTCTGCTTAAAACATAAAAAAATGAAGGGATAAAATAATATACTTAAGAAGGAGAATCATCTTATTAAGAATGATAAACATTAAATGCAGGAAGAACTAACTTAAGTTCAATAAAAAGAATAATATTATTGAGTTTACCTATTATTTAAGTGGAAATTTGTTATATTACAAATTCCCTTGATCTATATATAGCCTATTTTTAGACAAATTGTTATTCAAATGGCAATTATTATAGATATCTTGTGATTTACCGCATGAGATAAATACTAGTGATGACTTCATGACAACATTCAAAAATAGTACTCCTGACATGAAATATCTACTTTATGGGTTTTATTTGTGTGACATTATTCTAGGTAATACAAATGATTTCTTGGTAAATCTATTTTTGGGAGAACTTTAGATGAGAGATTTGTTGTCTGCATAAAGAAATCAAATTTCTTAGTAGGAGAGATATGATGGTCACACTAATATTTCACAAGATGTTGGTTTATGCATTAGGACTCAATTTGGTAATGCATGGTATATATTAGAAAATTTTCACAAGTTTTACCAATAGCAAAGAGTTGATGATCATTATCTTTCTACCTTATAGGATGGCCTTCTCAACTTTGGGTTGTTTGTTTAGCATAATTTTGATGATGTAGTGGTGGCTTGTAGACAATGCTAGTATACGCTACTAGTTCTATTAAGATGAAGAGAAGAGTTATCACCGACCACCATTCAATGGTCTTTAAGAAGAGATAAAGTCATTGTGAAGATAATTCAATATGTTTTACAAAGGAATGAAATAAATCCATGGATAGGAATGACGTTCAAACCTCTATTACTACTTTCTCCTATGTCCCTGTGGTAAAATACATGATCTCAGTCTGAAGAACAGTTTGATATTTGGTTTCACTTTATGTAAAGGGACAGGGGTTTCACTCCTCATCATTAGAGGATACTTCAACAAGATTTATATTCCATTTACGATTTGAGTCTTAAGTTGTAATAGATAATTCATAACTATGGAGACTAAGGATACAATTTTCAAAAGGAAATTACAAAAGGTAAGGCATTGGGGAGATGATGAGTCTGTAAAATGACTCATTATTACTATAGTTTATGGCCTCAAATATGTCAAATGGTTGAGAGTTGTATGTAATATTGATGTTTAGAACTAGTATAAGGTAGGAAATAAATACTTTTATCTATATAAAATCATGAAAAGTCTAAGTCTATCTTCTTTGCACTTTATTCTAACATTTACATGTTTTAGGCTTCACATTTTGACATGTGCATGCAATAGTAGTATTAATATGAGTTTTGGAAATATTTATTAAATACAAGGAGGATCCAAGACAAAGAATGAGCCATCCAAGACCTAGCTATAGATTCTCAATCTTGTTATAGATTTTGATAGTTAGCTATGGATTTTGATAGTTAGTTATAGATTTTGATAGTCAGCTATAGATTTTGATAACAAGTTATGGATTGTACCAATTTTACTATAGATTGACCCAATTTACTTTAGAATTAATTATAATACATTCTAAAGGGTTCATATATCTTCTCCAACTTCTTCATGACAATTTGGAAGGCTCTTTTTGACATTTCCATTTTTGTGTATGTATATAAACAGTTGTCTATTTTTGTTTAGTCTTCTATTTTTGGGAGTTACTACTCTAGGTTACAATGATGAAGATAGAAGATATGAGTATCAATATATGTAAATATTTGGTTGATATAGTTAGGTGTGGCAATTGTTATCTATGGATTCTTTGACTCCTTAAAGATCTCATTGCAATAACTTTATATTCTAACTATATCACCTAATCTATCTAGAATATCTTTATGTTTCAAACTAGTTAAGTTGTTACATGGGATGTAAGGATAAACATTTTATTGGTATAGAATAAATAGATAGATCCATGATTGGATATATAAATTTTATGCCTACATACATAGATATTGTAATTGATTATTTTTTGAAATATAAAGTATTGTAGTAGTTTCCTTTCTCAATCTATGTGTTAAAGAAATATCTTAGAGCTAAGTTGATTTGAACCTAGATCTGAGGGTGAGCAAGGGCCCAGTCCCCAAGAAGACAAGAGATTTATTTAGTATTTATAAGTTGATTTTGTATGTATTATAATTAAATATTTATATAGATTTATGTTTTTATTATTAAGATTAAAAACCTATAGGATATATTGAATAATTAATATGTTATTTTCATCATAATCATTTGTTTCATTCTTAAAAATTATGCAAATAGAGATTAATGATTGCTTTTAGTTAGTGAGGATTTGATATTCTTTTAATTATACAAGAGTGATTTGAATAGGTTTGTTTTGTAGTTGTGTGAAACATTTCTAGATTATTCAAATTAGATTAGATTGAGCTATTTATGTTTTTTGTAAAGAGTGTTTCTTTCTAAGCAGTAGATTAGAAGTTATAAGTAGATATAGATTAGCATAACATCCAAAACCCTAAAAAAAAGTATTGTTAACTTAAAATCAATAAATTACCTTACTAAAAATAGTTTTAGGCACTACCCTGGTAAAAATAAACACCAACATAAGTTGGTTAAATGAATGGGTAATAATGACACCCATCAACAAGACCATGCTTGAAATACTCTACTTAAAAATTAGGTGTATAAGTAGTTGTTAGAAAGGAATGATTGCCATTGTGCCAAAATGTCAACCTATTAACACCTGATACAAACAATAGATAAGTACCCATAGGAGGATGTCAGTCCATGTCACAAATCCCTAAGGGGGATGCTAGAGATTAGTCCAACAGTAGTCCTCCATCTCTTTAATAGACCTTGAAATTAATTTAACCTTGTCTACCAGATTTGTAATCTTAGGTTTTCATAGTGAGATTGTGGGTTAGCTTAGACCTCCTCAATATGACCTACAACTTGGTCATGACCTATCACATAAGTACATTGGCTTGTATGCAAGTTAAAGAGACTCATATTAAAGTTTGAGGACTTGAATAAACCTACATATCCATGCTTAAAACTTTGAAGTTAGTTTTAGGCTTACTAATCCTCTTGAAGAACTCAAATAACCTTCCATTTTCTACTAACCTTGTTTCATTCTCTTTTCAGGATTGCAATCTTGATCAAGCATGTAAACTATAATTCTAATCCATTAAGAAGTCTTACATCTACTTGTATTTAAATTTGACTTAGAGGGTTCAAAACATGGTTGAGGCTTGAAATATTTTTTATCTTCTCCTTCAATCATTATGAATCTCTCTTCAAAATCTTGCAATAGACTCTCCTAAACTATATCAACATGTTAAAATATTCAATTTTTATTGCAGACCTATAGAAGTCATTTCCTATCTTGAGATTTTACCAAGCATGATTTCCAATGGCTTATGATGGGCTTGAAATCATGTCTAGATGATCTTGGAGTTATGTGGATTGCTTGAGACCTTTCTCTAGGATATAAACACTTTAAAATGCATTAAAAACCTTGCATTTTCCTATAGATATGCATATGTATGTATGAAGCTTGAGAGGTTTGAATTGAGTTTTGAAGGTTCTTGAGCATTCTTAGATAAACTTGAAACCTTGATCTAGACCTAAAAATAGATATGGAACTCTTATAAAATTCACTACATGCCTATGACTAAGCTTTTTGAGACTATCTATGACCAACCTTATAAGCCTAACTATCATGAAGGCTTGTAAGAATCTTGTAGACCTACTATCTTGATGTTACAACCTTGAGTTTTCATTGGTTAGCCTATGTTCTTCATGACGAGATTAAATTATTCTTTTGGATTCCTAAGATAACTTTTAAAACATGGTTGTGAGTCTGTAGGGTGCTTTATAAGGTCTTAAAGACTTGTTTCAGTCTTGATAACCACTCTTTATTTTTTCAATAATATTGCTTACTTAAAAATATGCCTTGAAGACCTAACTTTAGGCCTAATCAAATTGAAGGCTTACACCTCTTCTAAAGCACCATGAATATTTTAATCAATAATGTACTTCCATACAAGACCTTGATATATGGTTAAGACTTCAAAGCCTATAATCCACCCCTCCTCATTCATAATCTATAGGTGTGTTGTAACTATCAGGGAACATGTCAGTCTTAATGTAATACCTATAAAAATGATTAAAAAATCATGGAATATCCTTTCTCTAAACTTAAGGACCTTGTAAAAATTTGCTCAAGATTGACCTTTTATGCCTTAACATGAAATCTTCTTGAAAGCTTTATGAATCATGTTTTTACTCATATCAACCAAGATGTCTCTTTTGGATATTATAGGTATAATTTTTAGCCTTGTAGAGTGCCTTCCTCTATCTTGAAACTCATTAAAGTTTTGATAATTACACCTAATATTTTTCCTATAAATTCATGCTTTCACGTTCATAGATTTCTAGGTTGATAAATTCATGCTTCCACATTAAGATCCACTAGGCCTTGTTACAATATTAGAGCTAATGAGAACCTTAATTTTTAATTTTAAAGGCATTTAATATATTTATAGTCTTATTAAGGTAATATGGGTTATTATGAAGATTTTTTGACAAGTTTAGAACCTTCCATTTTAACTGCAGGTCTGTATGTAGGTTATTTGATATTTTAAGACCTTATTTTCAATGGAACACCATCAAATTATACAACCAAAATATTTTTCCTTATTTAAGGCCTAAAAACTATTTTCAACCCTCTAAAATTACATCATATAATGACCATCCATCATAATTTGATCTTGATCATTGAACTTATACATGTATCTTAAAAGTTTTCTCTAGTATTGGCTCTCCTACCTACAAATTGCTTTATCTTACTCAAAAAACATTAATTTATTATATAAACACAATATTTTAAAGGTTTATCAATTGTTGATGTTGACTCTCTTACAGGAACCCATTGAGTCTCAATCTCTCTAAGTGCATGCCTTAAAGGGTGGATTGGGAAAGAGGTGGGAAGACCATTGGTGATTTATACTATTATTATCCCCTATACCATCACCTAAAACTAACACAAGACCCTCTTATTCATTTTAACTAATCTTTGATAACTCAGAGTACTCCTTTTCAACCATCTACTTGTCCTAAATAGCCCCTAACTTAGCTAAACCCTATTTTTTACTTGTTATAGTACACAATCGATTGGGCTTAATCTATTCTAAGAGTGAATCATGTTACATAAATAAGTTAGTCTAGGCCAACTTAGTTTGGTCTTGACTACTTTAATTTATAATAGGGTCGATCAAGTTGACGATTTTGACTAAAACTTAGGAAAGGTTTACAGTTAGATACAACTATATAACCACCTCTCCTACGATTCCAAATAGAGATATTAGAGGATATATATCATTTATTTGTACTTATTTATTTGCTTATTCAACATTCTACTTGAGGATTCATCGCTTAGGGTGTCATATTTCTTTGGAGGAGAACCTCATCTTGTGAAAACTTGGGATTCAATAAGAGGTCTTTGGTTAAACTATAGTCCATTTTCCATCCTTAATTTGTTTAATATACACAATAACCTATTTTGAAACAACATTTTCTAATGGAGAGATTGAGGCTTGATGGTTTCATCTTCAAATAAATTATTCCTAACTCTTAATCTTTTGTTAGTTGATAAATTTGCATATAATGGCTTATGAATATACTAATCTCTCAATACTTAGGTTTACCTCTACATTGGCTTGAGTAGAGTCTTCTTTGCATGTTTAATTTTATGTTTATTACCCCTATTTGTGACACAAGATTTAGTGGGTACTATATTATACTAGATTAGACTTCATTTACTTTGTTATAAACCATAAGACCTAGCTAGGGTTATTGTGTGGTATTGCTCAAATAGAGGATTTGGAACCCTCTTTAGTGATATTGTGTGATAAAAGAGCCATTAATTAGGTCTAGTAGATCAATATTAGTCATGATTATACTTTAATAAATGTATTAACAAGATGAAGGGTTAGTTTTATTTATCTTCTCTAAGATACGATTGATTTATAGGTTAGCTCCAATTTCTCTTGCATACATTCTAGTGAACCCAACATGAATTAACCTTTGCATGTTTTTGATTTTAAATTCCATTTATTTATATTTATAATTTTATCTCATTTATGATACTAGATCAAGCTATGTTGATTTAGTATAACATTAAGCATATAGGTTTAAAAACACAATCAAAGTAGTTGACTCTGTTTGCTTTGTGCAGGTCATCTCCAAATATAAGTAACTAGATTAACCTAGTCAACTCAGTTTGTTAATCTTCATAAAAAATTTAAAACAAAGTCAAACCAATTGACTATGTTAGCAGGTTATCAAAAATAACATAAAATTAACAAAAAAATAGCAAGTCAACATATTCAAAAATAAAATTGCTAAATATATTAAAATTACCAAATTCATTCTAACTTGCTTAGTCATTTATTTCTTTCATTTTAGTTCTATTTTTTATAGTTTGTAGTTATGTAAAATAGACATCATACATCTGACTAGGTCAACTAGTTTAATCTAGTTATGTAGTTATTTTCTACCCAATATACATAGTTGATTCATTTGACTATGTCTCTTTGGCCTATCTGTCAACAGAAAAAGTCAACCCAATTGGCTTTTTTTTGGAATACTCAATTGACTATGTACCATTCAAGTAAAAGGAATTAAATTTCAATTGGTTACCTACCTAATGTATCTCACATAATATAATTAGGAAGTTAATTTATTGGATTAGTCACATTTATTTTTTTTCACACACTAAAAAATTACAAAATATCAAAAAACATTGAAACAATTTATATCCAAGGTCTACCTACTTAGATTTAATCACCAAGGGATAAGTTGACTTAGTTTTTTGGCTAAGTATAAAGATGTGGTTGATGGTATATATTTCTAAAAAACTTGACACCCTTATCACTGTGGGATTGTGAAATGAGAGGATAGGCCCCAATAGCAAGCTAGTACCATCACCAATATAGATCCCTTTCAATGTTAACATCCTAAAACCAACTTTATATTATGTTCAGGCCAAGGATACAGGAAATAAAGATAAAATATATTTAATGTAAATCACACATTTTATTTTTGTATAAAGGTAAGATTTGAATCTTATGGGAAGATGAGTTGGTTAAAAACCAACTAATGGGTAAAACAACCTAGATAACCAAAAATAAAATTACATAAACAAACTAAAATATTTTGGATCATAAAATAATCCAAAAAACTCCCCCTCGATTCAAATGGGTATAAAAGAAGAAATAACTTGAGCAATGACTCTGAAGTCATTAAAGGAACTCTATCACAACTATAAGTCATACACTATACCTCTAACACCAACTAAAAATTGATGCCACTCCATAAATAAGCCTACCCCTATGAGTTGAATAAAAAATGACTGGTGAACATGATCAATTCTTTGTCATCCCTGGTGATAATCGTATTATATTATAGTAGAACATGATCATGCATGTCTAATTACATCAACCCACATAAGGTCCCACACACGAGCCTATCCAAGTGCTAAACTTGTACTATATATGGCACATCTCTCTAATGTCTAAAAAATGATAATAACCTTTGTTCAATATTAAAGGTGTTAGCAATCCCTTTCAACTCATAATCTTTCCAATGATATATTAAATAACATCAAATAAAATATATTCTCCCCTATCATGTAATAGGTGAGAAGTCATGCATCAAGAAAAACAAAAAAACTAATTTTATTTACTCCATGTCTTGAATATCAGGTATAGAAATCCAAAAATGGAACCAAAATCAAGAACACAAGGTAAAATAATTGTTACCACAATAAATCTCAATCTTGAGCCTAATAGCTCACACAAGATAAATGAATCACTAAGCACTCAAAACAAGCTATCGGGTCCATTGAGACCATATACCTTAGCCATATAGTATGCCTCTTCATCAGAGGATATGTCAGAATAACTAGAATAAATTAATTAACTAGAATATCTCCCACTTGAATGATCCACACAATTTTCCTTATCTTTCATTTTATGTGGAGAATGGGCCCGTCAAGAACGATATATATTTTTAAGATGTCTAATACCACCACATTTGAAACATTTTATATTTTTATGGTGATGATGATATATAATATCAATCACTATAAGAATGATAGGAGTGAGAAAATGCTTATGATGATGTATGTATTTGGAAGACCTTGGAGAGTGTTGATGTGAATGATGTGGAGAATGTCTCTTAGAGTGTTGTAAAGAATGGTTCTAAAATTGTCATTATACATGATGATAATCCCTATGTTAGGACCTATTATTTAGATAGTGAGCCTCTTTGATAGGTGTATTTTTATTCTTTATAAATTATCACTCATATTGAGTCAACAACTGACATATGGAGTCAAATCTATCACCATTAAGATTTTCACTAAGTTGTATCATTTCAAAAGAATTGGTGTATGTATATCTAATGCCATTCAATTTGATGTAAATCAACATGTCATCATTAATTTTACCCCCTCTATTACAATAATCTTATTTTATAGTTTTCATACGAGAGACATATTCAAAGATGTCTTCATTATCTATTAGTTTATTGTTCAAGAGTTGCATAAGAAGGTCAATATTCTTGTATGAAAGTTTCTTGTCATACAAATCCGTTAATGATTTTCATGCACCAATTTTAACTATCTCAATATGAATAATAAATTGTTTAATTAATATAATTTTATAAGTGCAAGTGCATGCTTATCATGTTTATGGTACTCAACCAAATTTGAAACTTTAGTTGGTGGTGCATTTTCTTTCTGTGTGATTTCCCATAAACCATTAAAAATTAGGGTATTCTCCATGTTTCTAATCCAATATTTGTAATTTTAACGTGATAATTTACCATTTTCTAATAAAAAGCTCACAATTTTTTCCATGATGCAAAAAAAGAGAAAAAAAATGAGGAATACTATTGGGGTTTGGCCTTTACCACCAAATAAATTGTGATTTAAAAATAATATCAAGACTTGTCAAAAACATTACACTTTATAACTCCTATTACACCCTTTTATCACCATTTTCATTGAAAATCTAGTTATATCCTTATAAATCTTTTACACCAAAAAAAGATCAAAATACTAAATTTGATCAAATTACTAAATTTAACCAAAAAAAGATTATGAAGGATTTTGATCCCTAGATCCTTGTGAAAATAACTAACAAAATCTCTTTAACCAACTTGATTTTAAATAATCTAGGTCCTAGAAAGCATTAAATCCCAGATAAAAATGATTTTTCAAATGAAACATAAAAATGTATGGTAAAATCTTTCACCAAACTATGCTATTATGCTAAAGATACATTTAAAAATTTTACTTCGCTGTAAAAAATTTCATTATATTTTCACCTTCATTCTTTTGTGGGACCTACTTCAACATTGAGAGCAAAAAATTAAGGTTTTCAAAATGTTAAAAAATTCTCCTAGTTTACCATACAAGTCCAACATGGGATTTAAACATTCATCTGCCATATCTCTCGTCAACCTCATCTCTTTCAAGTCTACTATCTTGCTTGCAATGTATAAGTTCCAAATGACTTTAATCTAAAGTGAGTGGAGATGAGGTTGTGCATGTTAATTATTCTCTATGGCTTCATGCCCAATCATACAACTTTTCTTTGGATTACCATGTAGATAAGATTTTGGGACCGATAAAAATAAATGGAATTATAGTTTATTCTAATAAAATTTGAATTTATTTTGACCACACACTACTTACCCAATGCAGACAACAAGATTTTATATTTTTTTGAAGATCCATTATCTCATCACACATATTTATAATTGTTTACAATGATGAAAATATTAGATATTTCTCATTATTTCACCTTTAGTTTTACATTTAGCCAAACACATAGATGACTGCGATTTTCTACATTCTCTTGATGCAATAACAAACATGTAGAGAAGATGCCCAAAACAGGATAAACATTAACATAAAGTAAAATCTTCTCAAAATATACAAGTTGAAACCATTCGATACATAAATTATGAGATAATCATGTTGAATATAAGTGCATAAAAACTGTACCAACCATCTAAAGGCTCTAATGGATGCTAAAATATGGAATTGAGAGAAACCAAAAAATAAAATAAATTCACAAATTTATTCAAGAAAAAACATACTAATTTTTTGGAGGACATGATTCATGTATGGATCCTTCAATCTTATTTCTATATGGATCCTTCAATCTTCCATAACCATGTCTTGACCTCCCTAAAATCATGGCATAGCTTTCTCCTTCCAAGATCTGATACTACTATTTAGGCAAGGGATAGAGGAAATAATGATAAAATATATTCAATGTAAAGTACACATTTTATTTTTGTTCAAAGTTAATATTTAAATCTTATAGGAAGATGAGTTGGTTAAAAAACTAACTAATGGGTAAAACAACCTGAATAACCAAAAATGAAATTACATAAACAAACTAAAATATTTTACATCATAAAATAATCCAACAGATTGCCTATTGTAGTTCCTTTATAAATCAAAGCTTCTTATCACACTCTTATTAAAATTTACAATCTAATAAAATAATATAGGCTTAATCATTTAGATTAGAATTTATTTTATACTACTTGTTCTTTGTCAAATTGTATTTCATATTACAAATCTTGTGATATCCATTGTTATTACAAAGGGTTTTGTTATGTCTAGTAACTAGGTTGACTAGGTCAACCTTGTTGCTTATTTGTTTAGTTATAATTTCTCTACCAAGTGATACTCAATCATTTAGAGTCATAATATGTTAACTTGCTTGTAACTTTAGTACATAGTAGACCCACTCTAATGTGTCTCCTTTTAACCTACCTTTTGATAGAACACACTCATTCTTTTCTAACCTTTTCTCTTACAAAATGTTTCACTTTACTATCTTCATAATAGTAGACATATCTAACTATGTATCATTCTATTTTCCCTTCCCCAAGGAACACATTTGACTTATTTGATTTTGTGTCTTTCTAGGTATTTTTTTAATCTTCTTATAGAACTCAGTTGATTATGTACCCTTTAGCCATTACATACTGTTTGGATGATTATGTTTTATTTTATTCTAATCTATTACCTTTTTCTTATATCTTCACTTTATCCATCATGAAATCTCTTATTAGAATCTTCTTGGATAACCTTAATCCATTTAGACAATATATGGCATACTTTTTCCTTCCTACCCTAGGCTCCCAAGAAGATGCTCACTCTTGGTTCTCTTTTTCTCATCCTTCATCCATGGATTACAATATGGTTCAAATTACTCAAAATGATGACATGGATGGCTCCAACCCTTTTCTCACCTCTCAAGACACTAAAATATCCAAATTTCCTTATTATACTATAGGAACCATTGATTAAAGCCTAACCACAATAATAATCCTTCCCCAACACCACTAATAATCCTCCCCCCAACAACATTAATAATATTCTCCTTAAAAACACCAATACCCCACCTTCAAATCCTCAAGTCGACACTACTCCAATTATTGCACAAATAGTCTAAAAAATGAATGTTATGCACACTACAAACACTTCCCAAATGATGAAAATGCAAAAACATTTATTACACATGACTAATCAACCTCTTATAATCTTACCTCAAAATAATCAAAACTTTATTCCTCATTCTCTTAGAGATACCAATGGTAATATCATCCCTCAACCTCTCATGCATAATAAAATACTTTAAAATATTCAAAGTGAACCTTTATCCCCCTTAATTATTCATATTGACATTGGAAATATTTATACAACTATCAAATATGATGGGACTAAGACCCTGCATCTTTCCTTAAAATATTTGGTAATCTACATAATTATTGGATTTAAACAAACACTTTTGCTACCACTAAACTTATAGTCAAAACTTTCTTAGGATATGTTTTATAATGGTATAATCAACTCCCTCAACAATCCATTTGGTAGCTAGAAGATTAGGTGAACCCTTTAGTAAAGGAATTCTGACACAATGATTTACCTAAAAATTATATTAGTCATTTCATCAATACTAAATAATCCCCTTTTGAATCAGCTCATGATTTCATTAAACATTGGAAATATTTAGCTCATAAAGCTTATCATAACATGTTTGATGATAACCTATTTAAAAAATTTATAACCATTTTAAAACCTTTAATTTAATATAAGGATCACCAATTTTCTCCTTAAAATCTAAATGATATTTTGGATCAAGCTAAAAGATAAGATTTCCTCATGAAACATTTTTATCCTAACCACAAAACTATCAGAGAATCTTTCCAAAATTCAACCAATGCAATTACCAACAATCCTCCTCATACAAACACAAGTATAATCAAGGAAAATAGATCACTAAATTATCTCAAACCATTCAAAGTTCAACAATTAAAGTAATTATTACATCCTTCCAAACCCTTCACCTATACCAATAACCCACCTCTATTGTATGATCTTAATAAACTTTATTGGTTCCATGCCGATCTGGGTAATTCTCATGAGACATGTTGAGGAGTCTCTAAACTTGTTTTTCTTATAGTAGGAGATTATTTTAACCATGATGATATGATTAAATTACATCATCATAATTATGTTCAAGCCTCTTAAAAGAAATAAGTTACCAAGACTTCATCATCTAAACATCAAAAATATTTTTCTACCTCCAAAGAAAAATATTCAAATGGAGATATATGTGTAATTGATGTTGATTATGACTAATACTACACCACTCCAAATATTTGAATGTAACCAAAGTTAACTATAGATGTAAACCTTCTCACATGATATTGTAACTAAGCCTAAAAAACCATCAACCAGAGAATAAATTATTAAATACACATCCATTACCATCCCCATAGTTATCAAAACCAATGAAGACACACCTCCTCAAATAGAAACCAATTATACTTATCATATTATTCAAAAAACTTCTATACCTCCTAATACTCACATTAATCCTTATTCTTCTAAATCTCATTAGAATTTATTGGAAGAACTCAATTCGATGCCCTATAAAATTCCCCTTATGGAGTTAGTCTATACTTATTCTTATGATAAAAATTCCTAATGTAACAATTACAAAACATAGAAGGACCACCATCACTTGAGTTGAAGACCCCTCCTTAAGATTCCCTACCTATCAAAGTACATACTCTTGAAACTTTCTCTTCATATTCTAAACATTCCATATCATAAAATGATGAGATTCCTTTTAGAGCTAATGATCCACGCCTCTTCATTAAGATTGCAATTGATAATACCCTTATTTGAAATTTTTTAGTAGATGAAGGACTGGGATTTAAGATGTTAAACCCTTGGGTAAAAACAACAAAAATTTCCTCCTGAATTTTATACACTATTCCATAAAGAAATTATCAAACTTTTGGATGGTAAATTCATTAAACCTATGGATTACTTAGAATGGGTTTAAAACATTGTCCTTATTTGTAATAAAGTAACCATGATTATTTGCATTTGTATCATTTTTTTTAATCTTAACTTAGCTTGTCCAAAAGATAACCTCCCCATACCATCGATAGATGTTATTTTTGACTCTACCACTAGTTATGAGATGTTTTCATTCATGGATAGTTTTTTAGGCTATAGCTAATCCACATATCTCTTCAAGACCAACATAAAACAACTTTTACCATGGCATGGGGTACCTATTATTACATTAAAATACCCTTTGGCCTAAAAAATGCCAAAGTTACCTATCAACGTGCAATGACCCATATTTTCCATGACCTTATCCATAAAATTATTAAACCTAATGTGGATGATCTCATTACTAAATTCAAGAGTTTTACAACTCATTTCTAGGACTTATCCATTATTTTTGATTGACTAATCAAGTACAAAGTTAGTATTAATCCCCACAAGTGTGTCTTTGGTGTTACCTATGGTAAATTATTGGGGTTACTTATTTATATTCATGGTATTGATGTTTATCCTACCAAAATGAAGGCTATATTAAAAATACCTATTCCAACAAACTTATTTGGGAAAGCTTGGAGAAATTCATCAGTTTGTTCTAAAAATGGCTCACCATATCTCCTCATCAATTATATTCTCAAATAAGGTAATGCCTTAGAATGGACCAACTCATGCCAAAAATATTTTGATAGCATTAAATAATCCCTACTTCACCCTCCCACTCTTGATCCTCTTTCAAACAATTATCCCTTGATCTTATTTACATCATCTACGCCCATATTAGTTGGGGTAATGCTTGATTAACGTGATAAAAATGGTAAAGAATATGTTATTTATTTACCAGTTGAGGTTTAATCAATTACAAAACAAGTTATACCAAATTTAAATATGATTATCTTCCTATATATTTCACAACTAAAAAGCTTCATCATTGCATGTTATACCAAAGTACGTATGGCATTATCCACTTCGATCCACTTCACTACTTCTTCTCCAAAGATTTCTTTCATAGAGATATAATTGATAAATGGATGGTCCTATTAATGGAATTTGACCTTAAAATCATAGCTCAAAAATCTATCAAAGGACATTTTATAATAGATTAGATTGTGGTAGCAATAAATCACCTTCAAGATAAACTTCTTGATGAAGAAATTATTTAAATTGAAGGCTTTAACCAAGATATCTCTCTTAAATATTATTTCCACAATTTCAAAGTTTATATAGAAGAAAATAATCTAAAATATTCTGATACTAATCTTGCCTCCACTAAACCTAAGGTTGTAATTGAAGACTTACCTGAATTCACTATTGATTTACGTGAATATACTTGGACACTTCATTTAGATGGTGATAAATGGTTTCAAGGAGTTGGGGTAGGATGCATTCTTACTGGCCATCTTGGTAAAATCATACCTTTAACTTTTAGCTTAAACTTTGATGTCACTAATAATATGGATGAATATGAATCTCATATATTAGGCATGTAAGCTGCCATTTATTTAGATATAACCTATTTACATTCCTTAGGTGACTCACAACTAATTTGTTGTCAAATCAATGGTGACTATCGATGTAAAAGTGAAAATTTAATAGTTTATCACTAAAATATCCACTTCGATTGCTAAAGAGTTTACTTTTTTTACCATTGAACCAATCCTAAGAGATCAAAATGCCATAATAGATTATATTGCTTCCTCAACATCTCTCTTTCATCCTCATCAAGTTCTTCATGACTCTCAATTCCTTATCCAAATCATAAGATCTCCTTCTCTTCAAAATAAAAAAGATTCCCTTATCTATCACATTGAATCCATTACCATTCAACAAAATCCTTGGTCTAAAGACATTATTTGATTTATTGAACATCAAATATGCCCTTCGAACATAGATTCCCATGAAAATACTCACATTCATAAACAAGCTTTCAAATATGTACTTCATCATGATACTCTTTACTATTGTAACACATAAGGAAATCGATTACGTTGTGTCATGCATTAAGTTCCTACTCTCTTAGATCAAGAACATGGGGCCATTTGTGGTGGTCACTATAGTATACATGTTATATCCAATAAATGCCTTCACATGGGTTACTTTTTACCTACTTTAGAAAAGGATGCCATTAACTTTTCCAAAAAAATGTAATCCTTGTCAACTCCATGATGATCTAATACATTCACCACTGGATGAACTCCAAATTTTAGAGTCTCCTTGGCCATTATATATGTGGGGATTAGATCTTATTGTAAAATTACCAAGATCACAAGATGGTCATGTTTTCATTATCATCATTACTGAATATTTTACCAAATGGGTAAAAGCCATGCCTCTTGTTAATGTCACTGATGTCACTATTTATAAATTCATCCTTAACTAAATTATCTATCATTTTGGAGTTACTCATACTATCATTTCTGACAATGATGAAACTTTTAAAAACAAAGACATGAAACAAATTTGTTCTACATTCAAAATTTCCAACAAACTTTCAACACCTTACCATCCTAAATGCAATGGTAAAGTAGAATACATAAGTAAAATAATGAACAAAATATTATATAAAACTATTAAATTATCTTGTACTAATTGGAATATTCATCTTTATCTTGCACTTTAGGATTATTTCACTACCATACACACTGCTACTAAGGCAACACCCTTTTTTTGTAGTCTAAAGATTTAAATCACTTCTATCATTAGAAGTTGAACTTTCCTCTTTATGCATATCTCTTCATGGTATCATTCATAATGAGAAATTATGTGAGGCTCATCTCCATGTTTTATATCTCCTTGATTAACATTGTATGGATGTTCTACAACACAACTGCCAACACAAGACTTGTATTTCTAAACAACATAATAAAAAGTTTAAAATGTGAAATTTTACTATTGGTGACTTAGTCCTTAAACTAGACTATACCCATGATAAATAAGGAAAATATTCTTTAAAATAGTGGGGAAAATACTTAGTAAAATATTTTCTTGGTCCTAGTACTTATCACTTTTAAAATAATGAAGGCCATGCTTTCAAAGAACCCATCAATGCATAATTCTTAAACAAATAATTTTCTTAAATATATTCATTTAATCTTACATATATTACACATATTAACACTTATTTTAAGATTATTTCTTCACATATCTTTGTTTTTCATCATTTTTTTTATACACAAACTCAATCTCCTCCTCTGGTCTCTTTGGTTTCATCTTTCTTTCATGAGTTGCATTGTAAAATTGTGGATAGCACCTGATCTTGTTCATGAACACCTTATATTTATACATCTAATTTTCACTTTTATCTTTGAACTTCAACCTATTATTTTACTATAGTCTTCATTTTATTCTTTATTTATGAGTTGTAGTGTAATACCATGGATAGGACTAGGTGTAGGCTCTACTTTTATACACCTTGTATATTGTATCATTGTGTTATGTGTTATAATGCCCCTAATTGAGTAATTATTTAAATAATACATTTTACCTTCATCTTTACCTTTTACCACATAGGTCAAATGAGTTAATTACTATATTTAAATAGTAATTAACCCCCTTTTTGCCTTAACCATAAAATCTCAAAATTAAATAAAAGTCTAAATCTACCCAACCTTTTAACAAACTTATCCCATGGTTAAAACAACTTGAGCAACCTCTAAAGTCATTTTAACCCTTATTTATCCTATGCTAACCCATTGGAATGGATTTTCATTAATTTTCACCCATTATTGGTGAATTGACATTGATCCTCTTAGATTGATGCCAATCGATTAGGATAAATGCCAACCCATAAAAATGCAACATACATCTATTGCTTGAGAGGATTGAACATGAAAGAAAGGAGACCATTTTGATCATGAATTTTTGTCAAAACTATTCATGAATTTTCATAGACCTTACCAACATCATTCCACCTTTGAAGAGCACTTGATAAGTGATTATTGTCAGGTGATTTTGAAGGTGATTTTGATTGTTTTTAGCATCACTTTCTTCAAATCATCCAAGGTCAGTATTGTCTTGTATTTAAGTATTTATTTAATTCTGCATCTCTATCTTTTATCTACATTCTATTTCTTTCATTTTATCAATTTTATAGGCCATCACCATAGTATTTTTAGTATTAATCACTTTTACATAGAATCAACATCGATTCATCTAAATCGATGTCGATCCTATTGGATAACCATCGATCTTTTACTGGATCATAACATAGTCTTAAGTAGCCTATTTTTAAATCTACTATCATCTATATTTTGTCTCTATCTATTATACATCTAGTTATTATCATTTTATTAAAAATATAAGTCATTATTATAGTCTATTTTTAGACTTTCAGCTTTTATATAGAATTGACATGATTCATCTGAATTGATGTCAATATTGTTAGATCATTATTGATCCCTAATTAAATTTCAAAACATTATTATTATCTATTTTTCTCAATCTTAAAATCTATTAGAACCTACATTCTAGTTTTCTAAAAATCTATTTGTGCATGCAGATGACGCTGCCTTGATTAATACATGATTTGGTTAGATTTTTTGTTCTTATAGTTCTTCAAACTCTATTTGATAATCAAAGTGATATTTCATTTAATTTAGGACTTTTTCTCATGGATTTCATACATTATTTTACATACATTGAAGAACAATTGATTGTAATCCAAGAAGATATACATTTCTATTGAATTTTGGGATGCTCATTTTAATTGTATAAATATTTTTGTCAATTAATTATCTTTAGCATTGATTATCCATATTCTACATATTTTGTAATGTCATGATTATTTATAAAATTTAATTTTGAACATGGGTTGACATCTATCTAAGAAAGTGTATCACTTTTTAGGACTGGTTTCTTATTAGGTAGCCCACTCATTTTTCTATTAATCCATTTTTTGTTTAAGTGTGGTGAATTTAAGGTTATTTCTCCCCAACTAAAGAGGAGTCCTCAAAAAGCTTGATAAATGATGCACAACCAAACTTCATCTGCAAATAACTCTAAACCTTGCCTATACTCTATTTTTAGTAGCTAATTATATCCACATTAAAAAAGTGAAAAAAATACTAATACATTATGGCACACTCTATGGGACATAGGTCTCACTTTTATTTGTTAAATTTAAAATATTGAATTTTATCTCTTTCCCTTTATTTTTTGTGTACATTTATCCAAAGATAACATTAGGACTACATTTTATTTTCTTTAAAAAAAGTTAAAATAAATTGTTTTCATATTTCCTGTTTATATTCTTTCACATATAATAATCTAGGTAGAAATATATCATAGTCATAACTTTATCCACACACAAACCAAATCAATAAACACATCTTAACACTTGACATAAGGAAACTGATAGGGATTTCATCACTTCATGGTAACCTTTTATTTGATGATCCTACTTAGATTTCACCACCAAGGTGAGGACCAACTTAGTTCTCTAGTTGAGTATAATCTCCAAAACATTGGTATATTCTTGCTAAGAACCTGCACTAGCTGTGGGATTGTGATGTGAGGGGAGCAAGCCCCAAGTATCGAGCCACATACTGATACCAGTATATATTTCTTTGAGTTCCAAAATAAAATACCTAAAACCATCCTTAGATTACCATTTCTTAGAACCTTCATTATCTTTTCTTTTTGGGTATTTCCTTTGACATATTAAAGTTAATAGAGATAAAAAAAATTAAATGACTTTAGTGTGTGTGTCTTTCATCCATCATTAAAATGAGATAATTCAAAAATAAATTTTTGTTTTATTTGTTTGTTTTATTTTTGTTTTTATTTTTTATTTCATGGTTTTAACTAAGCAATAGTCAAAGAAAGAATCTAAGGAGGGTGTTACATCCTCTCCTATAGAGTGTACACCTAGTCCCACCTCTTCCCCTGAGTCCTTTGAGAATTCTATGTTTCCATAATATTATCATCAAGGGGATCCTTCCTTTAAAATAATAATGGATAATAACCTTGTTTCTCTCAATTATTACCTTCATAATCAAGCAATACATATCTATTCTTCCCCCAATACCCAAGGCTCTCGATATATGTATGGGATGCCTTTTGAGGGAACTAAGATAAATAAAGAATTTACCATAGCCATGGTAACCTTTTCCACTATATCTCCTCCACCTGGATCTAATGCTCAAACATCAAAACCTTTAGGAAACCAACCATTCACGGTATCTACCATTTCTTTAACCCCAGTTTCTCAAGTTCACAATACTACTTAGCCTATATCCACTATACCTTCCTAAACATTAGTGGTGTCAATTCTTGCAAGTCTCCCACCCATTAGAACCACTTTAGCATATAGTTCACATTAAATCCATCATGCACAACAAATCCCTTTGATGCAACCTTTCCAACATTATGTCTCCTCAACCACCCAGTATGTAGCTCGAACACAACTAATGATAACTACTTACTTATAGTCCTTACCACAACAAAATATTCTACTACAAGTCCCACAATATGTGGTAACATCTCAACATATTATGGCTACTATAGCAGGATACATTCCCTCACAGCCTATGTCAACCTCTTTACTAGGTTATAAATCCCTTCAGTAAGGTGTTTTAGGAAGTGTACCTTAGAGTAACTCTCAAAATGACCATATAAACATCCTCATGAATAAGATGGATATTTTGGAAGCCTCCACCTCTGGACATAATATGATGCTCACATATGAGAAAATTTGTAATGAGCCAATCTATCCCTCTGTCCCTATCTGACCTTATCCCTTACAATGGGAGCTTCCTAAGTTTACCAAATTCCAAAACAAAGAATATCCCCAACAACACCTTAGGGCCGTTTGATATACATGTTATCTTATAGCACATGATGATGCCCTCCTACTTAGAGTATTTCCCATATTTTTAGTAGGATATGTATTGGATTGGTATAATTACATTCCCTAGCATTTCCTCTTTTCCTTTAGATAGTTGGCCCAAATATTCTTAGAATACTTCTTGATTAATATTTCTCAAAAAGTGACTATCATAGATCTTTATGCTATTAAGTAGTTTAACGATGAATCCATATCAGACTTTGTGGCTCAATGGTGTAACTTAATCAACCAACTAACCTTTTCCTTACCACAAATATAATTAATTGAATTATTTTCATGTTCTTATGCAAAACATATATCATCCATATTGTTAATTCAAACTTTTAAGACTTTTTATGAAGTCTTTACCATGGCCTGTAAGCTTGAACTCTAAGGTATTAAAGAGGGAAAATTTAAGTTACATAATAATAACTTCAAAGATGATCCCTCCAAAAGCAATAACAATAATCAAAAATCAAAAGGGGCGGCAAATGTAGTTACTGTAAAAATGTCTTCCCCTCTAGCATCCAACCAATCAGGGTCTTTTACTTCTCAAATGTAGCTTCTTAGGGGCCTTAATCATTTTACCCTTAATAAATATACCCCTATAGGAAATCCTTATGCTTCAATATTAGATAAAATATTGCAATAAAATATTATTGAACTCCCACCTATTAAACCAGTCGACGATACACATCCTAAACCCAATTGGTATAAAGAAGATGAGTTTTGTGCTTATCATAGGGTAATAAGACATGACATAAAGTGATGTCAATACTTTAAAAAATTGATACAAAACCTCATTGACAAGGGCAGTTAGACAATCCAAATGCTCCTCCTAATCAATCTTTAGATATATTCAAATAGCCATTTCCAAACCATCCATCCACATCAAACATAGTCCAAACCAACTCTGGAGAAATGAAAAATCAAGATACACATATGATTGACACAATCTATGATCAATTATTGCCTAAAGAAACTCCAGAGCAATTACCAGTCTTATATCTCCTTCTAGGAGATGCTTTTGATGTGTGTCACCCTAAAATCCCCATAGAGATCCTTGATCTCATTACATGGGATAGTTCACATGAGACATCACCTTCTCTCACCATATCTCCTAAAGGGGAAAATGAAACTACTCCTCGAGATATTATGGATAAACATCTCGATACTTCTAGAATTGGACATTTTGCCCTTTTGATCTCTAGAAAGCATATAATGCAATCATATAATTTTACCCAAAACTTTGACCCTTCAGAACCATGTTCTATTGTAACACCTCATCAACTCAAAGATATTAAAGGAAAGGGTAAAGATATTATCATCAATAGTTAGGACAATTATCTTGGTATTATACCAAAAATATCCTTAGCTCATCCTTAGGTTAAAGTTGATCTTTTTCAAATGTCAAAAGCCTAAAACCTTAGTCTAAATATCCCCTATGTAGTTAACACATGGAAGAACAAAGGGCATATCCCTTTTTTACCATCTCCATAATCTATGTTAGGTCCCCATCTATCTTCTATAGCTATCATAGGTCCTTCTGCCCAAACATGTGGAAAAATACAATGTTTTCCTCCATTATTAGTCACACCTCCATATATACCTTCCTTTGTTAAGGGGCCATTAGATAAACCTAAAGGCAAAGGGCTTAAATTTGTCCCTCCATAAGGGCTAAATGAAAAAACCAAATGAGTAATACTTTGTCAAAATAACCTATTATTAAAACCCTTGTAAAACCACAATATGACCCTTTGAAGGGATATTATGCTATAATCCTTAAATAGTTATTGGATATGTCCCTCATTATGTTACCACCTATATGGTCCATCAACCTTCAACCCCAAAGACCTGCTTGGTATATAAATTGGGAAATATGTGCATATCATTCAGTACTTGGACTTGATACAAAAAATTGTAAAGCCCTTAAGGCTATAATCCAACATCTAGTTTGAGATGATGACCTCTTAATTGATGATATAAATGATCAAATTCCTAATAAAAAGGTCACTATTCCATCCATTCTATCCATACATAATCTTGCTAGTCCTATAAGTGATAAAGAGTCAATAGCCTCTTCAGATCCACCTTTGTTACACATTGATGTTATTCATGTAGCCACCTGGTCTCAAAACTAAAATCCTAATAAAGCTAAAGTTTTAATTAGAATAGCCTATGCACATAATACACCTAAACCATATTAACAAAATCCTAAAGTTTCTCTTATAGGAACTACTCTAGTTGAAGTAAAGGAGTTGGTACAAATTTCCATATTAAAACAAATCCACCAAACACCTATCAAGATGTCATATATGAGCATATTGAAAACTCCCCACAACATCGATAATAAATGATAGAATATCTTTAAGATAGTAAGGTCTAACTAGATAAATCTCAACATTTTTTAGCTTTTATAGGATCCCTTCAAATGGTTTTGGCTCTTAGTTTTACTGATTTTGAGGTTGTTCCTTAATTGAAGATCAAGATCCAGCCCTTTTCATTATAGCTCAAATAGATCAAACTCAAATTAAAAGAGTTATGATTAAGAATGGGTCCAGTATTCATATTATTTTCTCACATGCTTTTCAATAATTACAACTACTAAAAACCATTGTTTCCCAATCCCTAGCAATTCTTCATGCATTTAATGACACATTATCACCCACAATAGTAATAGTCATTCTCCCCATCCATGTAGGTTATTTTACGATTAATGAGCTCTTTTATGTAATAGAAGGGACTTTCTAATATAATATTTTATTAGGAAATCCATGGATTCATGTGATTCAATGTGTACCCTCCACATTTTATTGATGCCTTAAATATGAACATGAAGGCTAGGTACACATCATCCTTGCTAATCCTTATCCCTTTAAATCATGTAACTTCACCTTTAGGCCAAGTTATGTTGTGATACCCTCACCTGATGTAATATCATCTTCATCTTCTAATCAAGCCTAGACTAACATGACTATCCTTGCTTTAAAATTACTTACTTTGAAGTGTATTGACTCCTTGATGCAACAAATTTCAATGGGAGAATACTAGTTATTAACCCTTAATACCTTACCCACTCCTAGAGAATATGGTTGTCCTGATAAGCAACCCATGTATTCACCCACCCTAGGTGCACTCATCCCTTTTGGATTACCTTTATTATGTACTCACTTAATATATGGTGGGATCAATCAAGCTACCTTAGAACCTGATGATCATGTTTGTGCTAAACCATTTACATCTAATTTCTCCTTTCTTAGAAATCTCTAGTTTTTACAAACTTATCTTGATGACTGTGCATGGAAAGAATTTGGCATGGGTAGATATGAGAAGGGTCCCCATGATATCACATTAAGAGATTTTAGAAAACCACATGAAAAACTTGGCTTAGGTTTTAAGAAAGATTTTAAATCCACCCCCAAACTTGTTCTTCTACCATCTTTGGAAGAAGAACCATAGTCTTCATCTAACACCTCTTCCTCGACTAGAGATACCATATCCATTCCTCCTAACTTTTTTTTAGTCAATATGATCTCCTTAGAACCCATCATTTTCCATTATTATGGTGAAATATGAACCATTCCCTTAGTATACCCTAAATTATTAGGACTTGATACGTCAACCATCCCTATTTTTTAGTGTCAGGATGATGAGTCAATCTTGACTCATTTGGGCACTAAAAAATCTTATTTACATAATTATCTTCTATTTGAAATGTCTATCCTATTAAATGAAGCCACCGTTGATATTAATATTAGGTCCCAAGAAGTCTTAAGGATTATTAAAACTAACAAAGCCTTAGATCCCCAAGAAAACCAAGATTTTACCAGTTTTTTATTAGAACATAGTAAGGCCTTTTCCTGGTCTTATAGTGATATGCCTGGTATTGACCCCTTGATCATTATCCATAACATTGTTACCTTTCTCGATGCTAAGATGGTGAAGTAAAAACTCCATAAAATACATCCTCATGCCACACTCCTTGTAAAAGAGGAACTATAGCACCTTTTATCCACTAACTTTATTTAATCTATCGATTATGCTTAGTGGATGTCCAACATCATTGTGATCACTAAGCCTATAGGGGGACTTCATATTTCTACAAAATTTCATGATTTAAATCTTGCCTATCTAAAAGATGATTTCCCTCTCCCTAATATTAACCAATTAGTGGATTTAAATACTAGTCATGAAATGTTGTCTCTTATGGATAGTCTCTCTAGTTACAATCAATTACTTATTACACCAAAAGACCAACATAAGACTAAATTTATTACTTCTTGGGGGAATTTTTACTACCGTGTTAAACCTTTTGTCCTAAAGAACATAGGAACCACCTATCAACGAGCCATGACTTATATATTTCATGGCATAATCCATAAAATTATTGAAGACTATGTATATGCTCTCCTTAGGAAGTCAAAGCTCTATAAAGATCACCTATCTATACTTAAGATTATTTTTGATTGTCTACTCTAGTATCATGTGCATCTAAACCCCAAAAAGTGAATTTTTTGTGTCTTGATCGGTATAATTTTGGGCTTCATTATTTATATTCATGGAATAGAATTGGATCCTACTAAAATCAAGGCTATTTTAGAAATGTCTCCATCCACCCTTAAGCAAATTCACAATTTACAAGACAAGCTCCAATCTATTCATCATTTTATTTTCTATCTCTCTAATTGGTGTCAACCTTTCCACCATTTATTAAAGAAGGACAGTCTCTTTATATGGTATTCTCATTATCAATAATCCTTTAACATTCTCAAGGACTATCTTTTATCACACCCTATCCTCACTCTTCCTAAATAAGGACAACCTTTCTTCCTTTATATTTTGGCTACAAACCATGCTCTAGGTGTTATGATTACCCATTAAGATGAGCATCAAAAATAGTAGGTGGTTTATTATATAAATTTTACCCTCATAGAATATGAAACACATTATTTGCTTACTAAAAAATTATGCCTAGCATTGGTCCTTATAGCTTTTAAGCTTCGTCATTACCTACTTAACCATAAGATGTATGTACTTATGAGTACTAATCCCCTTAAGTTTATGAATTATAATCCTTACTAGAATCAACAGATGGCCAGATGGATTATGCTTCTAGTTAAATTTGATCTAGATTTTTTTCACCAAAAAATTGTTAAAGGGAAGATTATTACTGATCAGTTCATTGAAGCACCTCTTAGTTATAGTCAACCAATTAATTGTGAATTCCTTAATGAATATATCACTTCCACTTCTAAATTGGTCTTGTAATATCAAATGACTCTATTCTTTGATGGATCTAAATGTGATTGAGGAGGTGGTGCAGGAATTATATTAATCCTTTCTCAAGGTATTTTTATGCCTTTATATTTTAAGTTAGACTTTGATTACACCAAGTATGAAGCATTGATCATAGGGCTCCAGACTACCCTTACATTAGGACTTAGGTTAATTAATATCTATGGGATTCCTAGCTAGTGGTCAATTAGATTATTAGTGTATATCAATGTAAGAATGATATTCTTTGGTAGTATAGGATGTTAGTTGATTAGTTTTAATCTGCCTTTGAACGTTATGCCATCTAGGCTACCCCTAGATCAATGAATAAATTCATTGATACTATGGCATCTCTTGCCTCTTTTATCCTAGCCTCATATTAGGAATATAAGTTATTTTTCCTTATCTATTGAGTTAATCATCCTTCTTATACAAGGATTAATCTTCCATCCATCAAAAATATTGAGGAAAATCTAGAGGAGCCATGGTATGCACAAATATTTGCTTATTTATCTACAGGATTGTCTCCTCCCCATCTATCTAAAAGTTCCAGATGTTTCTTCTAATTTAAATATTCCCACTATATCATACTAGGGGGTATTATTTATAAGCATAGTTTTGATGGCATTCTTCTCCATTGTCTCCAAAATCATGAAAATACCATAGCCATTTAGGAGGTCCATAATGGGTTGTGCAGTGGACATTTTAATGGCTACACAATCTCTAAGAAGATCTTATGTTTATGTTACTATTGGACCACCTTAAATAAATATTGTTTCATCTATGTTAAGAGGTGTGTGAAATGTCAAAAACATGCAAACTTATCCCATGTCCCTAGTAAAGCCTTATAGGTAGCAAGATACTTTTGTCCAATCTCCCAGTGGGGGCTTGATCTTATAGGGCAAATTAATCTTAAATATTCCTAGCATCATAGATTTATTATCACCACTACAAAATACTTCACTAAGTGGGTGGAAGCTATGCCACTTATTGACTAAGGTAGAAAAATTATGGAGTTTATCCACCAACACATTATTTGTCATTTTAGGGTTCCACATAAAATAGTAATAGATAATGGAAAATATTTTAAAAATAAGAAACTTCAAGCATTATGTGATTCATTTAAAATTAAATTAAGTTTTTCTTTGCCTTATTATCCTCAGGCTAATGGTCAAGTAGAAGCATCTAATAAAACTTCGATAAAAATCCTAACTAAAGTTGTTAGTGAAATTGTTAAGGATTGGCATCTTTGTATCCCTTTCACTTTGTGGGCATACCAAACTAGTATTCAAACCCTATGAGTGATTTTCCTTTTTCCCTACTCTATGGTGCAAAAGTTGTACTTCCATTGAAATTCCAAATTCCCTCTCTTTAATTTTCCCTTAAAGACATTATTTTTTATGAGGATTTCCATTAGGAGTGTTTATCCTAGTTAAAACTTTTAGATGAGCATCATGTGGTAGCCCTTGATCACCTTCTTATATATCAATAATGATTTAAATGAGTGAATAATCAACATGTAAGAGAGCATGAGTTTAATATTAAAGATATATGCTTAAATAAAATCAACATGTTACTAATATTGAGTGAAGTAAGAGGGGTAAATTTGATCCTAATTGGATTAGACCATATGTCATAACCCATAAATATGGATATGGAGCATATCATTTGGATTCACTTAATGGTAAATTAGAATGAGAACCTCTTAATGCATTGCATCTATGTCCTTACTATAGTTTATATATCTTAGCTCATCTTGATTAGCTTATCTAGTATATTGCCATATCCTTTTATTTGAAAATACCAAATAATGATATGAGAGTTATGTGGTTATCTGGTAGTCACTATACCCTCAACCTTCAATATGTATACCCTAGTTTTATACATAGCATTCTCTCATGGAAAAGTTTAACTTGTTATGGGAGAAACCCTAGATCATTATTTACCTTATTTCCTAAAAATTATTAATTTCATAAGATAACCCAATCATCTCATATGATGAAATCATGGAATCCATCCTAAGTTAGCTTTTTATTCCATTTTTCAATAACTTATTTGGGATTCAAAATCAATGAATAGAAAAAGTATCAAAATGGGCTCAATAAATAGACTGATCCCTTGAAGGACAACTATAATTAAATAAAAAGGCAAAATAATAGACTAATCCCTTGAAGGCCAACTATGCAAAAATGTTAAAATATAGACCACTCCCTCAAAGGATGGCTACCAAGAAAAAAACTTCCCACATTGATCAGTTTTCAAGTTATGCTATTTTAAAGACCTAAAAATAAAAAAATAAATAACATAAGTTGTCAAAAGTAAATCCCAAGAAAGCTTGCCACATTGATCAGATTTCTAGTTATAGACTTCCCGTATTGATCAGTCTACCTATTAGCATAAAAATGATTCCTAAAGGATAACTCCTGATTTAGAAATATGTGGTGAGAATGAATTCTCCCCATCCTTTCATAAGCATATTATCCTAAGGAATAAGGTCAAATCTTTATCTAACCTTGGTTGTGTCATAATATATTATTATTTAGAAAAGGATGTATAAGTTATGTAGATGAGAGGTCCTCTTTTGGTTATGGTCCAATTCAATGCTAAGCAAATGTATAACATATAAATCATTAAAATCCATAAGTCATAATAGTATAAGCACATAATCCATAATCCTACAACATAAAAAATTCTATCTCATAACATCACATAATAATCCATAATAAAATATATATGATCTATAAGCATAAAATGTCTATATATATATATATATATATATATATATATATATATATATATATATATATATATATATATATATATATATATATATATATCAAATGTTTGTATAAATGTCATAATAATAATATAATATTACTCTCAACCTATAGAGTATGCTCTATTATGTGAACTCAATCCTTCTAAGGTGAATATTGTCACCTCCCTCATTGTCTCCTCCTCGGCCTGCTATACTCCCTAAACTAACTATAGCCCTAAGGGTCCTCTGTGATTTGCGATGGATAGACACATATGAATAAAAACATGGAACATATAGTAGATACCTCTATATAATCCTCTCATAATAGGACATCTCAATAAGTAAGTCCCTATAATAGTGAAGTGATACTATGTCTCATGGTGCGGTGTTAGATCCTGTAATATCTAGAGTTGGCCTCTCGATCATGGAAGCTCTCATCTTCTCTAACTCTTAATTGTAGCTATTTTTATCCCATATAACATGATACCTCTCTTAAATGGCCTAGTCTCACTCCTATCTAACCTTATCAATCTCACTTTATACCCTTTATAGATCAGTGTATGGTATCCCCTTCTAATCCTATCCTAGGGCATCTTAAATTGGTGTCTCTTCCATGTGTACATCTAGAGCCTCCTACTCTACCTCTCCTCTCACATCCTCCTATATCACCTCATATCAAGGTTTGGCCTATTTATCCTACCTCCTCACCATCTCTCCCATAAACCAAGTGGTTTATTCATTTGTATATCCTACATCATCCACATCTAATGTTATCATCTCCTCTAGTGCTCCCATTTAGATAACTATGGTATCTGGTGTTGGACAATCTATATTTATATCATCTTACTTATATACATGTGGGGACAATGGTACATCTTGTTGTAAACCAAATTGATAGTGGACTCTATCAAAATAAAGTAGCTCCATATGGTTTATCCATCACCCATATACCCATCTCTCTTGGGCAGCATCTCCTAACTCTGTCTCTAGACCCAACCATGTTATAAAATGTATATATAGCCTCCAAATAATATCTCCAATCTTTAGGGTCTCAAATACTTATCTATAATATGTTAAATTATGCACTATCCTATTTGAATAAGGAATGACTAGGTCAACATCCCATCGTAGAAAGCCTACGTAATGCACCATGTCTCCTAAACCAACCCCTAGGGTCCCAAGAGGGCATATCACCTAAATATACTCATATTCCTAGCAATGAAGCACAAATTTGATGTCAATTCTTAGTTGGTGCCTAGTACGGTAGCTCCATATCTCTCTATAAATATGCCCTAGAAATGTGGGTGCCCATGCAAACACTATCATATGCTCTAACATATCTACTATAACTACAGTGAAGCTCCATGGAAACCATCCTACACTAAAATCAAGTAGTTTATAGCAAGACAATGCCAACATAAGCATGGTCAGCACTAGTCTCTCTATTGGTGCCTACTTGTATAGGGGCTAGAATGAAAAATCTCTAGCCACAAATTTGATATCAATAACATCTTACCCATATGGTTGTGCTAGTTTTATTTCATGACAAACCTCCTCAACTATATAAAATAGGGCTCCCTAGATTGGTAGTCTTAAAATCTGATATATGTCCTCAGTAGTAATGGTCATCTCACCTATCAAAGCTAGAAGGTGTTGGTTGTATAATCCCATCACTCTAATAAAGCCATTATCATGCCAATGTCCTGATGAACATGGTGATAGTGGTAGATCCTTCCAAAGGCCACTACCTTTATATGTGCCCATTACTCATCATCCATATCCTTTTGTAGCTCCCTCAACAAATGTGGGACCCTATCACTCATAGTCAGTAGCTCATATACTTGTCATAGCAATCTTTCATTAGTTAAATACTAAATACTAAATGATACATGGATCATTGTCACTTCCTTTTAATCATTATCGATCCATTTAGGATCGATGTCATCTCCTTCTAATCACTATCGATCCTTTAAAGATCGATGTTGATTCTTCCTGATCATAGTCAATCTTTTTGGATTGACATCAATTCCCTTTTCCCCAAAAACTATTTTTTTCCCTTTTTCCCCAAATATTCCTAATCTATACCCATCGATATCCTAAATTACCCATTCCCTTAAGCTAACATTATAACAACTCCAAGAAAACATAAAAAATAGTGAAATACATAAAAGAGTTTAAAATTTGCCAAAAGTGTGTCCCCTACCTCATAATGCACCCATCATCATCATCATCCACTCCTGCTAGCCTCCATTATCTCATGTGTATGTGTAAATGTTCAAAAACCATCAAAATTCACTTAAAGCACTCTTATATGCTTGATAGCTAAATGAGCCTTCTTATTTTTTTATGGGCTCTTTATAACCATTTTTTCAATAGATGTTGATCCTTTTGATTGATGCCAATTTTTTGTAATCATCATCAATTCATTGGGATTAATGTCGATTCCCCTATTTTGTTAAATATTAGCATTTTGGATCTTTTTCCATGCTTTCAATTTAGTTCTGAATCCATATCTTATTACCCTTTGTCATAGCTATCCCTTTTTTTTCTATTACCCTTTAGATTATAGACTTTTAACCCTTTGTCAATTCTCTAATCTCTTAGCTTTTACCCTTATTTTTTGGTATCTTACCCCATGTAATACCCAAAGGGTATATTTTTCCTAAGAACATTTCTCTATAGGTAATGTGTACACCATACACACACTGGATGCTTTGGTCTGCTATTCCTATCTCTTATTATTTTGATAGCCTTTTTTTGCTTGCTTTACCTATTTCAGCCATGGAATTTTACTCTTTGAGCTCATCTTTAGGGCATTCCTATTTGCATCACTCTTTTTTCCATTAAGTGCAAACATATAACTTAGTTGTAGCCATCTACCTTTTTTTGTGTCCTTAGCTATCTTCCTTTTTTTCAATTTCACCTTACCCACTTTTATTCTCCATTTCATTTTGTTTAAACCTATCATCCATTCCATTTCACTTCCTGGTGCCTAGTTTGAGGGGGAATACATTCTCAAAATAAACTTGGGGTAGTAGAATCCTAATAGTTTTTGTCTTATTGCACACCATTTTATACCACTCCAAAAAAAAGGGCAAAGGTAGACACTATTTTTTACACCTTGTATATTGTATCATTGTGTTATGTGTTGTAATTACCCCTATTGAGTAATTATTTAAATAATTACATTTTACCTTCATATTTACCTTTTACCACATAGGTAAAATGAGTTAATTACTATAATTAAATATTAATTAACCCCCTTTTTACTGTCCTTAACCATAAAATCTGAAAATTAATTAAAAATCTAAATCTACCCAACCTCTTAACAAACTTATGTCATGGTTAAAATAACCCAAGCAACCTCAGAAGTTGTTTTAACCCTCATTTACCTCATTCCAACCCATTGGAATGGCTTTTCATTCATCTTCACCCTTTTTTAGTGAATCAAAATTAATCCTCCTAGATTGACGTTGATCGGTTAGGATTAACGTCAATTCATAAAAATTCAATAGACCTCCACTGCTTGAGAGGAACAAATGTGAAAGAAAGGAGACCATTTTGATTATGAATTTTTATCAAAACTATCATGAATCTGCATAGACCTTACTGAAATCTTACCACCTTTGAAGAGAACTTGATAAGTGATTATTTTTAGGTGATTTTGAAGGTGATTTTGATTATTTTTGGCATCACTTTATTCAAATCATCTAAGATAAGTATTGTCTTGTATTTAATTATTTATTTAATTCTACATCTATGTCTTTTATCTATATTTTTTTTTCATTTTATTAATTTTCTAAGTTGTCACCAATATTTTTATTACTAAGCACTTTTACATAGAATTAGCATCAATTCATCTAAATCAACATCGATCTTGTTAGATCGCCATCGATCCTTTTCCAAATCATAAGATAATCTTAAACATCCTATTTTAAATCTACTATCATCTATATTTTGTCTCTATCTATTCTACATTTATTTTTTATCATTTTATTAAAAATACAGGTCATTATTATAGTCTATTTTTAAACTTTAAACCTTTATATATAATCAACACCAATTCATCTGAATCAATGTTGATCCTATTAGATCATCATCGATCCCTGCTTAAATTTCAAAAAATTCTTATCATCCATTTTTCTAAGTCTTAAAATCTATTAAAACCTACATTCTAGTTTTTTGAAAATCTATCTGTGCATGTAGATGACCCTACCTAGATTAATACATGATTTGGTTAACATTATTGATCTTCCTATAGTTCTTAAACCTCTATTTGATGATCAATGTGATATTACATTTGAGTTAGGGCTTAGCCTCATGGATTTCATACATGATTTTACAAACATTAAATAATAATTGTCTATAATCTAAGAAGAGATAGACATTACTATTGAATTCTAGGATGCTCATTTTAATCATATAAATCTTTTTGTTAATTAATTATCTTTAGCATTGCTTATCCATATTCTAAATATTTTTTAATTTCATGTTTATTTATAAAATTGAATGTTGAACATGGTTTGACATCCATCTAAGAAAGCATATCACTTCTTGGGACTAGTTTCTTACTAGGCAACCCACTCATTTTTCTATTAATACATTTTTTGTTTAAGTGTGGTGAATTGCAAGTCATTCCTCCCTAGCCAAACAAGAGTCCTCATAAATATTGATCAATAGTTAAAAACCAACCTTCATCTTCAAGTAACTCTAAACCCTATTTATACTCTATTTTTAGTAGATAATTAGATCCACATTAAAAAAGTGAAAAAAAATACTAAAACACCAGGATCTCCTCCCAAATTTTTTATATTATTTCAAACTATGTTTACAAAGTGAGTGTTTTTTTTAAATTTAAATAAATGGTTAAAAGCTTATGATTTCATATTATCGACCTCAATTTTTGTTTCTCTTATGGTAAGCAACATACATAAACAAACTATGTTAACACACTTACATACATTCTTAGGATATGGAATCATGCTTACATATCATTGTATCCCCTTTTCTATTACCTCATTTTTTACAAATTAAGGAAAATCTATTTGTTTTATGTTCATTATCCTTTATCTCCATTACTTCCATTCCACTTTGGGCAAAACAAGTTCAAAGTCAAGATAACGTTGTTATTTATCATGGATAAATAATACTCTTAGACACCATGTTCTCTAAGTCTTTCTTCTTATTCACCTTATCTAAAGTTTTATAATGTTACTCATATTTTACACCCATGTTTGGTTATTCAAATATATAGGGAGGAGGAATATAAAAATCCATAAAATAAGAAAAAACCATCTCATTTAAATGAAAGGAAATGATTATTAAAATAATGAAAATTAAATAAAAAATTCAAAATCACACTAAAAGACATGATTATCAAGCACATCTATATTAGTTGAAGATAAAAATATATAGTTGGCCTCATTATAGATCAGAGGTCTATTGGATTATGATGGCCAATAGACTAAGGTAGAAGATTTCAAAAAAAGTGTATAGTACTACCTACTTTCTCATGCAAGTACCCAATCTTCATAGTAGATTGATGGATTTGTAAGGGGTCCTAAGGAATGGGGAATGCATGTGAAGGTAGGTCCATTTTAATATTCATACATATATCCTTCATGGGATAATATTCATACTTCATTAGTTAACCTAATACTTGTGTGGTTAGGAAGTGTTCTTTAGATTCCTTAATGTTAAAAGGGCTCTTATTATGACAAACCTCATTCCAATGTCTTGAATTTGATAAAGAGATTCTCTACCTTGATGTTGCCCACATCTACCCCACCACCCATTTCATTCCCCCCTTGATAGGAAATCTTGATTATAAATCTATTTCCCCACTTCTTTATTCTTCTTCTTCTTCTTCACTTCTTAAAAAGATGCTAACATCATTTACTCCTGGTTTTAACTATATTAGAAAAAATAGTATGCTTGAGTAAATATGAAATTTTTAATTAAACCATTGCTTTATCTTTATAAAATCTCCTTGGCTTCATTTAAATTTTACCATTTTAATTACTCACTTTTTGTAGACAACTAGTTTGTTTTTTCCCTTTGTGCACTTTTTCCATTATTGAGTGAGTTTGGATTATTACTTTTCACTCATCAAAGTTATTTTTACCTTTAAACACTTTTTCCATTATTGACTGAGTTTGGATTGTTGCTTTTCCTTCATCAATGTTGGTTTACTATATGTTTTTATCTTTCCATCTTTGTTTAAGTACAAATTGTTACTACTTTTATAATGATGTTAGATTTACCATTTTGGCATGTATCTTTAGTTTGATTTGATTTTATAACTTTTCATAATTAAGGTATATTTGTTTGAGTTTATCTATCATTTATCAGCCTTGGATTTTTAATTACCTAATTTAATCAACTTCAAACCATCCATACTTGGTCCTTTGGTTCTAAAATTAGCACTTATCACCCAAGCTAACAAATTATCTAAGTGATTTACCAACTTTAATAAAATTTCATTCCTTTTGCCTTTCTTATGTTTTTTCTTTATTCCTTTATTTTTTATCCTTAGGATTTATCCAAATCAATCTATATGCCCGCCATGATCAAAACTAAAAACATAGTAGACAAACATTCCATGATAAAGGCAAGTCAATGTATGATAATTTCAAATATTTATTGCAATTATTTAATTTTAGTCATTTAATTTTAGTTATTTTTTTCTTTAAAATACTAAAATTATTTTAGCTCAATGTTGTGTGTTACTGTGTTCTTTTCCTAAAGCACCATCCTATGTTACAAATACATGACACATGATGAGCTTCGAGTGTGGCATATGTATACACATAATATTTTCAAACCTTATCAACTAATAAAGTTGACTCTCTTGTATTAACTTGTCAGGTCTCAATCTCTTTAAATGTACACCTTAAAGTTCACACTAGGACATGGGTGGGTAGACCATTGGTGCTTCACAATATTATTGTCCCCTATACCTTCACCTAAAACCATCACAAGCCCTTCCTATTCATTTTACCTAAGATTTGACACCTCCTAGAACTCATTTATAAACATCTACCCATAATAAACATCCCTACCTAAGCTAAACCTTATTTTTTCCTCCTTACATTACACATTCAATTTGGCCAACTTTGTTATGAGAGTGAAGCACGTTATAAAACTAAGTCAAACTAGGCTGACTTAGTTTGGTTATGACTAATTATATTTATAATATGGTCAACAAGGACAAATATGTTGGATAAAACTAAGTAAAGGTTTATGGTTAGATATAAATATATAAACACCTCTCCTACCATTCCAAATTGAGAGATCAGAGGATATATATCATTCATTTGTGCTACTTTATATTCTTATCCACAATTCTACTTGAGGAGTCATTACTTAGGGTGTCATAATTATTTAGAGGAGAATATTATATTGAGATTCAATAATAGGTCTTTGGTTAATTTTTTGTCCATTATCTATACTTAGTTTATTCAACATACACAAAAACCTGTTGCAAATCACCACTTGATAAGAGAGAGATTGAGGCTTGGCAGGTTTGTATTCAAGGTAAGTATTCCTAACTCTTAATCCTCTTTTGGTAGTAGATATATTTAAATATAATGGATTAGGAATATACTAATATATCCATGCTTAGGGTCACCTCTTTTCATGTTTAATTTTATGTTTATTATCCCCCATTTATGCCACAAGCTTGAGTGAGCACTAGATTAGACTAGATTAGGTTTCATTTACTTTGTTATAAACCATATGACCTACCTAGGATTATTATGTGGTATTGCTCAACTAGAGGATTAGGAACCCTCTATAGTGATATTGTGTGATAAGGACCCCCTTAGTTAGGTCTAGTATATCCATATTGGTCATTACCCCGCTTATCTAAATATATCTATAATTGGAAGGGTTAGTTTTATTTATCTTCTATGAACTAGGATTGATTTATAGGTCAGATCTACTTTCTCTTACATACATATATTATATGTAGTTAAATTTTTCATGTAATTAATGGGTAAAGTATTTAGATTTTTCTTAGCTTAGAGGATCATATATATTCTTCCTTTATCTTGAGTGACTCTCATTTGCATGCCTGCAGGCTTCTTAGCCAAACTTGGATAAACCCTATCATTAGGTGCTTGAATTAAAAATGGATCCTTTCCCTTTCAATATTTATAATTCATACTTTTTTTTTGGATTCCCATCAAGATAAAAACACCTCAAAACATATTAAAACCCTACCCTTTATTATAGGCACGTATAGATATTTTTCACATTCAAACCCTATAGAGACCTTCATTATCAATGGTCCTCATGACTTCATACTTGTTTAGAAAGAATGGGATGTAATTAAATGAATCTTTTAATTTTTAATGGTCCCTCACTTGAGAGGTAAACACTTTAAATCACATTGAAAACCCATCCTTCATCTATAGACTTACAAATTCTCCTTGGGATTGAAACCTCTATAAAACCTTAAAAATTGGGTTCTTATAGACCTAAATCTATGTTTTAATTTTATTAAATTTAAGAGGGAAGTTTATTGGTCTTTATTGATCCTCACTCATTAGGAGGAACATCCCAGAATGCATTTAAGACTTCATTATTGTGTTGCAGGCTTGTAGAGGTCATCTCAAGCTTGAGACCTTATTGAAACCTTGAGCATGGTTATCATGGTTTAAAAATTGATTATATGGATACAAAGGGACCATGTAATTACCTCAATAATATTCATGACTCCATCCACTTCACTTAATCATGTTTCAAAACACTAAAAATTGATTCACAATTTTATAGGTTCAAATAGGGTTTAAGACTACCTATCTTCTTTTTTGACCATTTAACATGCTTAAAATATATTCACATAAGTTTTATAAATAAATATTATGCATAAAAAACCTATCCACATTCCAAATAAACCATCATTTTCCATGAAATGGAATAACATATTTCAAACCTCAAACTGTGCTCTGGTCGAGCTATCTGCATGTTTGTTTTGGCTTCTAAATGATGATTTATAGCCATTTCACTTTTTTATTACTTATAAAAACCTATAAGTATTCCTAAATACCTTATACTTTTCCTCTAATGGTTGTACAACCCCATGTAACTCTTGAGAAAAAGTATCATGTCCTTTACGACATCCTATAAGTGTCTACAAAGGAGATCTTGGATCGGTTTTACTCCATTTTGATGTTTGTGAACCTAGTTATCTTTATTAAATACTTATGAGGGATTTAAGATGGTGTGAGGTACCCCAATTACCTTGTTTTATATTTTAATACCCCTAAAAATTTTATAATACGTTGTTAACACTTTCATTTTCATGAAAATATTCACATTTAGAAGGCTTTTATGCTTGTTTCTTCCTAGAAAAACCATTAAGGAGGCTTATACACCTATTAAATGTTTGAATAAGGATATTTAGTCTAATAAAAATTCATGAAACTTCATAAAACCTATATAATTTTGCACTTAGGGCCAAAACCTATAACTTTCTAGGTCTATAACCTATATGCATGGCTTGTCTTCATGATATTCCACCTTAAATCTACCATTTATTCCTTAGAAGGACCCTATATTCACTAGAGAGCTTGAATATAAGAATACGAGGATACGTAATCTCCAAAAACATGGTGTTAACCTCCTTAGGAATATGAAGAAACCTATAACACATGATGAAAACCTCCTCCTTGAACCTTTAATATTTGAAACCATGGTCAAGCTCTATATCTGTTGGTTGACATTGAGATCCTCTTTAATAGACCTTAAAAACACTCTTGAAACAATGAAAACTCCATGATCATGCTTAGAGGATAATAATTTTGTAATGGTCAAGTGTCTAATCAATAGGAATACATAAAGGGGAGATTATTATTATGTTAGTAAGAAAGAAAATCAAACAAAATATAATAAAAATATTACACCTCAAGCCTAGACACTCAAAGAGCTAGTGAAATATATAAATAACTAACAATTGAAAGAAAAATAAGTAAGTTTACCTTACATAAGAGCAAGTTTTGTATGTTGGAAATGAATTGATGTTCTTGGTTGTGTGATCAATAATTCTTTAGCAATAGAGCTTCTTGTACCACCTCTCCTTGTCACCTTGGTAATGTTGGGCTTGGCTTTGGATTTGGACTCAAAATAAGCTTTACATGTATGTTTTCATGATAAATTTACACCAAGAGAGATGATTTATTAATGAGTGAGTCCTTGTATTTATAGCCTCCAAAACTAACTCTAACCCAAGTGCAACTAAGTTTAGTTTAACCACGGTTAAGTTTGGGATGAGACAAGCCATTAATATTTTAATTAAAAGTCATGGCTCACAAATCTAGATATTTATTTGATATTTTGTGAGTGATTTAAAACTCATAAAATATGATGTCATGATGGTGACATCATTTTAGATATTTGTGTTATGTCATGATGATTTCATTAATCTAGATTTATGAATTTCTAAAAATATAAATTCAATACTTAATTAGCCATGGAATTTTCACCTATGAATTTAATTGGGTTTAACTAATTAAGAAATTCTAATCAAGTTAATTGCAATTTCTAAATTTTGACAAGTTATCCCTCACACATGCTCAAAAAGGTCAAATTTCTAGGTCACAAATTAACAGAAGATGAATTAAAGGAAGATGATTGTGTATAGTGCATTTCCCTAATTAGGGATATAGTGATGTGGATTAGAAGATGCACATTATGTGTGATGATGAATCAGAGCATTCTAGTGATTTTTAATCTTAAATTACATTATTTTCAATAAGTCATTCTAGTGTTCATTTAGACATGAAAGTGGCCAAAAAGGAGGGTCTATAATTTGCCCTATTTGAGAAGGTATTGTGAGACATAAGCAAAGTAATGTATTTTCAAATAATGAAAAAAAATTTAAGAATAAAAAGAAGATAATGATGGAAGAATGATGCTCTAAACATCATTTTGGAAGCCTATGATGATGCCCCCTCGAGGGAGTAGCCAACTCATATGTTTGATGGATAGTCCCTCAAAAAGAAGAAAGAAGAAGAATGAAATTAACCCATGGGTGAGATTAATCCAATCGAGGTAATGCATGCACACATTGATTAAGAAGTACTGATTTGACCAAATGTGGTTATAATTAGTAATGAAGGTTGAGACACTAATTTTCCTAAAGGCAGTTATAATGAGTGGCACATGTATGTGCCCCAACAAGATGGATGGGTTGAAATAATGATTTACCTAAAGGTATTTATAATCATTTAGCTGACCTAGATTGAAAAATTATTTTGCCCTATTAGGACATATTTGATCATGATAAATTGGTTGTGTCTTAGCAAGGCAGATCAGTAAGCATAACTCAAGGAGATAAACTATTACATAGATTAAATATGAGTGGGCATAAACATAGATGCAATGGCTTAATGGCTCAAAAATCCACAAAAATAGGTACATGAGGGTGCACAAAGTGATGAAAGAGATGATTGGAAGAAAAAAGGTGGCTGAGCTGACTCAAGATACATCATGTATCCAAGCATTGCTCACATAGTCGTAATAGACCTCAGGAAATGTAGTTCACTTAGAAGTGAAATAAAATGAAATAAGGAATAAAATATAAGAATAAGAATTTATCAATGTGAATAATTAAGTTGTACCTACCAATGCAAAAATGCTCATCTTTATTAACATTAATACAACTAGAATGGTCAATGGGTTGATTTGATCAAGGAAGGTGGGTGTTACACCTTTAACTGTTGGCATGTCTAGGGATATGTGTAGTTAAATTATGGTTTGTATAACACTTTTTCATATTATTTTACATTTATCCATGCATTTATATGCTTAATAGGTCATCCTATGGGTTGTCCATGGCCTTGGTAGACTATATATAGAAGGTAGGGTTAATTGTTCATCATCATATTAGAGTATTCATTTCTTATTGTAAGCATTTGAGAGGTTTCCCCCTCAAAGTGGCTTATTTAATATTCGTATTTTATACTATATTTACATATCATTATGATATATTTCTATATTTTTACTTATTTAGTGAATTAATATCATTCCAAGTGGTATTATACCATCAATTTGGGCCATAATCAGGTAAAAAACCCTAGATATTAAAATCTAAATATATCTTAAAAATGGTTGAAAATTTAACTACAATTGTTTTATTTGAGTTTTGAAATCATTTAAGTAACTTTCCAATAAAATTTCAAATCATTTGGATATGTGTTTCAAAATTTATCTCCATTTTATAGTTTTTCATAAATTTGTATAATTTTTCAAATTTATTTACATTTTTAAAAATATTGGAAAAGGTTAGTTTGGGTATATTATTTGATATTTGTGATTTGAATCCAACATATTTAAAACAATTTATGGTTAAAGATGGGTCAACAGGGTAAAATAAGATTCACCTTCAAGCCTTCATATGGCTAGTCCTAACAATCACAGATGGGGGAAAGGGCAAGACACCCATAATAATCTTTTAGGGGATGGCATGGAGTCTAAAACATCTAATATGATTTCTCAAATTTATTCAAATCTACTTGGCCTAATGTACAAGGATGTGTAAGTCCAAACTCAAATGTTAGCAATATAAGGGGAACTTAATGGTATGAACAATCAATTGCAGTAGATCATGACACAAATAGATACCATTTCATCTTATTTACCACTCAACAACCCTCCACTTTTTCCTTCTAGTCCTCCTTTCAATACTAACACTACCAATACACAGGTGAAATTGATGTTGCCAAAAGTGAACTTATGCAAGTTTGATGGTAAGGATCCACTCATTTGGATCACTCAAATTGAAAATATATTTGATTTGCATCAAACTCCTAGATCTCAAAACGTGGTCATGGAATCTCTATATCTAGAACTTGAGCCATTCATTTGATATCATTAGTTGTATGCTCAAAAAAAGAAAACTAATGTTCCTTTTACGTAGTCAGTATTATCTGATGAACTGATGTCTCACTATCAAAATAATGTTTCTAAAAAATACTTTAACCATTTAGCCAAACTATGATAAACAAGAATAGTGAAGGATTATATTCATCAATTTAGAAATCTATTCTTACATGTGGAGGATATCACTGAAGTAAATCTGATCAATCTTTTTTAGGTGGAATAAAAGATGGTATTTAATTGGAGGTTCGTATGTTTAACCCCATAGTTTTATCCAAAGATATACCAAGGGCACACTTAGTAGAAGAAAAAGAGATTATCAAACATCATATTTTTACTACTATCTAGAAAAACTCCTTCCCAAATCCATCACTACCTAAACCTACCAGATTGACATTGAAATAAATTAAGGAGAAGCATGCTGAAGGGTTTTAATATGGTTGTGATATAAAATGGAGAAAAGGTCATTGATGTGTTGAAAATAAGTTATTTTACATTGAAGGGGTAGATGAAGATGAAGAAGATGAGGAGGCATTTAGTGAGGGTTTTGAAAGAGTCAAAGACGAAGCTATATATTCTAAACCTACTATATCCTACCATGCACTTATAGGTATTTATACTCCTCAAACTCCTAAGGTGGTGGAATTCATTAAGAAATAAAAGGTCACAATGTTGATTGACTCAAGTAGTACACAAAATTTCATCAACAATAAGTTGGTTTCTCATTTGAATTATTTCATCTACCCATCCCTAGAATTTCAATTCTTGATTATAGATGATGGTATAATTAATTGTTCTAGAAAATGATATAGTATTAAGTTAGCAATGGGGGACTATTTTCTGGATTCTCCTATGTTTTATATTCCTATGGGTGAGACTGACATTATTTTGGGAGTACAATGGATCACCACATTGGGTACTATTGAGATGAATTTATAACAATTATTCATGCATTTCTATCCTGAAGGCAAGCCAGTGGAACTACAGGGATTAAGATGTAAATCTCCACAAGTTATTAGTTCACATAAGATGACCAAGATGATAAAAAAATGTGCTAAAGGATTTGTGGTGCACTTGTTTTCCATTGATCTTCAACAAACTAAGGAGTCTACCCATCTTGATTTACAACAAATATCAGATGAACATTCAAATTTTTTTGGCCCCATGCCAAAAGGTCTTCCTCCTAACCATACTCATGATCACACCATCAAACTCATTCCTATAAGTATACCACCCAACATCAGACCATACATATATCCTTATGCCTAGAAGAGTGAAATTGAAAAAATAGTACAAATGTTGTTGGAGGTAGGAACCATTCTCCATAGCCAAAATGAATATTTTTCTCCAATTGTCATAGTGAGAAAGAAGGATGAAACTTGGTGGATGTGTCTAGATTATAGAGATATCAACAATTTTAATATCAAAGATAAATTTCCTATTCTTGTAATTGATGATTTTTTAGATGAATTACATGGTGTTATTTATTTTACCAAATTAGATCTTCACTTTGGGTATTATCAAATCCAGATCCATGAGGAGGACATTCCTAAAATACCCTTCCATACTCACGAAGGCCATTATGAATTTTTGGTCATGCCTTTTGGTCTCACCAATGTACCATCCACCTTTCAGAGTTTGATGAATATGGTTTTTAGGCCATTTTGAAGAAATTTTTTACTTGTGTTTTTTGTTGACATCCTTATTTATAACAAAAATTGGGAAAGCCACTTACAACGTGTGAAACACATACTCTTAGTTCAACAATATTAATTGTATGCTAAACTATCTAAATATGCTTTTGGAGTTTAGGAAGTGGAATATTTAGGTCATATTGAATCACATGAGGGAGTAAAAGTTGATCTTAAAAAAATGCAGCCATCATGGAGTGGAATATTCCTAAGACACTTAAGTAACTAATCTATTTCTAACTGGTTACTATTAAAAGTTTGTCAAAAACTATGGTAGTATTGTAGCACTATTTACTACCTTATTAAATAAAGGCTCCTTCTAGTGGACTGATATAGCTACCATGACATTTGAACAACTAAAAATGGCTCTATGCACCACCTCATTATTAGCCTCTCCATATTTTTATAAAACTTTTGTGGTTGGATGTGATGCATCTAGATATGGTATGGGTGAAGTAATCATGAAAGAGGGCATGCCCATTTCCTTTGAAATCCATCAATTTAAGGGTAAAAATTAGCTCAAACCCTTATATGAGAAAGAGATGATAGTTATTCTACATGCAATCAAATAATGGAGACCTTATCTATTGGGTTATCACTTTTAGGTAAATACCGATCATGATAGCCTTAAATATTTGTTGAAATAATTATTGTTGATGTAAAGTAACCTTGGGATAAGAGTCAACTCTGACTTCTTCACACACTTTCCTAGGCCTTTAGACCTTTCTTCATAGCCTTTTTTCTCTAATTTTTGGATATTACAGATAAAGTACAAATTTTCAAGAGAATCTAAGAGTATATTGAGATACCCTCTATTGATTTCTACCTTTCTATCAAAATTTAAGGTCAAACTACCCCTTTATACCCACTTTCTACCTCTAATCCTTCCTAATTAGGCCTCTTTATAGGCCCTTACCATAAAGTCCTCTATAATCCATACAATCAAGGCCATACTAGTTTGGAAACTTGTTAATCACTTAAAACACCTAAAACCTAATAGGACTATAAAGTTTGGGTAATTTTATGTGGTCAAAACTCTTTTTATGACCAAAACCTTGGTTTAAGGCTTTTAATCCCCCATCATGACCCAAGAGCACAAACAATTAGTTTTTGAACATTTCAAAGGGTTTATTTGCATTGTGAAAAAAATTTAGGGTCTACCTTACTCCTGGTCTTCTTTTCCAATCATTTTTTAGGCTCTATTCCCTCACTTTTTTACTTTTCTAACTTGATTTCTCCTTGACTATGTAGGTTTGACAGGCTGTTATAGGTCTTTATGTAAATGGAGACAACAAAACAAACTTCCAAAAAATATAAATTCATAATTAATCTTTAAAAACATGACAAATACTTACAACAACCTTTAGGCATGATTGAAATGAGTTTCCAATATCATTTATTCATAAAAAATGAAGCACATATTCTACAAGTAATGCAAATAACATTGGAACAAGGGTCTGTGTTAACAAATATTCATAACAATGGTCCTTTTATTTATTCCTTAAAATTTTTCCTCCTTCAAACATGAAACAACTAGATCCTATTTGAAAATCACAACTTTTATATGACATATAACTTCTGTAACTACCTTAGGGAATCTTTCCAACATTCACAAGGTGAGTTTAAAAGCATGAAACTTGACCCAAAGGTTGGATTCCATATATATTAAGCCCTTAAGCCATTAAGATGGATTCAAGGGGTCACTATAGGTGTTCTAAACATGTTTAAAATCTATAATAATCTATTTAATTACCCCTACAACACTAACATATGCAAACTATTCAAATTTTTGGTGGGATAACCCATAATTTAAAATTCAAACTACCTAAAAGAAACTCTAAGATATAAAATTGAAATATAAAGATGCTTGAGGAGTTTAAAATCCTTTTAAGACATCACCAAATCAAAATTCCTAGAAACAAATTAAAATTGAAGACAAAACTCATTATAAGAGTGATGCCCCTACATCATACTTCAAGGGAAAGAAAATAGATCTCAATGAGTGCTTACAGATTACTCTCATGATTTTTTATGTCATTTTCAATCATCCACATAACATCTTCTTCTAGCTAGTCTTTCCACTTGACCAAGTAATTTAAGTACTACTTGTCTATAGTCCTTTTGATCACCTTCTTGTCTAGTATGCACTACAACTCTTCTATCTTGGTCTTAGGAAACTAGGTTTACTAATTTGGGCCTATTGTAAGTGTGTCCTTTTTTGTGTTTCCTCCTTCTACCTCTTCTTTTTAAGGGTATATATCTACAACATTGAAGATAGTTGAGATACCTACCCCACTAAGAAACTCTAATTCATATGCATTGTTTACAAACTTTTTGAGAATCCTGAAAATCTTTTTCATCTTTAACTTATTGTATTCACCCCTTGGATATATCTCCTTCTTAAGATGAGCCAAAACTAAGTCTCCAATCTGAAAAATCACCTCCCTTCTACTCACATATACCTATTTCTTGTATTTTTCAACACTAGACTCTAGGTGCTTCTTTACATGTTCATGTACCTCCTTCATTGCCATTTCAAAATCTTCACCTTTATCACTCCTCTTGTCCATATGATTGATGTTTCTAACCTCAATCAATCCTATAGGATGTATACCATAGATTACTTAAAATGGAATCATACTAATTTTGAAAACTCTACGTGAGGCAACATAAGATCCTACTACTTAGGATGGTCCTTAGATAAACACCTCAATAGGTTCCCTAAGATTATATTAACCACCACAATTTTCTCATTTTTTTGAGGGTGGTAATCTAAACCAAAAATCAAGTTCATTCGTAGCTTGTTCCATAATGTTCTCCATAAATGACTAAGAAACTTGGTGTCTCTATCAGATATAATGTTCATGGGTAATCCATGAAGCCTTAATACCTCCTTGAAAAATAATTTTACCATATGAGTGGCATTATTAGTAGTTTTACATGGAATTAAATGTGACATTTTAGAAACTATATTCATAACTACATAAATTGAGTAAAAACCCCTATATGTCCCAGGCAATCCCATCACAAAGTCCATACTTATGGATTCCCAAGGCCTATTTAGGATTAATAGGGGTTAATATAAACCTACATTAGTTCTCTTTCCTTTATCCAATTTACAAGTCTTTTACCTTTCCATATACCTCCTTATGCTTGCATTCTAATCCAATAGTAGTGCCTAGTGAAAAACTCTAATGTATTGTCCAGTCCAAAGTGGTCTACCATTCTTCCACTATGATTTTATTGGATCATATTTCATCTTATAAAATTTCTTGGCACACATAAATATACCCCTTTAATAAATAGTCCATCTTGTACAATAAAATCCAACCATGGCTCCTTATTGAGTGTGTTTGGTTGCTTGAAAGCATTGTAGGCTTCCTTAAAGTCTTCATCATCCTCATACATGTCTTTTCATGAATCATTAAAAACAATTTCTAATTGAATCTCATGCACCAATAAGATTCTCCTACTCAATTCATTTGTAACCTTATTGCTTTGACCTTGCTTACGCTTGATGGTGAAGGTGAAATTTTGCATGTATTCCACCCATTTAATTTATATTTATTTCAATTTGGTATGATTAGAGATGAATTGAAGTGCATGATTATCTATGTACATAATTAACTCCTTTGTCATGAGATAATGCCTCCACTTCTTCAATACTTGTACCATTGCATAAAACTTCAAGTCATAAGATGAGTACTTCTTCTTGGCATCATTCAAATTCTCACTAAAATAGGATATAGGTATGCCCTCTTGGCTTAGTAAATCCCATATTGAAACTCCAATTGCATCACATTATATTTAAAACACCTTATTGAAGTCTAACAATGCTAATATTAACTATTATATGATTCTTTGCTTCAAGTATTGAAATCTCTTATCTAATTTCTCATTCCATTCAAACTTTTTATTGTCTGCTTTGATAGTGTTTATGATAGGAGAACATATCCCACTAAAATTCCTAATTAACTTCCTATTAAAGCTTTCAATACCATGAAAACTTCTCACCTCTCCTATTATCTTCGGTGTTGGCCAATCCATGATTTCCTTGACCTTATTCTTATCCATCTTCAGCATGCCTTATGATTTGACAAAGCCAAATTTTGACTTCATGAAATCACACTTATTGGGGTTGATCATCAACCTTTATTATTGAATCCTCCTAATGAATAACTACAAATGGTGGAGATTCTCCTCCTTGCTATGGCTGTAGATTAGTATGTCATCTAAATACACCACTTCAAACTTTCCTATGAAATATTTGAGAACTTCATTCATTAATCTCATATAAGTACTTAGTACATTGGTCAAACCAAATGGAATGAACAACCACTCATACAAACCTTCATTTATCTTGAAATAAGTATTATACTCATGACCTTTCTTGATTCTAATCTGGTAGTACGCACTCTTTATATCAATCTTGGAAAAATAGATTGCTCAACTCAATAAATCCATCAAATACTCCATCATAGGAAGTAGAAATATATATCTTATGGTGATCTTATTTATGGCCCTATAATTAAAAAACATCTTCCACTCACCTTCCTTCTTTGACACCAACACTGTAGGCACTACACAAGGACTCAATATTTCTTTGGTCAACACTTTGTCAAAAATATCTTGCACTTTTTTTTTATCTCAACATTCTCTTGAGAGATCATCTTATAGTATGCCTTGTTAGGTGGGATTTCTATATGTATAAAGTATATATGATGTTTTATGTTCTTCATAGGTGGTAGTGTGTTGGGTAGATAATCAATATATGTCTTTGCATATTCCTTAAACATATCTTATATCTCTTGGGGTAACTCATTGATCTTGGTCGCTATCATAACAATCCTAGGTTTGACTACCAATGTAAATCCCAACTCTTCTTCATTAATAACATTCAAAAATTCCTTATCACTTACCAACATCATGTATGAACCAAATTATTGATCACTCTCCTCATCCCTCATGGGAAACAAGGTATGATTGATTCTATCTTTGACCAAGGTATACATATTCCTTCTTCCATCATGAGTGGTTTGCCTATGATATTGGCATGATATCCCAAGAAGTGCATGGAAGACATCCATTAGGATGACATCAAAAATCACCTTTTCCTTATACCTTCCATGAGACCGTGCATGGTGTGGGGTGAGGTAGCTTCTTCAACCCAAGATTATTAATCATTTTCACTGAAACTAGATTATTTATGCTTGTTGAATCTATGACCATTATACAACACTTACCTTGGTATTTTCAAGAATTCCTAAAAAGAGTCTTCCTTTGTGGTGGATCCTTCTCATTGGGTGGCTTGATCAATACCCTTCTCATGAGTAATGATTCTCTAAGTTTAGGTTCTTTCATAAGTGATAGAGAGCAAACACTCTCCTTCTCAACTCCTTGTGCAATTTGGTTTCTCCCTTCCATTCTTGGGCTTCCTACTCACTAATCCTCTATCCACTCCCATGATTTATTACCATAAAAATTATTTCACTCAAAACATCTTCTTGTAAATCCACTTGATCCTCTACCCCTTTATGCATAACCACCTCTGTTATAAGGTCTCCTACCTCTAAAACCACCTCTTAAACTAGATGAATGCTCTTGTGAATTACTTAACTCTCCTTGATTGATTATTTATGAGTATCCTCTACCCCCTTGCTATCCTCTACCTATAAAAATTTTACCCCCTCCTCTATTATTCTATTTTTACTTTTTATTGAGTTTGTCTTTAGCCTTAAATGCCAACTAGTAACATTCTTCAAGAGTTTTAAGACTAGTTAAACTCAACTCATCCTATAGGTTGTATCTCAAGCCATTGAGATACCTTACCACCTTGTCATTTTAATCCTCCATATGACCTGATTTTATGCTCAATTTATAAAACTCTTTAGTGTACTCTCTCACCCCCATCACTTTTTACTTCAAGTTATGGAGCCTTATGTACAAGTTAGTGATGTAGTCACTAGGAAAGAATTTACTCTTCAAATTTTCCACCATACTATTTTAAGACCTAATCTTGGCCTTCCATTTCTTCCTTATCTCATCTTGGATGTAATCCAACCATAGGGACGCATGGCCTTTCAACTTGGTTCTAAACAAACTTCACCTATTGATCTTATAAAATCTATTTAAAATTAATATATTTATCTAACTCCCCTATCTAGTCAAGGATTTATTTCTCATTGAGGATACATGAATATAATGTAATATCCAATTTGGGATTATATCCTTTCCATTTTACCACCTTCATTAGTATTTAAAATGTTTGATCCTCAGTCTCTCCTTTATCTTCTAATTTTGGTGTGTTGGGTTCATCTTCCTCTTGGTCACTCAAATCACCTATGACCACTCCTCTTCTCTATTTAACCTCCACTGATATGATACTAAAATAAAAATTTACCCTAAGGTTCCTCAACTCTTGCAATATGACATCCCCCATCTATAAGGTTACTTCTCTCTCACTTGCTACATTCCTTCTTGGTGGCATCTTGGCTCTTACTAAGGCAGTTTATTAAACAAGTACTTATTTCTCTCTGTTTAGAGTAATATCATCTCTCTCACTTACTTCATAGTGTCCTTTCTTGGATCTAATACCAAAATTATATAGAGCAACTTTTGGATAAGTGTTAACTCTAACTTCTTCATTCACTTTCCTAGTCCTTTAGACCTCTCCTAACAACCTTTTTTCTCTTTTATTTGCCTTATATGAACAAAGTACAAGTGTTAAATATAATATAAGGGTATATTCAAATACAATCTATTTATTTCCACCTTCCTATCAATTTTCAAGGTGAAACTCCCCCTTTAGACTAGCTTTTTACCTCTGAACCTTCCTAATTAGGCCTCTTTGTAGGCCCTTACCATGCAATCCTCTATAATCCATACAATCAAGGATTTACTAATTTTTAAAATTATTAATCACTTATAACACCTAAAAGCAAATAACACTACAAATTTTGGGTAATTTTTTATGGTTATAACTCTTGTTATGACCAAAACCCTAGTTTAGGGCTTTTCATCCCTTGTCATGACCTAAGAGCACAAACAATTAGTTTATGAGAATTTAAAAGGGTTTATTTACACTTTGAAATTTTTTTATGGTTTGAATTAATCTTTATTTACCTTTCCAATTATTTTTTAGGCTTTATTCCCTCATTGTTTCACTTTTTTAACTTGATTTCTCCTTGACTGTGTAGGTTTGACAGACTGCTATAGGTCTATATGCAAATGGAGACAACAAAACACCATTATAAGAAATTAAAATCCATAATGAATATTTATAAACCTTAAAATGACTTACCAAAACCTTAAATAATGATTGAAATGAGTTTCCAATATCATTTATTCATAAAAAATGAAGCACATAGTCTATAAGCAATACAAATAACATAGGAATAGGGGTCTGTGTCAACAAATATTCAAAATAGGGGTCCTTTTATTTATTAATTAAAATTTTTCCTCCTTAAGACATGAAACAACCAGATATTCATAAAAAATCACACTTTTTATATGACATATAACTTTTGTAACTACTTTGGGGAACCTTTCCAATGATCACAAGGTGAGTTTAGAAGCATGTAACTTGAACCAAAGGTTGGATTCCATACATGTGAATCCCTTATGATATTAATATGGATTAAATAGGTCACTATAGGTGTTTGCAATTTTTTTATAATTTATACTAATCCATTTAATTACCCATGCAACATTAAACATATGCAAACTATTTAAATTTTTGAATAATAGGTTTTGGTAGGAAAAGCCATAATTTGAAATTCAAACTACCTAAAAGCAATTCTAAGCTATAAAATTGAAATATAAATATGATTAAGGCATTTAAAAACTTTGAAATCACCAAATCAAAATTAATACAAATTATAATTAAAGACAAAAATCATCCAAAGATTGATGCCCCTACATTAGTTGTCCTCTAAGGAATAAGAAAAATGGGTGACAAAAATGTTAGGTTTTGATTTTTAAATAGTCTACAAGAAAGGAAAATAAAATGTGGTGGCTGATGTATTATCCAATCGAGATGAACTAGTTGAGGAATTATTATGTGTCATGACTATTTGGTAGATAGATGGACTCAAGAAAGTAAGGTCAGAATGGGAGAAGGATAATACTACCCATATATTGATTCATAATTTATAGCAAGGTTCAGATGGGATTGAAAACCTTAAATATAAGGGGAATGCATTGTAGTACAATGATAGACTATATTTTTGTCAAAAATATTTTCTCAAATAAAAAATACTTTAATAACTTCATGCATCTCCACTTAGTGGTCACTCAATTTTTTTAAAACCTATCATAGAGTCAATAAGGATTTATTTTGGATAGGACTCAATGGGAATGTACAAAAATATGTGGATAAATGTATGGTATTTCATAAAAATAAAGGTGAAACCATTAAAACCCTAGATCTTTTATAACTCTTATCCATCCCTAGTCAACGATGGGAAGAGTTATCTATGGATTTCATTACTGGGTTACCATGATATGAAGGTAGAAATGTTATCATGGTTATTATGGATATACTCACAAAGTATGCTCATTTTTGTTATTTATCTCAAAAATTGGATGCTAGTATAATAGCTTCTACCTTCCTCAATACAATTCAAAAATTGCATGATAATCCAAATATTATTATCAGTAATCGATATCCTACATTCAATAATAATTTTTGGATAGACTTATTTGCATGTTTAGGAACCCAATTGTCTCATATCTTATATTAGCATCCTCAATTTGATGGAAAAATCAAGGTAGTCAGCAAGTGTTTGTAAGGGTATCTTCATTGATTTGTGTCAGATAAATATGATAAATGGGTTTAATGGCTGACCTTGGTTGAATAGTAGTATAATACTTTAGTTCATAGTCTATGTAAAATGTATCTTTTTATGGCATTGTATGGATATCATCCTCCATACATTACTTCACCCTTGAAGGACCATGTAAAGGTGTGTGTAGTGGAGGAACATTTTAAACATCAATAGGAAGTCCTTATTAGTTTTCATGAAAATTTAGCTTTGGCACAAAATCACATGAAGCAATAGGTATATCAACACAAGAGTGAGAGGCATTTTGAAATTGGTGATTGGGTATTTATTCACATGAAGCCATATAGGCAGATGCCCTTGAAGCAAAAAAAAGAGGATAATAAGTTGTTTCCCAAGTATTATGTACCTTATTATATCTTGTATAAAATTGGTAGTGTGGCCTACAAGATGGAATTTCCTCCATCCACTCACATTCATCTAGTATTTCATGTATATTACCTTAAGAAGGTCATTGGACATAGATTTACCACTCAAACTAAGTTTCCAAAATTAGATGAGGAAGGGAGAGCTATTCTTGATCCTGAAGTGGTCTTTCAAATGCACACTAAGACGTTATGATCTAGATTGATTATAGAGGATTTGATCAAATGAAATAATCTAACTTTTGAAGATGCTACATGGGAGGATGAATCCTTCATGAAATGACATCTGATATTACTTTAACATTGATAATAATGTTATTTTTAAAGGTAGGGTCATGTTATTCCCTTAACGATTGGCATGTCTATGAATATGTGTAGCTGATTTGTGGCTTACATAACCCTTTTGCATAGTAATTTACATTTATCTATGAATTCATATGCTTATTAGGTTATTTTATGTCTTGTACATGGCCTTAGTAGACTATATATAAGAGATAAGGTTATTTATTCATCATCATATCAGAGTATTCATTTCTTATTATAAGCACTTACAAGGTTGCCCCCTTAAAGTGGCTTATCTATTATTCATATTTTATGCTATATTTCCATATCATTGTGATATATTATTGTATTTATACTTATTTGGTAAATTAATATCATTATAGTAGGAGGATTTTCCAAGGTAAATAAGGAGAAGTTTAATTAACACCATTTATTGTGATCTCTACTAAACTAATTTTTTTATAGCACATGACGATATACATCATAATGACATGGACATAATATGCATAAGGACAGAATCTTGATATAATAAACAATTAAAAAAATGCACCAATGATAAAATCATGATGATAATGTTAACATATGAATATGGATGGACTCAAGTAAAATGCATAAGCAATCACCCAATCAATGCATATATACTGTGTCAAGGTGTATGCAATAAAAAATGCATCAAGTTTATAAATCAAGCCTTATTCAGAAAAGATATATCTTACTTACACTTCCAATTGGGGATACATTAGATAATTTAGAACATGACCAATATGTGGACCTAATAGACCCAATTAGAGGATATCTTATCACAATAATAATATTATGGAGGGTTTTAAATCCTCCAGTCAAGCACAATCATGTAATAACCCTAATTAGGACCCATGTTTTCATATTCACTAAACTAATAGCAAGTAAAGAAAAGAAATATAATCTAGTACTCACCAAAGCTTGTGGCACAAAGTGGGGATAATAAAAAGCAAAATTAAACATGCATAAAATACATATACTCACATTAATGTATATATAATCCTAATGCATGGAAGAGAAGTACAAATGCATATCTATCTATTTTTATAAAGGAGTAACAAAGTGAGGAATACTTAAATTTGAAGATGAACCCTCTAAGCCTCAATATCTCCCTTGGACAAGGTGATTTTAAAGAGGTTGTTGTGGTATGTAAGGATGATAAGGATAAATTAGCTCTAGGATACATAACCTATCAATGCATCCAAAATACATCTCCACAAGACAAGATCTGTATCTCCAAAGAAAGTAGGAAATCGTAAGCTTGCTCCTCAAGTAGAATGGTGGATAAGAAGATGCACAATATCTCTTACTTATTCTTACCTTATATAAATAATATAAAAATGATCTTGTATATATATGTGGATTTAAACTTAAGCCCTTCTAAAAGTTTTGACCTATAAGATCAACCTAGTTGACCTTGTATTGTAATTCACAGGAAACTCACTAGATAATGAACTAAGTTGGCCATGTGGCTTACCTAGTTTTTAGTAAGTGTTATAAATAACAATATAGGTTTGACCCTACCGACATAGTCATGTAAACTGCCAAAAGGGGTTTAGGTCATGGAAAGGACTAATGAAGGTGGAAAATGATTGGAGAAGTGTACAAAAGATGATAAAAAGCTTATTGGAATGGTTTTTAGGAGATAAGTGTGTAGATAACAAGTGTAAAAAGGGACAATAATATTTTGAAGCACCAATGGTCTACCCACCCCTTTCATAGTGTACCACTAAGGGTGTGCACTCACAGATATTGAGACTTGATGGGTTACTAAAAGATGGAGAGAGTCAGTAATTGATAAAAGTTTAAAAATAATATGTGTATACATATGTCCCACTTGAAGCTCATCACATGTCACATAAGTGCACCGTGGGATGGTGCTTTGGGAATAGAACATGATGAAACATAACATTGATGCTAAGTGTAGTAATAAGTAAACAAGATAAATGAAATGATAAAATTGAAAAACATGTACCTTTACCTAACTTAGTGTTGTAGATAAAGAAGAAGACTGAAAGAGATATGAAGGCATCCAATATGAGGAACATTAGGTGACTGTAGAGACTAGTGCTAAAAAGAGTTAAAAATTGAAAGTTTTGGAATATAGGCATATAGTAGTGGAAAATATTCTCTATGACATCATAATTTCAGAACATTTTATGGCTTGGAAAATAGTTAGTAGAGACAAAGATATGAGGGTTTTAGGAAAATTGGCAAATTAGGATTATTAAGGTAAGGTTAAAACTAAAAATATTGAGGGAAAATGAATGAAAAATGATTGTAGAACATAGTAAATCATGTAAAACATAAATAGTAAAAAAATAATGTAGAACATACTAAATCACATTGGGAATTATGCAAAACATAAATGGCAAAAATGAATATAGATCATACTAAATCACATTGGGAAGTATGTAAAACATAAATGGCAAAAATGAATGTAAAACATATTAAATCATGTTGGGAAGTATGGAAAACGTAAATGAAAAATGAAATATCAATGCAAGATAAATCTAACAAAAATATGAAAGTAAATGACAAGTATCCCCATGTAAGATAGGCATGTTAAATCAAACTTAAATAAAAACATGAATGACTGAAAATAAAATGTAATTCACGAGGTGATATAAATATGAAGAAGTCATAAATAAAGAGAAAAATGTAATAATTCCAAATGTCATATGTAATATAAGTGAAGTCCACAAAAATCAAATAAGAACATGATGGAAAAATGAAAATATAAATCTCTAAAGGATGAAAACTCAAATTGAGTGCTTGTTCTAAGATACAATGTAAGAAAACACAATCACCTAATGACATGACTAATATGATAATGAGATGGTGTGGTAAAAAAATGGTATAAATGTGTTTGTGAGGAAGGCCTAGTCCTATCCATGGTCTTACAATGCAAATCACAAACTATAAACCAAGAGGCATAATAATGTAGATGTGAATAAGGATGTGATTAGAAAAAATAAATATCCAACAAGGGGTATATAAGGAAAATATCATGTAAATAAGGAATTTGAGGCACCACATGGTTAATGTGAGCATCCTTAGTAATAATGAGACACACTAAGAAAGTGATAAAAGCTAATAAATATCAACACCAAGGACTTAGGATATTTTGACTAATAAACACAAAGCTTGGGCTAATAAGTGAAGTACATAGATCAACCCATGAAGATTATATGCATGAAAATTAAAATAGACATACCTTCCCACAATGTGTTCCCCATTCCTCAAGAACCCTTATATATCCATCTGTATACTACAAATATTAGGTGCTTGTGTGAGAAATTAGGTGGAACTAGATATTATATGATATAATGGGACCTCTTACCCCAGTCTACTAGCCTATTACACCTCAATGGACCTCATCTATATCATGAGGCCAAATGTGGAGTTTGATATTCGACTAAGATAAGAGATGTGCTAAATATAGATCATGTCTTTTGGTGTGATTTGACTTTTAAGATTTTTTTATTTTGAATCATTGCCTTTTGTTTGTATTTTATGATTTGGCTTTTAACTTGTTTTGGATTTTTCTATTCCTCCTCCTTCATATGGATTTAAAGAATTAAACATTAGTGAAATAGATTAAAAATACAAGAGATATTCCAATTGATCACTAGAGAAAAGAACCTAAAGACCAAGGTATATAAAGACTCCTAGACTTACCCACAAGTAAGTGTGCAATCTCAAAATTGACTGATGCGAGCCTTAAATGAAAGGAAGTAAGGTAAATATGGGGATCATGAGAGATCCATCTATGTAATAAGTGATATAATGGTGTATATACTCATAGCTGATTATAAGGAGGAAACATAGTTCTATGAAAGAGAAGGGGCTATGATTATGATAGGCATGTCACTAGAGAAATGATGCTAACATATAATGGATCTAGTACAATCACCAATGGAAGTAATAGTCATCCCAAAAAGTGGTTTAAATATTTTTAATGTGGTAATTTGTGAGGAAAGATATGTCCTATCCATGGTCTTACAATGTAACTCACGAGGTGAACATTAATGAGGTGAATGATAAATAAGGGGAAAAATAATCATAAAGCTACTAAGATAAATAATGACATAAAAAACAAAAAATGAAATAGATATATGAGAACCAAAATGAAAATAAATGCAAAATGTAATGTGTAATAAAACAAAATAACCCAAAGGTGACAATGATGCTAGTAAAGTGTGACTAAAAGAAGTAAATTCCACAAAGAAACATGAGATAAAAATAATAAGACATATGCTAACATCTGTATCAAAGAAGAATATGTGAAATACAAGTCTATAATTCTCGAAAGGTTTCTTAAAGTTGAATTTAGTTGTTATTATGCATTTCAGGATAAGAGTGGACATATTAAAATTCTGTAATGGGTAATTAGATGTAAGGATGGGAATCACAATATGACCTAAAATCTAAATGGACATGTAGATGGGCATCACAAGATGCCCCAACATGTGAGGTGGAGTGAGGTAATATTGGACCATAAAAGTGATTTACATTGGGTTAGTAGGTGTATTTGGAGATAGGTAAATGTGTTGGTTTTATATATTTTAAGGATTTTGAATGTGATATGGGATGTGTAAGAGAGGTATGAAGAGGTAAAAGAGGTAAAGGAAGACCATATATGGTGTGCTTTGTAGTAGGCATTTAAACTAGGTACTTTTTTGGTTCATGTGACTTAATAGGTTGAGGTTAAATTGATGAAATTATATGTTTAAACTTGTTTATGTTAGCCAACCTTTCCTTATTGGTATATGAAGAAGGATCAATTATGGTTTGAACAACATTAATAGATGAGGTGTAGGTATGGGGTAATTTTTTTTGTTCATTATGTAGTTGATGTTGATGTGATTTTGATTCTTGAAATTGAATTTTGGAAGTTTGAAGATAATATTGATAATATTTTTTTATTAGAGTATTAAGATTGAAATGTGGACCAAGCAAGGAAGAAAGAAGAAATCAATTAAGATAATGACAAGACTCATGAGAATCACCTATAGTATCATGCCACAAACAAAACTTATCAAGATTGTACCATTTTGGAGGAGAGTTATAAGGATAAAAGATCATGGGTTTGGAGGGTGGAAATTTATTCTTAAGTTGTTCGAGACTCAAGGGAGGTTGGTTGGATTAATGTTTTTTGAATTCGATGCTCCATTTTGAGGTTGGGGAGGCCTGAATGAATCAATTTTATGAGAAAATTATTGGAAATGCTATTTAGTAGTTGTTTGAGGTGTTTCAAATTTATTCATAAGAAAGTCTTTCCATTTTTCTTGGTTTAAGGCTTCTTCTAAAGTTTTAGGGGAAAAGATTAGACCTTTGTATTGAAGGATATCTTTAAAAGAAGTAATAAATAGTTTTAAAAGATTATCATCATTCATGTTATGGTCCACTTTATGAGCTCGAGACTTCTATAGTTTGATGAAAGTATGAGAAGATTCATAAGGAAGTTGTTTGCCATTGATGACATGGCTAAGGTAATTTTTAGAAGGTCATCAAGTTGGAATTCCTTCACTAGAGCATTAACTTAATCCTCTAGTTGTGAGATGGAATGCCTAGGAATTTGGTTATACCATTCAAGTGCATCACTAACAAAAGTTTTAGATAAGATATTAGTGGTAGAAAAGGTGTTAGTTTGGACCCATTCCTTATAGAGATTACCAAAAGACTTAAGAAAGATAGTAGGATACTTAGTCCTATCGGAGTTGTTGCTAGGGTCCGAATAATGCGAATGCAATGGTCAAGTGATCACATGAGATGAAGCTGGTGCACACCACAAAGAAGCTAAAGAAAAGTGAAATCAATGAAAGAGATAATTTTCAAAAGACAAATAGGAGCAAAAGCCAATATTCAATTAACTTAAGATGGCCAAAGTGAAGAATACATATAAGATAGCACGTAACTCCTCCACAAAAGGTGGTCAAAGCACCCCAAGAATAGACTGTAACTCCTCCTTGAAAGGTGGTGACAATGTGCTAATAATAGAGAAGTAACTCCCATACCTAGAATAGCTATTCAAAGGAGTTACTTATGACATTCTTATGACACCTATGACACATCTATGACACACATCTCCACATAAGCTAGCCTATCCCATAAATGTAGGAAAACTCCATTTATGCACAAATATATAATATTCCCTAATTAAATAATAGGGAAAAATAAAAACCTACACTAACACCCCATCCATAAGCACAACTTAGGTGGGCAGTGTGGAAATATAAAATGGGTCCTGGCAACTATGCCTGATGAAGTACCTAGGTACAAATGCAATCTCCCATAAGATAGAGAAAAGGAGAAAACTCGTAGGAAAAAACTCCCCCCCAAAAGAGAGACATAAAAGAAATGAAGAGGCTAGTGGGTCCCCTCAAAGATGATGCTACTACAGATGTGGACCGCACCCTAAGAAGAGCTTATAGATGAATTAACTTGCTCTCAGTGAAAGGTTTGGTGAAGATGTCTGTAATCTTCTTTGAAGACTAGCAAAATATCAAGTCAATGACTTGACTATGAATAATCTCCTGAATTAAATGCTTGTGAATCTCTATGTGCTTGGTCTGTTAGTGCTTAACTAGATTCCTAAAAATCTAAATGGTACTCTGGTTGTCACAATAAATGATGGTGGGCTACTTGATAGGAATGCCAAACTCAGAAAGTATCTCTTGAAGCCAAATAGCCTCAGTAGCTACATTAACAACTCCCCTATACTCTACCTCTATGGATGATATAGCAATAGCATTTTGCTTCTTGTTAGACCAACTGATAGGACTAGAACCTAGAGAGAAACTGTAACCAAAAGTGGACTTATGAGTCTATGAATTGCCAGCCCAGTCTAAATTTGTATACCCAATCAAGTCATCCTCTATGCCAAATTTGTAATGAATCCCATATCTATGTGAACCTTGTATGTAATGCAAGATCCTCTTAGCTGCTTTCCATTATAGCTCATGAGGTTCTTGCATAAATTTGGAGAAAAGTTTTGCTGCATATGATATGTCAGGCCTGGTGTGAGTCAAGTAGATGAGACTGCCAACAAGTTTTTGATACCAAGTGGCATCAACTAATGGTGAAGAAAAGTCAACCTCAAGCTTGAATCTTGATAGAAAGGGAGTCAGAGATGGCTTGCAATCAGCCATGTGAAGCTGAGATAATAAATCAAGAGCATACTTAGGTTGTGCAAGAGAAATCTCTGAATCTGGATGTGAGATCTCAATGCCAAGGAAGTAGTGCAACAAACCCAAGTCTATCATGTCAAATCTATCCTAGAGAGATGACTTCACTATTGCAATAGCTGATGAAGAACTCCCGATGATCAAAAGGTCATCAACATATAGAACCAAAATTAGAAGTGAATCATCTTGTCGTAAGAAGTATACATTGGGGTCAGAATGGCACCTAGTGAAACCCGTTGTTAGAAGGAAGGAATCCATCTTAGAATACCAAGCTCGAGGGGCCTATTTGAGGCCATACATATATTTCTTAAGTTTGCATACTAAGGAAGAATCCTGAACAAATCTTGGTGGCTGCTCCATGTAGATCTCCTCCTCTAGGTCTCTGTGAAGAAAAGCACTCTTCACATCCATCTAGTGCACATCCCAACCATTTGGTGTAGTAATAGCCAAGGTGAGTTGAATATAAGTCATCTTTGTAATGGGTGCAAAGGTCTCTGAGTAGTTAATGCCTACCACTTATGAGAAACCCTTGGTGACCAATCACGCCTTGTACTTATCAACTGACCCATCTACCACAAACTTGGTCTAATATATCCACCTACATTGAACCATCTTCCTTCCCTTAAGAAGTGAAGTCAAGTCCCAAGTGTGATTTTTGATTAAGGAAGAATATTCTTCCTCCATAGCACTATCCCACTCAGGTACTCTTGATGCCTATTGGAAAGTCTATGGATCCCAAACTGAGGCAAAGAAGGCATGTGGATCTCTCTAAAAATCCCCCCTAGTATGTCTATCATCTATGGGATCTCCTGCCCAAGTGCCAGCACTCTCAAGTGTCTGTCTGGCCCAAAGTGGCCTAGAAGTGGGCAAGTCAGGTGCTAACTCCTCATCCTTTGACTAACTAGAAGTGAATGACTCTACATCACTATCCTCACTATCTGAACTCAAAGAAGAAGAAGATGTCTGTGGCTCAGGAACCTGCTGTGGCTGATCTGAATCTAAGGAATCATTATGAAAAATTAGATTTGATGAGAGAGAAGAAGTGCCAAGTGTTGAGTCTCTAGGACTCTCCTGAAAGTGGACACTTATCTCAATGAACAACTCATGAGTGGTTAAATCTAGAAGGTGATACCCCTTAACACCATCTGGATATCCTACAAAGATGCAAGGCTTGGACTGACATTCCATAGATTTGCATTTATTCTTCAGTATGTGGGCCATGGTTGGGGATCCAAAAATCCTAAGGTGCTCAACATCAGGTTTCCTTTTATGCCAATATTCAAAGGGTGTTATCCCTTTTGAAGCTTTGTGAGGAACCCTGTTTTGAATGTAGTAAGCACAATTGATGGCTTTAGCCCAATACTATGGTGCTAAGGATTTGGAGTGAATCATACAGCTACCCATTTCTTTCAAGAACCTATTTTTGCATTTTGCAACTCCATTCTGTGAAGGAATATAAGTGACTGTGCACTACAAATCAATCCCCTATGTGGTGCAAAACTGCTCAAACATGTTGCTAACATACTTCCCTCCATTATCAGTTCAAATAACTTTGATGGATTTCTCACTCTATTTCTCAACAAGAGCCTTGAAGTCTAGAAAATTTTCAAACACTTTAGACTTTTGTTTGAGAAAATATATCCAAGTGTACCTAGAGAAATCAGCAATGAAAGTGAGGATGTACTTGGTCCTTGTGAAAGATGGTTTGGGAAAGGGTCGTGATACATCACTATGGACTAACTCCAAAGGTTGTGAAGCCCTCCAAGCTTTGCCTTTGTCAAATTTTACTTCGGGATGCTTCCCAAGGGAGCACCCCTCATAAAGTCCTTTTGAGAATTGGACATGAGGCAAGCCAATAACCATGTCATGTTTGCAAAGTTGCTCAAGGTAGCGGTAATTAAGGTGGCTAAACTTCTCATGCCATAATTTTCTAACTCCATCTAAATGAGTCAACAATGTTATTGGAGAAGAATCAGGTGCAAAATTTGAGAAGGTGTATAACATTTCTTGGTGATCTGTCCTACCCACTGCCACTATAGTATCACTATGCAACTCCTTCATAGCCAATAAATTTGGTGAAAACTCAACTCTCATGCCTCAACCAATGTGAGTGATTTGGTACACTGATAGGAGATTGGTTAAAAGAGAAAGAACACTTAGAACATTATTGAATGTTCCTCCTTCCATTTCAACTGAACCTCTCCCTACAATAGAAACTAATGTGTCATCACCCAAACTAATTGAAGTCATGCTACAAAGCTCTAAAGATGAAAACTCAACTAGGGAAGAGCCCATGTGGTGAGAAGCACCCAAGTCAATGACCCATGAAGATGTAGAAGTTACTATAGCTACAAGGTCCTTTCCCTTTTCTTTCTCCTTACCCTTGCCTTTTGCCTTAGTAAAATCTTGGGTAGATGAATTCTGCTTGATGGACTCAAGAACACTTATGTTGTGCTTCTCTAGAAGATGAGTTAGGTGATCTATTTGTTTCTTCATGCATTTGTGTTCATCATGCCCTATCTTCTTATAATAGGCACACTTAACCTTCTCCTTCTTAGATTTTGCATTAGAGGAGGAAGACTTAGTGTTGTTTTTGGTAGGATTGTTGTTTTCTTTCTTCTTCTCCTGGTTCTTGTTCTTTTTCTTCTTCTCCTTTGTTGAAGTCTTATCCTTACCATTTCCAGCTATCAAAGCTTGGGGTTAATTAGACTTCATTGTACCCATTTGAATTAGCTTATCTTTCTCCCTAGTCAAGTCAACAATGAATGAATCCAAAGAAGGCATTTTCCATGTAACACCAAGGGCAATTTTTGTGGCATGGAAAGTGGAGACAAAGACTGAATAGTTTGGACCTAACTTAGCGAGAATAGAAAGGATGAGTTGATCATCTTTCTTCTCTATCCCACATTCTTTTAATTGTAATCTGAGGGCCTTAAACTTAGTGAAGAAGTCCTGTAGGGTGTCAAAGTTGTTAGGACTTAGACTTATGAGTTCATTTTCAAGCTCATGACCTGTCATCTCATCAAGCTTCCCAAATAAGACTTCTAAGGTGTCCCATATGTCTTTGGGAGTCTTGGTATTTTCTAAATGGAAGAGAAGTTTTAGATACATGGACAAGCTTAGTAATCCATAGGACTCATCACTATGGTTGTACCACTTGACCTTTTTAACATCAGCGTTGGGTTTTACTTCAGTACCCATAATGATCCTATACAACCCTTTGCTTCTAAGAATGATTAGCATTTTAACCCTCCATTCATGATATTTGAAGGGTGTTAGGGGTTTAAGCTGAAAATAATCCATTTTAAGCTAAATTTAGGTGTTGTGTTGATTGTAAGTTTGTGAAAGTGTGCAGAAAGGAGAAAGATAATAGAAGTAAACAAAGTGCTGAAAAATAATCACAGCCCCCAAAAATGTTGATCCCCCAAAAAATATGCAAGTGCATGATTAAAAGACCTAGGACTCAGCCAAAAATGTGTCTTAGAGCAATTTATGCAAGTCAAGTTAATAACCCAAGCAAATAGGACGTCAGACCCAATTGAAAATGCATCCCGAGAGACCCAAATTTTTGGCACTTTATAAAGTAGTGAATTTTTCACAATTATCTAGCCTAAGTTGTATAAAATTGAAAACTAGTGGCTTTTGAAAAAGACAGCACTCGAATCTGAGCTACCGTTTGCAAGATTTTAAAGTTTTAATTTCTCGTAAACTAGTAATTTTGCAAAAAAATAGCACTAAAACATTAAAAAATGCCTGTTTTAAGAGATAAAGTGGCCTTCCAACCACTAATTGGAATTTGCACGAAGTGAGGATTCCAAAAGAGGTCTTTTTGAGGGGGAATTAGCCTCCTGCCAACCTGAGCCTCACCCTTCGTCTTCGACAAGCGAAAACTTAAACTTAAAATAAAGAGCCCAAATTGCCCACAGTGTAAAATACGGCCTTAAATCTTCATTTTTAACCAAATTGACTGATTTAATATTTTAAAAGTCAAATTTGACTAATAATTTAAGAAAAAAGGCATATTTAACCAAATAAAGGTTGTGTGAGGGCCCACATGGAGCGTTAAAATGAAAAAGGGCGCCATTTTTGTGGGTTTGGTCTTTTTGTTCGCTGTTTTGACTGTGCATCAGCAGAAAGACTGTACAGATTTCCACGCAGTAGCTTGGTGAAGAAAAAACAACTCCAATGCCTCCTTTTTATGCTGTCTAAAGCCAAACTGAAATGCCAAACTAAAATGCCAAGGTGAGAGGTGAGTGAAAACTACACAGGTGTACAGACCATATGGTCCACGTTGGTCTTTAAGGTTGATTTTAACAAATAAATTCACACTTTAAGATTAGTTTCACAACATATCCAAATGCCTGGTTAAGGAGATAAGTGACAAAGTGGAAGAGAGGGGTTTTCAGGAGACACCAGGCCGTACGGCTCATACAGCGTTCAAGAAAGCTTAAGAGGCTCTCCACATGTCAAATGCCAACACACTAGTTTTTCAATGTGATATTTCCAATAACATCAATGACGTTCTAAGAAAACTTGCATATTATTTAAATGTAGGTATGCTCATATACTTCACACGGAGAATGAGTCAAACCTACAAATCTACATCAAGGCTTATATGCCAATACAAACATAATGCATTCAAATAACAAAATCAAAGATCCTTTGCAAGCAAAAAACTCAAGATTTTAGAATAAACTAGTAGCATAACCAGACACACAATTACCGGGGTGGATCTGATACCATATCGGATTTGTTGCTAGGGTCTGAATAATGAGAATGCAATGGCCAAGTGATCACATGAGACGAAGATGGTGCACACCACAAAGAAGCTAAAGCAAAGTGAAATCACTAAAAGAGATAATTTGCAAAAGACAAATAGGAGCAAAATCCAATATTTGATTAACTTAAGATGGCCAAAGTGAAGAATACATATAAGAGAGCACATAAGTAAGTCCTCCACAAAAAGTGGTCAAAGCACCCCAAGAATAGACTGTAACTCCTCCATGAAAGGTGCTGACAAGGTGCTAAGAATAGAGAAGTAACTCCCATATTTAGAATAGCCAATCAAAGGAGTTACTTATGACATTATTATGACACCTATGACACATCTATGACACACATCTCCACATAAGCTAGCCTATCCCATGAATGTAGGAAAAATCCATGTATGCACAAATATATAATATTCCCTAATTAAATAATAGGGAAAAATAAAAACCTACACTAACAAGTCCCATTATATGTGATAGTTGGAGAAATGTTTCCAATATCTAAGGATGAAATGAATGGGGATAAAAGTTCATTTTGAAGATATTGAAGCATTTTGTTATTCATTAGAAGTTGAGGGATGATATTCCCATTGGCATCTCTAAGAGGAGGGAAAAAAATTGATTTGGTTGAGACATGATGATTTGAGGTGGTTGACTAGTCATGTGTAATAAATGTTGTTTCATTCGCATCATTTGGGAATGATTAGTTGTTCGCATGATGTTTATTTTTTTGAACTATTTGAGAAAGAATTTGAGTTGTGTCAATTTGTGAATTTGAAGGTGGGATATTAGTATTTTTAGGAGGAGGATTGGTAGTGTTGTTGGGAGGAGGGGTATTTGTAGGTGGAGGATTCCAAATATTAGTTTCAACCATGCTACTTTGGGAAGTAATAAGGATTGGTGCTCTAGTTATGGGTGTAACAAGAGGATTATTAATATTGGTTGTAATAGGTGGAACATAATCTAAGGTTCCAACATTTGATGTAAATGGGTTAATGAGTTTATGACTTCTAGGTTTAAAAGGTGTAAAAGTGGTATAAGGTATATAATTGTCATGTTTTAGTATTTGTCGACTAAGAATCTTTAGATTTACTACATGGTATGGGGTAGATCAATATTAAAAAGATTTAGAAGCATATGGTGAAATGTTGCACCATAAAGAATTGTCTTTCATGGTAGACAGGGTGGGAGATAACAACCCATGTAAATTTGGAATGGGTTTAGACTGTCAAGAAAGAATTTGATAAGTGGATTCATGATGCCAAGAAGGATCAAAGATCAAGAAAAATAGGGATACAATTAACCAAAAAAGGTACAAGGTTAGCCTAAAAGGTACTATGTCAACCTAATTGACTTAGTATGCTAAGGAGACCATTTTAAATGATATTAAGTCAACACAGTTGACTTAGTATGCTAAGAAGATAGTTTTGAATGATATTAAGTCAACATAATTGACTTAGTATACTAAAGAGATAGTTTTTAATGATACTAAGTCAGCATCGTCAACTTAATATGCTAAGGAGATAGTTCTTAATGATACTAAATTGATAATATCGACTTAGTATGCTAGAGAGATAGTTCTAAATGATACTAAGTCAACGTAGTCGACTTAGTATGCTTGGGAGGAAGGTAAATAAATTTGTAAGAGACTATGTTGATAGAGATGATAGTGTACTAAAAATAAGGGGAAAATTTACAATGTACTTAGAAATAAAGAAATTAAAGTAAACACATAAGAAATTGGATCAATGAGGATGGTCTGATTGAGGCACACAACAAAAAACCTTGAACCAACATTGGGTAATGAAAGTTTTTGCAATACAACATATAGTGAAAAAAGTCAAGAAATCAACTAAAAATTAAATTCTAACTAAGTAGTCATCTTGAATGTTATTAGATTATTATAAAGTGTTATTTTAAGTGTGATAGGGAAGTTGGATAAAAGTAGAGAACTAGAAAGCAATCTATGGATGGTTTCAAGATGTTTAGACTGAAATAGATCTATGTTGGTAATTGTACTAGCTTGGTATTAAGGCCTACCCCCTCAATTCACAATCCCATAGTGATAAGGGTATTGGGTGATTTTACAATATATATTATTTATCATGTGTTTATACTTGGATTCTACCTTGGTGATGAAATCCAAGTAGGTAGGCCTTGGGTAGACAATTGTTTAAATGCATTTTGAAATTATCTAATTTGGTAGTGTGTGCAAGAAAGAGAAAAAAAGTACAACTAAATGGTATATTGAAAGAATACCTAATTAGACTATGTGATCTATTATAAGAATGAAAATAACTAAAAGTGAAAGTGTGAAGTAATTACTAGCAAATAGATGTTAATTTCTAATTTGAAATATAGTACAGTGTCGGTTTAGATGAAGATGTATGAAAACATTATAGTATAGAGTTGATAGTGTCACCACTATACTACTAAAGTAAGGGTATTTTAGAACTATGTCAACAATGTTAACTTAATATTTTAGATAGAAGATAGAATATAGAACTAGATCCACCAAGTTGACCTAGTTTGCCATATAAGGGTAGTTTTAAAGATTAAAAACTATAGGAAATAGAAATATAAGGAATAACTAAAATGAAATAAAAAGAGAAAAAATAACCTTGATAGGTTATTAATATGTAGAGGAATGTGAGATTGTTGTTGAAGTGCCTTAAATTTTTTGGCAAATTTTACCAACCGTGTCGACTGGGTCAATCTAGTTATACAGTTACCTATTTATTGAAGCCTATGAAGATGACTATACCAACTTGATTGACATAATATGTTTTTTAGAATTGTGGAAGATGATTATATTAGCCGAGTTAAACTAGTATGTTTTTTGGAAGCTGTCTAGAATACGATACTAGCCTGGTCAACCTAATATGTTTTTTAGAGATGAATAAGAACAATGTGTTGACCTATTCGACCTAGTAGCCTATCTATAAATGAATAAGAGTAATATGTCAACTTATTCTAACCAATAACCCATATCTGATGAAGAACTACATAGAAAGAGTAGAGTCATTTTTTATGCAACTGTGTGTTAAACCTATACACATAAGTTAGAAACTATATTGGCCATATCGACCTAGTGTCACAAATATAGAAAAATAATAAATAATATGATAGAAAATGGAAAACATGAAAGAAAAATTTTAAGGATTAGATTCACATTGGGTTTACTATAATATATGCAATAAAAAATGTATCAAGTCTATAAATCAATCCTAACTCAGAGAAGATAGATCCTACTTACACTTCTGATTGGGAATACATTAGATAATACGGAACATGACCAATATGTGGATTTAATAGACCCAATTACAAGATCTTTTATGTTAGGAATAAATATGGAAATCAATGTGGAATAATTTTATAGAATCAAATTAATAATAGATATAAATAGAGATGCATAAAGAATAGAAATAAAATGCACAACAAGAATACCAAATTTAACATGGTTCACCTAATGTGGGATACATATACCAAGAAACACTTGTTCACATTTTATTACAAACCGCGAGAGTAAAATACACTCTCAAATCAATCTTCTCATAATTACAATGCACAAATATTTATTTAGATCTATGCTCAACAAACCCTCCTGAATTTGCACTTGATTCACACACTCTATTCCTTCTTCTCAAACCCTTGTTATCATGATGTATTACCTACAAAATATCTATCTATACATAATACATCAATAAAGTGGTATTATAAAATAATAAGTACCAAAACCATGGGTAGAATCAACATAAAATAGTTTCCCATTCAAAAGGGTCTAAAAAAATAGAGTGTATAGTACATTACCTTGACGAGAATACATATAGAGTGTAAAACACATTTTAAATGTATATTATTTTAAATACATTTTAATTTATAAATATGATCTAAAACACAACAATCTCCCATTTGGAGACTAATTTTATCTGAGCAGGCTTCTCAACTCTTCACTATCAATTGTGAAGGCCAACCAAAACTAAACATAGCTTCAGTTTCTCCATTGTGACCACCTTGGTCATCATGTCTATAGGATTCTAACTAGTATTTATCATCTCCAAATTCAACTTCTCTTCTTCCAAACCTATGCTAATGAAATGGTACCTCAACTATATATACTTCATCCTAGAGTCCTAGAGTAGAAAGTGGATTTATTTGTTAGATGTATAACACTTAAAATATCACTATATATCTTCCTTCTTTCTGCTTATGCCCCAAATATTCAAGCAATTGTTGTAACCAAATCATTTATTTTCTTTCATCTATATTAGCAACATACTCAGCCTCTATAGTTGATAAAGTCATAAGTTTTTTTAGTCATGAAATCTACCTCACCACTATGTCACCTATAATAAATACACATCCTCTTGTACTTCTCATGATATTTAAATCTCTAGCCATGTTTGAGTCTACATAACCACATAAAGTGGGGTCCAATCCACCATAGATTAAAATTTTCCTCATCATCCCTCTTAAATACTGAAGGATCCACTTCACTACCTTCCAGTGTTCTCTACGTAGGTCACTCATGTACCTACTTATTGATCCCACTACATGGGCAATATCTAGCATAGTGCACACCATGGCATATATTAAGTTGCCAATAACTGATGAGTAAGGTATATATGACATCTGGATTCTCTCCTCCTCTATTTGGGACTCTACTCCTTTGATAAATTTAAATGTCCTACCAAATGAGTCCTAATTGATTTAGCATTTTGCATACTAAACCTATCCAAAAACTTTTTAATATACTCTTCTTGGGATAAATTTATATTTCATTCCTTCCTATCCTAAGTTATTCTCATATCGAGGATTTGTTTTGATGCTCCCGAATCCTTCATATCAAAGGAATTACTAAGTTGTTCTTTGAGTACCTTTATTTCCTGCATGTTCTTACCTACAACCAACATGTAATATACATAAAGACAAAGAATAATGTAATCACCATCATCAAACTTATTAATATATACACAATGGTCTGAATGACACTTGGAGTATCCCTACTCTATCATAAAATTATCAAATTTAATGTACCACTATCGTGGAGCTTGTTTTAAGCCATACAAGCTCTTTTTCAGTTTGCACACCATGTTCTTTTTCCTATGACCTCATATCCTTATGGCTACTCCATATAAAATTCCTCCTCTAAATCACTATGAAATAATGTAGTCTTCATATCTAGCTCTTCTTAGTGCAAGTCATCCACTGCACTATCCCAAGAATAGTCTTAATAGAAGTCATCTTTGCCACTAGGGAAAAATTATCATCAAAATCAATTCCTTTATTTTGTGTAAACCTCTTTACCACTAACTAGGACTTATACCTTTTCTTGCCTCCATCATCTTCTTTAACTCTATACACCTACTTGTTATACAATACTCTCTTACCTTCAGGTGGGTTAACCAGATCCCAAGTTTGATTTTCTATGAGAGACTAATATTTCTCATCCATATCTTGCTCCCACTTCTTCCTAACATCTACTGCATTACTTCTTCAAAGCACTGTAGCCTTCCATTATCAATGAGTAACAAATAATTAAGAGATGGAGAAAAATGTTTAGGTTCCCTTCTTACCCTAGAAGACATTCTCACCATAGGAGTTTGGGGTTCTTGTGGAGCAGGTGCCTGAACTACTTGATTGGACACTTTATCATCTATAATTTCCTCTAGTACTATGTACTCTTTTCTAGAATCCTCTTTCTAATCTTGCAACTGCTATTTATAAATGACTTTTTCATTATAGGCAACATCTCTAGACCTAAATATTTTCTTGTCCTTAAGACTCCAAATCTGAATACCAAAATTATCCTCACTATAACCAATAAAGGTGCATTTTTTAGACTTAGCCTCTAGCTTGGTCCTATCATCCTTATCAATATGAATTAAGGATTCATAGCCAAATTTTATAAGAAATGAATAATAAACCTTCTTGCTAGACCAAACTTATTTATGTATGCTTCCATCCAAAAAATGAAGGACCTCTATTTATTAGATATACTATTGTGTTTACTGATTTTACCCAAAATTGAAGAGGTAGTCCTTCAGGAAACCTCATGCTCCTATCACATTCCAAGATAGTCTTGTTCATCCTTTTTTGACACTTCATTATCTTTTGGAGCTATTAGAATCATCCTCTATCTATGAATTCCATTCTTTGAATAGTAATAAAAAATGCATTGCTATAATATTCCCCACCATTATCTAACCTGAGACATTTTAACTTGAGACCCATTTCATTCTCAACCAAGGCTTTCCATATTTTAAAGATATCAAACACAACATTTATCCTAATTTCATACACCTAAATTTTTTGAGTTACATCATGAATAAAAGTGACATAATAAGATGACCCACCAATATAAGATACCTAAGTCAGCCCCCATACATTTGTATGAACCAACTCCAACTTATTCTCCTTCCTCATAGGTATAACATTTAGAAAATTTATTTATTTTTATTTTTCATACACATAGTCTTCATATAAATCTAAATCAGACCCTTTAAATCTAGGTTACCAGTATTTCAAAATTTGCATACCCTTTTGGCTCATGTGACATAGCTTGTTGTTCCATAAAGTTGCATCTACATCTCAAGAAATTAAAATACAATAATCAACACTACTTGATAAATATAGGGTACCAACCTTCTTAACTCTTGATACCACATGATAACCCTTGGTGACCTTCCAAGAATCTACTATGAATGTCACCATACAACCTTCACTACCTATTTGTCCTACAGATACTAAATTTCATCTCAATTTAAGCATAAACCTAACATCCTTTTGTAGCCAAGTGTTCCCATTCTTCATCTTGATCTGAATACTTCCTTTTCCTACTATGTTTCAAGGATCATCATCACCAAGGTATATATGTCCAAAATATCCTTGAACATAATAAATAAAATAATACCTATATGGTATAGCATGAAAAGAAGCCCCTGAATCTAGAAACTAAGATTCAATAATATTTTCAAAGAAGAAAATAAATGAATCCTAAAAAACATTACCTGTTGCCACATTCACCTCTTTTTTATCTTCTTAATTTTTGTTCTTGTTCTAAAGATACCAACAATCCTTCATCATATGCCCAATCTTTCCATAGTGCCAACATACCATCCTGGCCCTTGATTTTGACCTTCCATGACCATTAGACTTTCCACACATTCTTTTTCCTCTAAATTTTTGTCTTCCTTTACTCTCCACCACCAAAGAGTCACCTGAAGTAAAAGTCTCCCTAGAGCATTTCCATCATATTTTTTCACTAAGAATTACTCATATGACATCCTCAAACTTCAACTTGGCATTATTAGAGACTGAATTGCTCACAACCATTATTAGGCTATTCCAACTCTCTGGTAAGGAACACAAAATCATCAAATCCCTAAATTAATCATCAAAATCTATTTTTATAGAATTCAACAAGCTCACAAGCATGTTGAATTAATTTAGATGATTAGAAACTAAACCATTTTTAGACATCTTCATAATCAATACTTTTTCATTAAAAATATTTTAATAGAAGTAGAGGGTTTCTCATATAAATTCCATAATGAATTAATTAAACCTTATATGGTCTTCTTCTATGATATATTAAATGTGATCAAATATGCAAGGCATAACCTAATGGCCCCAAGTTCTTTCCTATTAAGTATCTCCCAAGCCTCATCTATCATACTCACTGGTTGATTTACTTTTCCTCTCAAGAGAGCATGGAGATCATTTTGATAGAGATAATCCTCCATCTACATCTTCCATAAACCAAAATTACATATGTTGAACTTTTCAACCTTTGATTTGTGATCATCAGTCATATCTCCCACTTGAACTAATAACCATTTCTATGATTTAACACTTCAAAAAATACAACCTACAACTATGATACTAGTTATCAGAAATAAATATAGAAATAGATCCAAAATAATTTCATAGAATCATAATAATAATAATAATAATAATAATAATAATAATAATAATAATAATAATAATAATAATAATAATAATAATAATAATAGATATAAATAAAGATGCATAAAAAATAGAAATAAAATGCACAACAAGAAGACCAAATTTAATGTGGTTCACCCAATGTGGGCTATATCCACCAAGAAACATTTTATCAAATTTTATTACAATTCATGAGAGTACAATCCACTCTCAAATCAATCTTCTCACAATTACAATGCACAAATATTTATTTGGAGTTATGCTTAACAAATCCTCTTGAATTCACATGTGAATTCACACACTCTATTTCTCCTTCTCAAACCCTTATTCTCATGATGTATTACCTATGAAATATCTATCTATACATAATACATCACCAAAGTGGTATTACAAAATAATAGGTACCAAAACCACGAGAAGAATCAACCCAAAATAGTTTTCCATTAAAAGGGGTCCAATTTTAAAAAAATATATATTACATTTTAAATATAAAGTATTTAAAATACATTATAATTTATAAATATGATCCACAACACATTTTATCATAACAATAATACTAGGGAGGGTTTTAAAGCCTCCAATCAAACATGATCACGTAATAACCCTAACTAGTTCCTATGTTTTCATATTCACTAAAATAATAAGTATATCAAAAAAAAATTAATCTAGTACTGACCAAATATTGTGGCATAAAGTGAGGATAATAAACAACAAAATTAAACATGTATAGAAGACATATACTTATGTTAATGTATACATAATCCTAATGCATGGAAGAGAAGTACAAATGCATATCTATCTACTATTACAAAGGAAGAACAAAGTTAGGAATACTTACCTTTGAATATGAACCTAGTGAGCCTCAATCTCTCCCTTGGACAAGGTTATTTTTAAGAGGTCTTCATGGTATGCAAGGATGAGAAGGATAAATAAGCTTTAGGCTACACAACCTATCAATGCATCCAAAATACTTCTCCACAAGATAAGATATATATCTCTAAAGAAAGTATGAAACCCTAATATTGCTCTTCAAGTATAATGGTGGTTAATAAGATGCACAATATATTTTACTTATTCTTCTCTTTTATAAATAATAGAAAAATTATATTGTATAGATAAGTTGATTTAACCCTAATCCCTTGTACAAGTTTCGATCGATAGGGTCGACCTGGTATTGTAATTCATAAGAAACTCACTATATAATGAACTAAGTCAACCATGGTGGTAGACTTAATTATTAGTAATCTATTGTAAATAACAATACAAGATTGACCCTACTAACATAGTCATGTAAATTGCCAAAAGGGGGTTTGGGTTAGGGAAAGGATTAATGAAAGTGGAAAATGATTGAAGGAGTGTGAAAGTGACAATAAAAATCTTAGGGTAATGTTTTTTAGGATACAAGTGTGTATATAATAGGTAGTAAAGGTAAAAAAATCCTATGAAGCACCATTGGTCTACCAAACCCTTTCTTGGTGCACCCATTAGGGCGTGCAGTCAGAGAGATTAAGACTCGATGAGTTATTAGAAGATAGAGAGCATCAATAATTGATAAAATTTTGAAAATATTATGTGTATACATAAGTCACAATAATGAAATCAAATAAATAAATAAATAAATAATCAAACAAACACACAAAAAAATTGAAATTAAAAGCAACATAAAGCATCTTATCATTAACCAAGTCAATATCTATGTGTGAAGACTCAATGGAATGATATAATAATAGTTTCCAAAATTAAGGATATATGAAAGGAAATAATATTCTTGGTAAAATATGAACACTTTGGTGTTGTCCCAATAGGGTGAAAGTTATGAGCTTGGCTTAAAAGTGTGAATTAGACTGTGCCCCTAAGTAAGGATACATGTAAAGGGAAGGTTATACCCCTAGTTGATGTGAAATTGATTATAACCAATAATGAAATTTTCCCTAGTAGGGTGGATCAAATATGGTTGTCTAGGTTGAGACAAGATAATTTTTTAAAGATTTCAGGGCTTTATATCTCTCTAGGAGATTGTAAGTGAGTTTTATAGTTTTCAGGTTCTGGAATTTTTTTGTATTTTTTAAGAATTTTTGGGGTATCTTAATTAATTAGAGATTGAAAAGATAACACTTATAAAATGGTGAGATCATTGGCTTAGGTTTCTCAAAAAAAAATTAGATCATTGGAAAAAGGTGATCGAGTTGACCTCAATGTGAATTGAGCACTACCTACATAGTCCAAGTGGACCTCAAGTCACTATAGTTTAAATGTATGGGAAAGTATGAAAGGATGGTAAGGTGAGGTAAAGGAAAAGGCAAGGCATATGGAAAGGTATTAAATAATGTCAAGGTGAATGGAAAATGGAAAGGGTATGGTAAATGGCAAGGCAAGGTAAGGTAAATGGCATGACATGGTACATGGAAAGGTATAAAATAATGGCAAGGCCAATGACAAGGCAATGTAAATGGTTATATTATTCTTACTGATGTGGAAATTCTCATCCTAATTATCATATGATACAACCATAATATTCAATTATGTAAATTTATATCCCATACCTCTTATAAATAGCTTCCTAGTCAAGAACTTGTTGATTTTGCCTACAATAGCACTATTATGGTCTTTATTGGTTATTGGATTTGTTTCTTCCTAACTTTGAGACAAGATGTATTTGTAACCTATATAAAGTAAATTATGGTGAGGGATGGTAAATAGGGATGAACATTAGATAAAATTCCTAATCTGGTAATGTAAAGATGGATCATAATGAAATGTATAATGGTTGGGCAACAAATGAATATTAGGATTTTTAAGCACACACAATGTTGCTAATTCTGGATTAGACATAATTTTGGTTGTGGTGGGGCCAAAGACTTTTGAATATGTTATCAATAAGACTACCATTTTTTTGTTTTTTGGGTCAGAGATTTTCTTCCATATGATTATGTTATATAATGGAAGTTGTATTGATTTATCTTTAATAATGTCCTCATCAAGTAGTCAAGAACTATTGTGCTTAGTGATTGGTGCCTCAAAGAGGTTTTCACTAATAAAGTTATCTTGATTTTCCCATAATGCCTTCGATAATGTTTCACTAAGGAATTCTAACATTTGAATTTGATTATATTTTATCACCTCAAATAAGGTTTTACTATAAGATGATGAATTTAGACTTTGATTTACCCTAGCTCCTATGAAAAGGTTTTACTAGGAGATTGTTCTTCTGCATGAATGTGGTCTTGGTCCCCTTAATATTATTCAATTGATATGTCACCATGGATGTAGTTTAATAGTGTGTGATTCTATAGGTCCCAATTGAAACTTGTGGTAGGTGGAATGTCAATATAATGGCTATGTTGGTTAGTGTTAATGACATGTATAATGATAATGTATTAGAAAGAGGAAACACAATACTCATAGAAGATACTATGAGAAATCATGTCGATGCTAAATAAATCATCCCTAAAATTTTTGGAAGGATCATAAATGTATTCAAATTGACCTACAAGGTATGTGAAAACAATATTATAATAATCATGGATTTATTTTGATTATGTAGCTGTGTTTGACTCAACAAACTCTAAATTTGATGTTGAGATTGACATTGATTCTACTTCTAATGTTAAATTTGATATAAGTTAAAAAATATAACCTAAATTTAATGTTTATTTTTCTTATAATGTGATGGCAAAGATGTTATGTTGAATGTTTGGTATTATACAATTAATGTCCTGGGGTTAAATAATGGGATCTTCAATAATAGGCTCAGATAATAAGGACTCCACAAAGCCTGACTTGTCAAAGTGAGGCTTCTTAAAAATAGGGCAATGGTGAAGATAATGATTTACACAAAATAATTTATAATCATTAGGGGTGACTCAACAAAGACTCAATTATCAAAGTGAGATTACTCAACCAAAGGGAAAGGGTCAATAGGCAACTCCATAGAGAATGGCTCATCAAATTAAGGATCCTTAAAAATAGGGTAATGGTCAAAGGGTGATTCAACATAGGTTAACTCATCACAAATAGGTGTTTCAATAAAAAACATCATAGATTTGTTGGTTGTTATGGTCTTGGCATTCACTTAGTTGTAAAATATAAATTTTTGAACACATTTTGGTCCTTAAATGATGGATATTAGGAAGTTAATAATTGTCTTTGTTATGGTTCAAAGATTAGCTTGGATTTTATAAAGGGGGAATGGTTTGAAATGGTATCAGGATGACCCATGGTTTGATAATGATCTATTCATAAAAAAGGCTCATCTATGATGGTCTTAAAAAAGATTGGATGGGGGTATAGGATGGTAACTTAGATCCATATAGTTGCAATTACACAACTTTGCTAGGATAATGAGATACCAAATTTATAAGGGCCTATAATGGTAATGAATAAGAAATATAGAGCTTGGTTATTTGTGTATGCTAACGAAGTAGGGCAAATAATAGTGATGAATGGGTACTATGAAGTTTGGTTACTAACTTAGGCTAAAGGATGAGGTCTTGGAATGGTAATGAAGGGGAACTGTGAAGCTTGTTTACTAATGTAGGCCAAAGGAAGAGGGCTTGGAATAGTGATCATTAGGAACTATAGAGCTTTTTTTATATCATAAACCAAAATAAGAGGGCCTAGAATGGTAATCCTTGGGTGTTGTGGGTCTTTATTACTAAGGTAGGCCAAATCAGGGTTAGTGGCATAGGTAGTGGATCATGTAATATTATCATTGAAAGGGTAAAATTGGTACTTTAATCAGCCTAAAGAATGGAAATCTCAACATATAATAATCAACATAGTTGTATTTGGAAATTATCCCAAAGAGGGAGATCTTGGTTTATGAAAATAGTGTAGGACTAGGTCTAATTTTGAAAACAACATTAGTCTAGGAATATGCACTCGGTCTATTGATAAAAAAAGTTTAAACTTGATCTATAATGGATCTCTTCTCCAAAATAATCAATAGTAAACTTGGTCTCAAATATCTCCAAGGTTTAATGCCTTGTACACAAATGGTCAAATGAATGGTAAGTTTGAATCCTAGTTTTGGGAAAGTGTTTTAAAAAACTCTAATCTAGGTCTAAAATGAAAATAGTGTTAGGTATTTTGTAACAAGTCATAAATCTAGGCTCAAAATATATGAATGAAATCTAAAAACTAAGGCTAATACTATGTCTTTAGAAACAAGGCATGAAGCTAGAATTTAAATAAACTTGGTTAAAAAATGAAAGGTAAATGCTAGGTGTTTGGAAACAAGGCAAAAATCTAGGGATGAAAAGAAAATTGGTCGACATAAAAATGGCAAGGCAATTAAGCTAAAAATTTAAAACACTTAGACTGAAACTAGGCACAGGGATTGAAAAACAAACTTGACTATTTTTAAAAGACATTAGACCTTAGACACACTAAAAAGAGACATCTTCCAAAATTTAAGCAAAAATATCTTCAAAGCAAGTAAGGAATTAGTCCAAGTTTCACAATTCAAAATTGAGAGGTAAATACCTAAGCCAAAATTAAGTGAGGCATAGGCATAACACATTAAATATTTGAATTTAAAATTTTAAAGACCAATTTTTAAATTGGTTTAGAATAATTGGTTTCTCAAATGGATAATATTATAGATCAAAATGGATGACATAATGATACTGATATTAAATTAAAAGGCATCGATGGTTTCCAACTTGGTTTGACACAAAGAAAAGGTTTTGAAACAATACGAGTACCATAATAATGTTATCTTATTCAAAATGTATGACAATGGTTTTGTTTCAAAACTCTAAGGTAAAAACTTGGGATGAAATTTGTAACAACACCTTTTTTATATAAGTGACACAAACATACAAATATTTTTCAAAAATAGCTAAGGAAAATTGTGGTATCAAATGGGTAGAATGACACCTCTTTAAGATAAAAGTGGTGTACAAACATGTGATTGAATCATGAATTATTATTGAAGTGTTTTTGACAAAAAAAATATTTTTAGACTCAAAATAATGCAAGTGAAATAAATATACAAAAAAAAAGATAAGTGTATTATCCTATCCCTAAAAAATAACAAGGTTGCTTTGTATTATAAAAATCCATAGATATACTCTTTTTTGAGAGGAAATAATTTGTTAGTCCAATAAATTTAGATGCACATGAAAATTAGGGTTTTTGAGGATCCATCTTCTCTCAATAATTCATATAGTGGGATGGATCTTTAGGCTACTTGCCCTATATTGACAATAAATCTATGATAAGTGGGGGTTGTCTAAAAATTATAAGTTTTAATCGATATAGATGGTCCCATATGTGTTGTTAATGATAGGGAAAAACATGCCATTTATATCTAAGATAATAGACTTTTTGTAAAAAGGTATTATCCATTTAACAACCACTACATCCTTCATATTGCATAGTGTAGTGTGATGCCCGTAGTAGGCCATTGTTCTAAGTTAGATATCACTAATAGAGTCAGTTTAATTTCTCAAACTAACATCTTAATGAGTCACCCTTAATTTATATATCCCATCATGGAGTGGGGTTGAATTGATGCTAGGAGATGAAATCCAGGTCAATGATTACCTAAATAAATTATGGGGAGGTGATGAAATCTTACCCATAATCTAAGTGCAAATAAATAAATGAAACTAGAAGGAATTTAAAGGTCATTTTTTGGATTACCCAATTTATTTGAACTTGGGCAAATCATAGATGACATTCCTTCTAGGATTATACTAAGAAAAATATCAATGAATGAATTGCTTTTGGTCACCCAAGTTCCCTAAAGAGGATGGGGGAGAACATAGGCACTAATTCTAGTTTACAAAAACACACAACAAATAAAAATGATAAAAAAAAAATCTATTAATGTTAGAGGTACTATCATTGAGAGGAGGTGAATCAATGAGCCCAAATATTTTAATTAAAATTCTAATCCTTTTAAAATATTAAACATTCATCATATATCAACTTGATAAAACAACATTAACAAGAGATCTCATTCATTCAATACATACACCATATCAAACACACAACACATATTCCTATGGGAAACCCTCATGGGGAATAAAACCCAATCTCAAGCCTATAACACACGAACTACTTGTCTTATAATAAATTAACAAAAAATATTGGTCAACTCCTTTAGACTAAAAAAAACTTGATCAAATCTTCTTGACCAAAGGCCTTTAGTAAAACCCCTATTTCATAAGGGGTAATTACCTCTAAGGAAGATCAAGTCCTTTAGACCCTCCTTTGAATTAAACACATCCACCTTATAATTTATGTATTCAACATATAATGATGGATCTATAATTATCTAATCCCTACACAAACTCCCTCTTTATATTATGCATACCTCTCACATAGTTATGCCATAATCTCCATCCATCTTAACTCAAATTATCCTCATATTCACACTTAGACCTTTTCACATATCCTCAAACTATAAGAGCACTAATTTGACATCATAGATATGACTTATAGGTCCTACATAGAGATAAAAATATACTTTGATTATTAATTCATCCACTGGGCATATCTACTTCTCCTTTTCTCCATAACTCTCACATACACCTTGCACAAATCTTCACTCAAGTCTAGAAACCATCATATTTGGTTTCACTATTTATATAGCTATCAAGAATTATCCTATTCATAATATTAATAGTCATACATAACACATGCCTTCACTCTTAAGGCATATAAATGGGTCATACTTAAGAATAATATACTTTCAAATAAGCCCAAGTCATCTTTTAAGTCCTATGATGACCCATTCACCTCTTTGACACTTCTCTAAGAAAAATAGAAACATTGGAACACTTTAAAACATATGGAATCATGAAACATGATCTATAGGTACCATTAAATTTTAAACACCATCGTTTGACCCTTCTATTTTAAGCACATTTTGCTTAAACAACATTATATGCACACAGTCACCTTGAACGAATACATAATCAACTTCTAATCCTTTTTTATATTGTATATGATTGGTAAAAGATTCATAATTCATAAAGATAATACTCATTAAGTATAAAACACTCCACAACATCTACTTCATCATCATATATTCATATATCATCAAAATGAGCTCAAATATCCTTCTCAAGTCACTTACAAAACATGCATGAACACATAGTCAACTTTGAACCTTAATATATTTGATTATACACATTTTAAGGTCTTAAAATTAGGTTTATTAGATGCACCATGGATTAATCTTCACATTTTATTTTTATATCACCTTTGAATTCATTTTAGATCAAAATTTATGGATAAAATATAGAGCAATGGTTTTCCCTTTGAAAAATTCAAATATTCAAATGCCAATGGTCACAGTTAAACCTTAGTCACTTTGATCACACCTCATGTCCTCACATATTATGATAAAATATGAACCATCAATATAATCCAAACATTAAATCATATTTCACCAATTACCAAATGTTAAAACTCAAATAGTTGACCTCATTTCATGTAATCTTATAAATTTGACTCAACATGCACCATCGATCTCCTGTACGTAGCTCGGTATTTATCTATGTTAAACATTAAACACCTTGAAAACATCTGACTCAATACACACCCTTGATAAATATATGTAAAATAATCCTCTCAATATTATATCTTATAATAATCTCAAATTTTATCTCTTCTCAACATTAAACATCAAACACTTGTCCTCATTTTGCTGCTTCTAGATGTCTTAGAACAAACACACTCTATTGATCCTTTTTTAAGAAGCTTGATATTTAAATTTATTAAAAAATGAACAATTTCAACTATTTAACTTGATATTCACTGAGTTTATTCACTATATTATCACCCTCTAGCCATTATATCTCCATTTGGTCTTGATCTTTAATAATGTGCAAAATAAACCAAGTATGGGGACCATTGCTATCTACCTAAAAGGTCAACTTTGGACCATAATAAATTTTATTGTGCTTAGATGAATGATATGAAATTTGGACCATATGATTTTATCACATAGGATAATCTAACCATATATCAAACTGATCTTGAAACCTTTGTACATGTGAGATAAAACTCCATTAATATGCTTACCTAGATTTTTCTCCCATAGAGTCAACTATGTCAAGAACTTGTTTGGGAGACCAACTTTAAACATGCATATATTTTGTCTCACTATATTTCATGACCTAAAATTTATCACATATCAACTAGGAATAAAATTTAATAAACCCATATGATAAAATTATCTTGAAACATCCATATGTACAAGATATAACTATATCAACATGCTTACTTGGCTCTTCTTACCATATTGCAAATTTGGCTAAGTATGGAAAAACATTGTCAAATTGCCTTGGAGCCCAAATTTTCACTTTCATATATTATGTTGTGATTAATTACATGAACATAAATCTATAAGATAGAAACTAGGCATAAATATGATCATAACCATATGACCAACTCCCCCTAATTCATCCACATGTAGTAATGGTGACATTAGAAAACTACCTACTCAAATTTTGTGCCACTAGACCCAAAGTGTCTAGTTGAAAACAATGATCAAACATATGAAATATTCTCATTCACACAAGCACTCAATACATCCTTAACCTCTTATAAGACCCCATGCACATCCTCAAATCACAATACTCATCCCTAATCATCTCTAACCATACCAAAATAGAAGATCAACCAAGCCAACTTCAAGCATATTAGGACAAGCACATTGCACAGTTTGTCATTATCACTTAGAATATCAAGGAAATTCATCCACTCACTTGGAAACTTCCATGACATCATTAATTAACTCTCCAAATTTAAGAGCACTTAGTCTAGGATTTGTGTTTGTTATAAAGCACTAAGTGAAGTGTGAAGTGAAATTTAGCTCCTTAGTTTTTGTTTACATTTTTAAACAATTAAAAACAAAAATAAATCTTGTTAGATGATTTTTAAGCACTAAATGTAAGTGTAAATGAAATTTTGGTGTGTTAAAAACCTCCTTCATTGGCCTTGGGTCCTACAAAAATTATTAAGGAGTTTTCTTGTTTCTTGGAAAAAGAGCTAATCATCCAGCAAAATTAATTTTTGAGATCTCAAGTTTTATTTCCTTTTTACATAGTACAATTCAACTGATTATAGTGCAATACCAAATGTTTTCAAAAAAACACTTATGCAGTGCAAAACAACACTTACAAAGTGTAAAACTACATTTACATAGTGTAATAATGCATCTTTATAATGCAAAATTGACTATACCCTAAAAAATGAACTCTATCAATGTAAAAATACATGTCACCAATGCCATAACAACTTTTACAAGTGCAATTCCACATTTAAAAAATATAAAACCACATCTACAAATCAAAATAGACTTTAGCAATGCAAAATTGCACTTTTAAGTGTAAAACTAACTATTGTGAATGCAATATCACACTTACCAATTGAAAAACTATATTTACCAAGAAAAATCAAATGTAAAATGAAAAATCATACTTTTTTATTGCAAAACTAAATCTAGCATTTAATATCACATCTCTATAGTGTAAACCGCATCTCATAGGTACAAAATATCATGTCCCTGTGTCTTGGCTAAGAGCTTTATTTTTTCACTTTTTTGGTCATGAAATCAAAAATTTAGCATGAAAAATGTTAGAAAAAGGTTATAGAAGGTCATATGAATATATTTGTGGGGTGCACGTCCCATCAAGCATGTCATTATGTGATTAATATGAATATTTAGAGGGGAGATTAGTAATGTGTTAGTAATAAATAAAATCAAACAAAAAACACTAAAAAACTTACACCTCTAGTCTAAACACTCAAAAAGATAGTAAACTATATAAGTAACTAACAAATGAAATAAAAATAAGCAAGTTTACATTTCATGAGAATAAGTGTTTTATGTTGGCAATGAATTGATGTGCTCAGTATGTGATCTAGAATTCTTTGGAAATGGAGCTTCTTGCACCACCTCTCCTTACCACCTTGGTAATGTTGGGCTTAGATTTGACTTTGGATTGTCTTGGATTGAAAAATTAACATCATAAAATTACAAAAAAGAAGCTTTTCATGAATTTTTTCATGATAAATTTACACAAAGAGAACTTATTTATCAATGGGTGACACCTTATATTTATAGCCTCCAAAACTAACTGTAACCCAAGTGTAGTTAGGTTTAGTTTAACTATGGTTATGTTTAGGAGGGACAAGCCATTAATATTTATAGTTAAAATACATGGCTCAAAAATCCATATATTTGTTTGATATTTTGTGAGTGTTTAACAACTCATAAAATATGATGTCATGATGGTGACATCATTTTAGATATTTGTGTGATGTCATGATGATTTCATCTATTCATTAACCATGTCCTAAACAAGGCCTTAAGACACATTTTGTATTGAATATTCCCCTAATAGGATTGACACAAACCATGACTCTAACAATGACTATAAGACTCATTCAATGAAGTAATAATACAAGGAAACTTAATAGATTATGCAAACCTATTCATGAACCCACCTAATCATTATGAAAGTGCTTACAAGGAGGGTACTCAACTAATTTTTTTAAAAAATACCACTCTCCAAGTGTGAAAGTATCCTAAGGACCAAGGGTGGCTAGGATAGCCAATAAAACTCACTAAAATTTATGCTAAGGGACCTCCCTTAGCTTGTGCTTCTCCCTTATTAGGTGCATCTACCTATGGCTACTCATTTATCTACACCTACACCTACCTCTATCTATGTCATCTTGGTACCATGGTCATTGATGTAAATCCTACTATGGTGCAACCTTAACTACCTCTACCTCTCTTTCAACTACTACTGCATCTCTTTATTATCTCTATCATCATCATCCCCAAAGTCTCAGATGATTTGGCCATATCACAAGTGTTCCCTTTTATGTCGTACCTAAAATCTGAGCACTACTATAGGTGCCATATGGTGTGGCAACCTAAATTGACCTAGTAAACAAGTAATAGGATGTGTCTCTACCCATCATGTATAATGATCTATAATCCATAAATGACATATCCCCAAAAATTACTTGGCCAAGAAGGCAAGTATCTACAATACCCACATAAGGCTAAAAACATTATCTCTTCTTGAGTAATCATCTTTAATGATAAGTCATGTGTTACATCCTATATAACATGATATTATATACACATCAATACATAAGGTAAAACACCACCTATCTCATGTGGAAATCACACAATATAATAAATTAGATACCTCTCATATATCTAAATACTCAACAAAATTATAAGGTCCATCATCATCTTCCCTCATAATAATATACTATATGAATCATGTATTAACTACACCTAAATCATTGATCCTAGATCTTACATTATTCCCTTCTCCAATATAGATTGGCAAAATGAAACCACATATAGTGAAACCTTCCCATACTACTTGTGATATACAACATGAGATGTCATAAGACCAATAATGGATTTATAGATATCTAAAATGACTGACACATAAACATCAAAAAAACAAACTCATAAACCACCAAAATATCTCTCTGGTTTGATCACCCATAAGGCTTGTCTCATAGCATCCATCTCAGGAGTATAAAAAATTATGGGTGTCCATACAATAATAAATCATAATATCACATAGACATCCTCTAGGGTGATACCCATCTCAATGGTATCCACATTCACCACCCACTTAAAAGTGTTGGTTAGACACTCCCATGTCCTTAAGAACATGGTGACTAAGTCAACACTTAATGAAATTTGTTACATATTCATAATCCCACCAAAGCCCAATGTATTCAACCATGCTTGGTCTACCACTACCCATCTATCCAATAAATTAGGTAACCAAATTGTATCTACCAATTGCCAAAGCCTCTATTATCTCTATAAAATATCAAAAAATAAATCACTAACATTTATCTATATAAAATAATCATCAATTATATTTTTAAAATCAATAATACATGCATTAAAATATAACTTAGCTACTTCACCAACCTCTTTTGACTCTTTTTCAAGCACTTTATACTATGTTGGCCATAACTAACTATGTTAGCTAGGGATATATTCTCTACTAGGTTGGGCACTACTAAATAATGTAACTACATCGACCACTTCATACGAAGATATCTAACCCTATTTCATCAACCACTTGATATAAATTCATATATCTAACCCTACTACATCATCCACTTGATACAAAGTCATCCAATTAACCCTAAAACATCAGCTAATTGATATGAAATTAAAGACTAAACTAACGCAGTTAGCCATTTCCTATATGCATTTGGCTACCTAAATAACCTTGTAAATTAGCCAACATACATGTATTCATCCACTTATATAATTATACACTAGATCGGCTAGAATATATGTAGTTGACCATTAAACAACTAACTAGATTGGCTGAAATATAAAAAATCAACCACTAAAATCAACCTACCAATTTAAAACTATGTTGGCTTGGATGATCCCATTACTTTTTAATAATGATTTTAAAACAAATCATAATTAATATCATAAATCTAAATTTTATCTTTTTGTAACTTACCCGCTTTTCATAATAATTTCTATTCTACCCCAAAATTTTTTGGGGAAATTTTTGATACACAAATTTGCCTAGGTACCTAATTTTCCAAATCTATTTCATTTCCAACAAAAAATGATATTCAATACACACCATACCTATACTAGGCTTGCAACAACCACAATATGTCCTCCTCCCCATGTTCTTTGCATCTATGTCATTGTCTCTCTCATCACTCCTCTAGGTCATATAGAGCTCTGGTTTAGTAAAATTTTAAATTGATAACAAAATTCTATTATATATTCAAAATTTAAAAAAAAAAATCTAACAAATATTTGCCAAAAAATACCATCTTTTTCTCATAAATATGTTTCTACAAGCAATTTTTAAAAACCAAAAGAAGTCTTGAAATCCTAATAATGTAGATAAATTTTATATATCTATCCCATATTTTTTCACAAAAATTGAATTCTATCTTTTTTTAGGTCTGCCAATTGTTCCATACATTGGATGCCTCTTCCACCTACTTCTAACATAACACTTATTTCATAGAAACAAGGTAAGTGAAGCTATGTATTTTCCAATTATTTACTTTCATATATTTTCCACTTTTTACTACAATTTATTAGCTCAATGTTGTGTGTTATTATGTTCTTTCTTAAAGCACCATCCTATGTTATAATTGTGTGACATGTGATGAGCTTCGAGTTGGGTATATGTATACACACAATATTTTTAACCTTTATCATTTAATAATGATTTATCTCTTGTAGGAACTTATAGAGTTTTAATCTCTTTGAGTGCATTCCTTAAAAGGTTCATTAGAAAAGGGGTGGGCAAACCTTTGGTACTTTATAAAATTGTTGGTCCCTATACCATTACCTAAAAAATACTACAAGTCACTTTTATCTAACTCCCTAAGAAATTAAATATTATTTATCCACTACTATAAGAAACTCCCTTTCCAAAATAACCTTTAACTAGGAAAACACATTTTAATTCATTTACCTACTATGTCAGCTAGATCGATCTTGTTAGAGATTCAATGCATGTTATGAAACTAAGTCATTCCCAACAAACCTAGTTCAAGACCTAATTACTATCTTTCCCACCTAGCAAAATGGAGTTAGTTGATTGTGTCAGCTAAATTATTTAAAGGTTGAAGGTCAATCCTTAGATACAAATACCCACTTCAATTCAATACAATAGAGAGGAACATTCATTTTCACATTATTACAACTTGTAATTCTATAAATTATACACTTGATGAGTCATTGATTAGGGTTTTAACTTATAAGGAAAGAATCTTGTCATGTGGTTCTAAATCCTTAAATGCAAATTAGGATTTTCATAGCCTAGATCTGATTTCTATAGTGTGATCCTTACAAGGCCACAACAACCTCTTTCAAAGCACCATTAGCCAATGGAGGGATTGAGGCACAATAGGTTAATTCAAAGGTAAGTATTCCTAACTTTTACTCTTTAATTTGATAGATAGATATTGCATAAATTAATAGGTTAAATTTTTTACTCCTTGCTTAGTTTACCTCTACATTGACTTGAGTAGAGTTTTCGTTGCTTAGTATGTGTTTTTTTTAACTATCCCCCTTTGTGCCATGAGCTTTAGTGAGTACTAGATTATATTTATTTTATGTATTATAGGCCTATCTAAGGTGATTACATCATATAATTTGCCTAGAGGCTTTAGAACCCTCTCTTATGGTGTTGTGTAGTAGTAGATCCCTTGGTTAGGTTTAGTGGATCCAAATTGGTCATGTTTTGATATAAATAGCAATGCAATGAGTTGTTGGTAAGATTACCTTATCCAATTTCGGAATTTTCTAAGCAAGACAAGTTACACATCCATCCTAATTCATTTCATACATAATTATCTCTCGAGTATGGGTTGCCTAGTAAAGGGGATTGTCAGTTACTTACCCTTTTATAGAGAATTAACCTAAGTAGGTTTAATAATTAGATGCCTTAGAATATATGTTTTTGTTCCAATGGATGTTCATATGGAATTCTATAAAATATGACTACTATTTTGGAATGAATTTATTTAATACACCCATGCATTATGAAAGGTATTGCGTGTTGGGTGAATATTTTGTCAATCAACGTACTGATCAACAAAATAGGTCTGATCAACCACAACAAGAAGATTTTTTAGCCAGGTGTGTAGCTTTACTACATCAACCAGAGACAAATCTCTCCTCTCATCAAGGAGAGGTTCCCTATTAAATATGCAGAGGTTATATACTATATTTATATGTAGAAAGTAAGATACAGGGGTGGGATAAACCATCCATCTCTCTTCTTTCAGAGATGATGCTGATAAACAAGGAAGAAATCTTGGGTGATGGGGAAGGTACTTCTCTTCCTTTAGAAGAAACTTTTAGCCAAGAGCCAAATTCCTTCCTAAATAGTAGAAATCTTGGTGCAATGACAGAAGACACTTCTCTTCTTTCAGAAGTGTTCTTCAGCAGGTAGTAGGAATCTTTCAGGTAGCAAGTAACTGGTAATGGGGGTACTGAGTGACCAACAACCTGAGAAATAAAAATGAAGAACAATGGGGGCACCACATCATCCTAAGGCTCTTTACATAGGAAATAAAAATTCTAACACACTGAAGGTACTTATAGGGGCACAACGTCATCCCACAGTAGGTCTTCAGGACACCTTCCTGATCACCTCCACTAGTTCTGCTTATTAAATCAAATGGACAAGAAAGATCTTAGGAAATAGACATATGAACAATCTCATAAGATAACACAAGCTATAATAGCACAAAGTATGCAAGTAACTTGTTTTCTCAGTCAAATAAAATAATATGAATTACAATCTGAGCTCAAAGTCTTAGTAATGCCTTTCAATTTGGGTAGAGTTTTGCTTTTGGTAAGGGGAAGATCTCCCTTGAAATGATACAAGAGATTACATTATATAGAGGCCTAAGGGAGGCTTGGCACTTTCTCCCAATGAAGTGACCCATTCAATGCATTCAATGCCTTGGATGCATTCTTGGTTTTTGTCAGGAAGGGCCATGCTAGAGCAGGGTGGCTGCCTTGACTATGGCATGTCAATTCATCTCTAGTGCTTCCTTTTGAGCCTAAATCTCTCATTCCATCACCTACTTAGCTGCGCAACTATCTATTCTACCTTTATCTCATAGGGGACAAATAGATGGCACCTTTAATGTTTTCAAGCCCTAAATATCTACCTGATGAACTGTTCCACCTACTGGAAATAACTCTCACTGAGTTTCCCTCTTTTTCTCTTCCTTCTCTTGGTCTAGCCTTAGGCTTTTCAAATGCATTTGGGTCTGTGCCTTGAGTCTGCTAGAATTTACAGACACTTTACTATGACAAATTTGACATTTATGGGCCCATCATGTTTCCTAACAACTCCTTTGCATCTTTCTTACTTGTCATGGTCACTTTCTACTTGTGACGTAGGTGAGGACATGTGGAGGGATCTATAGCTTCAAAATTGGCTTATCTAATAAGCTTTGAAAGTAATTAGAAGCTAAGGGGGGCATGAATGTAGACACATGGTAGCTTTCACTGCATTGGGTCAGGAAACACGGTCGGTTCCACTCTATGAAGCTTTATTTGAAACTTTATCTCGACTCATGACACTTGGAAGCTTCCATAACCCTCTGAGGCTCAAACCTTTCTCAAAGGGAACTTGCCCTTCGAGGTCTTCTTAGTGGCCTTCAACTTTTATTATTTGGCAGGCTATCATTCCCTTCATTTCCTTCAGACAAAATGTTTGAAGGAATTCCTTCAGACAATTTGTCTGAAGGAAACCTTTCCTTGGCTCTATATGTGCCTTTGTATTGTGAGTGCCCCTTTCCTTCGACACGTGGCACCTTTTGCTCTTTGAACAAGTGCCATGTAACATCTTCTATAGGAATGGGTGAGGACACGTGGCATCTTCCACTATTGACACTTGGCAGCATCCATCTCCTCGATCCTTTACGACATCATAGAAATGTTTGGGGCTTAGTCAGGCTCTCACAGATGATGACACTTGCCTACCTCAATTGATCTATGCAAGAGACACATGGTGCGGTCCAAATACATTTATTAGTCTCATGGATGCAAACACTTGGCACATTTTACTTTGACCCACCAGGGATATGTGGTAGCTTTCATAGTTTTCTGGGAATCATGCAGATGATGACAAGTGGCAGCTTCCATCGAGTTCTAGTGAGACTACAGAGATCAAAAGGATTTATTTGGACCATCTCAAATGGTGACACATGACATGTTCTACTACTCTTAGATGAATACATTGGGGCCTTTGGTAGTTACCACTTGTCACCTTCTGTAGGACTCTAAAGAACTTATCGAAAGAAGCTTTGCAACTTATGAAAAGGATGGAGACACAGACACTGACACTTGTCACACTCTGCGAAACTTCAATGGGACACATGGTGGCTTTTGTGGGCTTTTTCCTGAACCCATTGATTGAACCTATAGATTGAACCAACTATTTAAACCAACTATTTGCTGTTTCTTTCTTTGAATGAGGCCACCTTTCAATTGATTGAACCTTTGAACCTGTTGAACCTATTAGTCCCTTTACCAAAAAGTTTGAGAAAATGATGAAATTGAATGTTTCAAAATAAATTTTTGGAAAGGGGAAAAACAATTTTGGCCATGCAAGACCAAAATAGTCCTATGTTGTCTAGAAAATGAAGAATCACTTTTTAGGGACAACAACTGGCTCCTATTGGGTAAATTCCTTCAGATGACAACTCATAATAGTAGAGGGGAGTAGAAACTAGAATTTTCAGTGCCTTGAAGCATGCCATTGGGCTACAGAGTCATGCTACCCAAAAAGAAAGGCGACAAAAATGAAGACAAAAGGTACAAAATAGAACTAAAGACTATACAAATATACATATGTACAAATGAACTTATCTAATGCCTCAAGATTTGAAGCACTTCAAATGCTACCCATTGTGAGACAATGATAATGGCATCCCATCCTAATAAACTAGCAGGAAACCATTTTGTCCCCAGAATCGGTGATAGGCAAATGGAACTCTCCACCAGGAAACCACTTTTTTGTGTCTTCCCCTTGGTCTTCTCTTCTTTGTGCCCCAAAGCAAGACTTGAATTTTGGTCCAAAAACCATGAATCTTTGCTCTCCTAGTAAAGAATTCCTTTTCCTAATTTTTATGGGTAGCAGCATGGCCTAGTACCATAATTAGCTATTCTGATAGCTCAGCCCAACACATGTCTTGATTGTCCCCCTCAGATATCTCAGATTCTTCATTTAGAGGGGAGGGTTCTTCTACACTTATGCCGTACTCCAATTCTTCTACTATTTCATCCCTGCCTAAGGACTCAAACAAAATTTGGGCTATAGGGGCCATTTTTTGGGTCTCAACACATTTGACATGATCAATTATGTCAAATGACTAGATTGAACTAGGCACAGGGGATGAGAGTTATTCCTTTTGGTTTATGGGTGGGGTGGGAGGATTGGCCTGTGAATTTGAAGTAGAAGGTACATAAATTTTTGAGATACTTACTTTCTTAGCAATCACTGGGTCCTTTGGCTAGATAGGCAGAGTGGCCCCACGCTTAGAAATCAAAATTGTAGGTTGAGGTCGCTCCTCTATTCCTCCTTTAATAACTTGTTGAGCTGAGTGATTCTGGGACTGGGTGACCACAGCATATGATCCCTTGAATGTTTCACCTTTGCTTCTAGGTTCATCTTGGTAATCTAAGAAACTGATGTGGGAGTTGCTAGTTGACTCTTCTTGATCCTCTATGAAGAGACCAACATCATTTCCTTGATTAAACTCAGGTTGGAAAGAGAAATCATGCTCTATTTCTAAATACCCAACTACTAAGATGGCTAGAGGTGCTTCAATGGTGAAGTTCCTCTATGGGGGAGGAAGACGATTGGGTTGCCCTTGATGTCCCTGATTAAGGAATGTCCTCCTTGGTACATCTCTGTAGGAAGGAGTAGATGACATCCCTTGTGCCATTTGTCTTTTGAGGGCTATCACTTCATTTTCTAGCTTCTGCACCATTGGATCAGTGGTGGCGACAGGTGAATACTTAGAAGATGAAGAGGATTTACCTTTATTAAGGTCTCTCCTTATCTTTTCTACCAAGATAAGGTCATCTTCTACCTCATTAGCCAAGTCCTGAGCAGCTTCAAAATCTATGTAGCTAGCATGTCTTAGCATAAAACTCACTTCAAGTAGCTTTGAGTTTATGAAGAAGCATTTGAGGTTCTCGGGTGTGGGCTGAGCAACTGTGGGAATCCTATGTCTCAGCTTGTCAAATTTTGTAATAAAATCCCTCATGGGCTCATGAGGTTCCTTATTCATCTACGTAAGTTGGGCTAGCAAAGCATGAGCATCTTATATAGGTTTGAACCTTGCTTCAAACTTGGCTTTGATAGTGTCCCAGCTAGTCACTAATCCAGTCTATAGATGGTAAAACTAGTCTACAACAACACCTTGTAATGTCTCCATGAATATCTTGACTACTATGTCTTCAAATTCCACCCCTATTACACCACATGCTATGCTAAAAGCTGCAATATGTTCATCAAGATGAACCTTCCCATCACCAAAGAATTTGGGGAAATTCTTCCTTGAGCTATGTGGAAGTTCATGCAGAGGTGGAGTCAAGTTGAGTGGGATAAAAGAGTTACCCTAGGGGCCTCAAACTACCATGATTGGATTATGAAAAATAGGGATAACACACTTGATTGGAGTTTCCATATTATAAGACAAAAATGGAAAAAAAACTAGCCTTGATTCAGCTTAAAGTTTGAGGCTTCAAACTACGCTTTCTTTCCTAGCAGCTCTAGTTTTATAGACCAGATAATATAATGGAGATGGATGAAAATGGTAAGGCTATAAATGGATAATGGGTAAGACCTAGATGGGAGTCACTAGACTGTATAATAGATAAGGGAAGGAACTACTTCAATTTTAAACTTGAGGCTTCAGACTGCACGGTCATCCCTAGCGGAGTCGCCAAAAAACTATTGGGTGAATATTTTGTCAATCAATGTACTGATCAACAAAATAGGTTTGATCAACCACAATAGGAAGATTGGTCAGCCAAGTGTGTAGCTTTACTACAAAAACCAGAGACAAATCTCTCCTCTCATCAAGGTGAGGTTCTCTATTAAATATGCGGAGGTTATATACTATTTATATATGCAGAAAGTAAGACACAGGGGTGGGATAAACCATCCATCTCTCTTCTTTTAGAGATGATGCTGAAAAACAAGGAAGAAATCCTAGGTGATGGGGAAGGTACTTCTTTTCTTTTAGAAGCAACTTTTAGCCAAGAGCCAGATTCCTTTCTAAATAGTAGAAATCTTGGTGCAATGATAGAAGACACTTCTCTTCTTTCAGAAGTGTTCTTTAGTAGGCAACAAGAATCTTTCAGGTAACAAGTAACCGATAATGGGGGTATTGAGTGACTAGAAACTCGAGAGATAAAAATGAAGAACAATGGGGGCACCACGTCATCCCAAGGCTCTTTACATAGGAAAGAAAAATGCAAACACACTAAAGGTACTTATGGGGGCACAATGTCATCCCATAGTTGGCCTTCAGGACACCTTCCTAATCACCTCCACTAGTTCTGCTTGTTAAATCAAATGGACAAGAAAGCTCCTAGGAAATAGACATACAAACAATCTCCTAAGATAACACAAACTATAACAGCATAAAGTCTACAAGTAACTTGTTTTCTCATTCAGATAAAATAATAGGAATTATAATCTAAGCTCAAAGTCTCAATAATGCCTTTCAATTTGGGTAGAGTTTTGCTTTTGGTAAGGGGATGATATCCCTTGAAATGATACAAGAGATTACATTATATAGAGGCATGAGGGAGGCTTGGCACTTTCTCCTAATGAAGTGACCCATTTGGTGCATTCAATGCCTTAGATGCATTCTTGGTTTTTGTTAGGAAGGGCCATAATGGAGCAGGGTGGCTACCTTGACTGTGGTGTGCCAATTCATCTCTAGTGCTTCCTTCTGAGCCTAAATCTCTCATTCCATCACCTACTTAGCTATGCAACTATCTATTCTACCTTTATCTTATAGGGGAAAAATAGATGGCACTTTCAATGTTTGCAGGCCCTAAATATCTACCTGGTGAATTGTTCCACCTATTGAAAATAACTCTCGCTGAGTTTCCCTCTTTGTCTCTTCCTTCTCTTGGTCTAGCCTTAGGCTTTTCGAATGCATTCATATCTACACCTTGAGTCTGATGGAATTGATAGACACTTCATTGTGACATATTTGACATTTGTAGGCCTATCATGTTTCCTAGCAACTCCTTCACATCTTTCTCACTTGCCATGGTCACTTTCTACTTGTGATGTGGGTGAGGACACGTGGAGGTATCCGAAGCTTTGAAATTGGCTTATCAAAATAAGCTTTGAAACTGATTAGTGGCTGAGGGGGGCATGAATGTAGACACATCCTAGCTTCTGATGCATTAGGTCAGGACACATAATGGGTTCCATTTTATGAAGCTTTATTTGAAACTATGTCTCAGCTCATGACACTTGGCAGCTTCTGCAGCCCTCTGAGGTTCAAACCTTTCTCGAAGGGAACTTGCCCTTTGGGGTCTTCTTAGTGGCCTTCAGATTTGATTCTTTGGTGGGCTATTATCCCCTTCATTTCCTTTAAAGAAAATGTCTGAATAAATTCCTTCAGATAATTGATTTAAAGGAAACCTTTCTTTGGCTCTATATGTGCCTTTGTATTGCAAGTGCCCCTTTCCTTCGACACGTGGCACCTTTCACTCTTTGAATAAGTGCCACATAGCATCTTTCATAGGAATGGGTGAGGACACATTGCATCTTTTTCTATTGACACTTGGTAACATCCGTCTCCTCGGTCCTTTGTGACATCGTAGAAACATTTGGGGCTCAATCAGGCTCTCACAGATGATAAAACTTGCTGACCTCCACCGATCTATGCAAGGGACACATGGCACAGTCTAAATACATTTGTTAGTCATGTGGATGCAAACACTTGGAACATTCTGCTTTGACCCACCAAGGATATGTGGTAGCTTTCAATTATTTTTGGGAATCATGTAGATGACAACAAGTGGTAGCTTCCTTCGAGTTCTAGCAAGACTGCAGAGATCAAAAGGATTTATTCAAAACATCTTAGATGGTGACACATGGCATATTCCACTACTCTTAGATGAATACATTGGGGCCTTTGATAGTTTCCACTCGTCGCCTTCTGTAGGACTCTAAGAAACTTATCGAAAGAAGCTTTGTAGCTTATGAAAAGGCTGGAGATGCAGACGCTGACACTTGTCATGCTCTACAGAACTTCAATGGGACACATGGTGGTTTCCGTGGGCTTTTTCCTGAACCCATTGATTAAACTTGTAGATTGAACCAACTATTTAAACTAACTATTTGCTTCTTCTTTCTTTGACTGAGGCCGCCTTTGAATTTCTTGAACCTTTGAACTTGTCTTGAAAGTGTCCAAGTGCGAGAAGCTAGTCCCTTCTAATTGAACTCACCCATAGAAGCCTTTGAACTTGTTGAACCTATTAGTTCCTTTACCAAACTTTTTGAGAAAATGATGAAATTTATTGTTTCAAAAAAAAATTTGGAAAGGGGAAAAACAATTTTGGCCATGCAGGACCGAAATAGTCCTATGTTGTCTAAAAAATGAGGAATCAATTTTCAGGGACAACATTGCACATAGTTTATGTATCCAAGGTCATCCTAATAACATATAAAATACTCTCATATATGGTAAAATTGAGAATGTAGTGACCACACATGTTGATTCAAACTTTAAAGGTAAGTAAATATCACCAAGGACATGTTGTGAGGTCCCATCGAATACTTAGACCACTTTGGTCAAAGGGTGAAAATCATCATGTGTATATACCAAATGTGTAATTAATGTCATGGTGTAAATATTTTTGATAGCACCATTATTAATCATAACATAATTAATATGTTGGTGATCAAGGTATCTTGATGTTATATTCAATTTTTCATTATAGATATTTTAAGCATTAATTAGTAGATTGTGTGTTAATCATTGGTAGATCTAATGTTTATTTTGATCTAGATTTTTATATGTTTTTTACTTAACAAATATATTAATTTGAATCACTGTTACATTATGATTATGGTCAAAAATTTTATAGATTTCATACATTTAGTATTTATTATGGTTATATGTTGATTTTTACCATGATACAAGATAAATACCAGCTTGTTTAATGAGAAGGATGTAGTATATTTCTACCCTCATTGATGGGGTGGAGGGAGACTATCATCATAGAGGGGGAGAAAATAGATAAAATGGGGATTGAGAGAGATGGTTAAAATAGACCCATGCACACACCATTGTTTATGATTATAATTAAATCTATAATCCCTACACTAATACTTTAAACCTTGTTGCTTAGATTTCATAACTTACAAATGCATGATTAATTTATTATTGTTATATGATGTTTTTCACTACATTATTCTTGTATAAACATGACTGTATCAATAGGGTTATTTCTTATGTATAAATTTGGTTGATCACATCTTGCATATCCATCTAGTTGGATGTTTGATATATCTAGTATCAAGTTAGACATTTGATTTTCTCATTGGTTACCTATACATATTTTTTTTGAATATTTGACTACCTTAAGTTGAAAGGATTATTTATTTTTCTATTTGAGTTCAAGGATTTTTATTACATTAATCTTGGATGGTAAGATCATATAAATTTAATCCACGCTTGGAAATTAAAATAATGAAGAATAAGTAGGGAAAAATACCCCTCTTAGGTTAAATGGTTTAGTTTTTGTTTCAAAGTGTTGATTTAGCATAAGTATTTATATGATGGAGTAGAAGATTCGAGTTATTTTTCATCATTGGATGCTTTGTCGAAAGGGTAAAGGGATTAGAATTAGGTTTTTAGTTATCACTATAATTAGGGTTGACCTTATATTGAGGGTGGATAATGGATCAGTATCCAAGCTCACATGCAATAAATGGAACTATGATTTGAATGAGAGTGGGGGAGTGAAGCATTTATGTGAACATGTGCATGAAGATAAGTTAGAAAAATAATATGAGTCTAATGGAAGTCATGCCAAATATGCATAATTTGGGAATGAACATAAGTAAAATGAGGAGTAAAAAGAAAGGGATACCTATGAATCATCAACATCAAATAGGAAAGGAATAAAATAAAGTGGGAATCTTAACTTTTCCAAAAAGGAGAAGATGGATTCATGCCTATTTCAATACTAGGTTAGTCATTTACTTAGCTTTATATTAAAATGAGTTTTGGGTTTTGGCATAAGTTTTTTGTTTTATCATATAAATAAAAAATTGATTGAGGCCTTATTCAAAAACCCTATCCTATTAGGTTTATAGACTCGAGGATGGGATTTAAAATCTCATTCTTGGGCCTATAAAGCTTTGAGAGCAAAGTATTGAAAAAATGGGACTCTATATTTTATCAAAGATTATTTCATGATTTTTTTTTAGTAACCTAAGTGGATTTAATGACCTCTATTTTAAATTTCCTAAGCCTATATTATGAAAATATTTTTATCTTTCTAGGGTTTATCTCCTCAACTTAAATGAAAATACCAACAAATGTATAATTTGTGACCTTCTAGATCTAGGTTCATTCTTATAAACCACAATTTAATTATATTCTTATTTTCATATGTATATGCATGTATATTTGTCTTATATAGATACATGTAGGTATGCATAAGAAATCATATACCCTCTTGCCTTAGATTTGGTGTAAGAATATGAAACTAGGATTTGGGTTACATAGCTTTTATTGTATTATAAAATGTGAGTAATGATTTTCTCTTGATATCATGTGTTGGTTTTTATAATATGATTTAAAATTGAAATAATATGATTGATAATAAATAATTAGGAATCCTTTAAGTGGTTTATTTATATCATCATATATAAATATTTGGGATATGTACATGCATAGAGGGGATAATGTTATCTGAATGGAAACTTAGGCCTAGATATCATCGATTTATGGAAACTTAACACAATCATGTAGTATATATCAAATAGAACTTGCTCTTGTTAAAAATTTCTATCAGTATCAAATGAATTAAGTTAGTTGGCGATTATTTAGTTAATTAAATACAAAGGTTAAATTAATTATTTTCACCTAACTATAGGTCCTTTTAATAAATCTAATGGATGTATAGATAGGAGAGCCTATAAGACAAGATTATATCCTTAGTAATGATTCTTAGGAAAAATATTTAGATGTGTTAATGAATCTATATAGTCATAAATCCCTATAAGGAAAAGAGTAAAAAGAATTCTTTGAACTCATTTGTGTTCTTATAATTTAGACATGTGTTCTTAAAGTGTTTGAGTTGATTTATAAACAAAGGTTGCCCATATAAGGACCATAGTAAATGGAAATATAATGGAGGATAGGCCAAAATGACCATTCTAATTTACCTTCTTTCTAGTTGAAGGAATGATAATGATGTATTGACAGCTTGTTATAGTATAAATAAGGAAGAAGTTTATTTAAATATATCCTTAATGTATCATTTTTTAGAATAAAATACCTAGTTATATAGAGTTTGTGAAGGATTATATAAGTGGAAATATGAGGGAAGATTCTAATTATTAATGTATTATATTAAGATGTGATGTATTCTCAATGCAATAAAAAATATAATAGTACATTCTGTTAAGATATAGTTGTCATAATGACCTACATATGGAATGGTGGTAGGACAAGTTAAAAACATAAAATAAATTGATATTATTATAACCATTATAAAATTTAATGTTAGTTTTATCCAATTTTATAGACTTGAATTTAGTTGTAATTCATGACATATGGTTGTTAGATCCTTGGCTTATAATTATTACATCATTTTTATGTTGCAGGATATTATAATAGTCTACCCTTAAATTTAGACTGATAGGATATAATGTTGGATATAGATTAGAAGGATATGTTTAAATAAAATCATAGAATGAATTGATTCTTGTTCTAACTTAATAAACATATTTTTTATAGAATCAATTGAATTTATGAATTATGATTGTTTACATCTTTCATTATGTCATAATTATGTATTTCTCTACTTTTGAATCTTTAGCTATATGTTATGTATGGATAGCATGAGGTACATATATGATTATGCTAGTGGGTAACTCATATATGTACTCCATGATATCATTATTTCTTGATTCATTAGCAAAGATTCTTACGTGAGTGAAAATGACTTAGATTTTTAAATCTAAATTCTATAATGAAATATTTGGCCAAAGTAACGTTATCGCTAAGACATTATCATTTCATTAAAATTATATTTTAAATGCATTTTTTTGATATCAATTAGATATAAAAATGGATTCCATAGTCTATTTGATTATTGTATTTAATAGTGATAGCACATACATAGGTTTTGATTATTTATCGATATCTACATTATTCTTATCTGCCCCTCTATGAAGGGTAGGGCCACTCCCATAAGGGAGGTGTGTGAGATAACATTGGTATTTGATTTTAGGTAAAGTATATGAAATAAAAAATGCATCATGTATATAAATCAATCCTAAATTAGAAAAGATATATCATACCATACACTTTTGATTGGGGACACATTTGTTAAGAGGGAACATGACCAATATGGATCCACTAGAAATGATTAAGGGAGGGTTCCAAAGCCTTTAGTCAATAAAAATAATGCAATAACCCTAATGGGGTATTGTGTTTTAATATTTCACTTAAACTAATAACAAGTAAAGTAAATATAATCTAGTGCTCACCAAAGATTATGGCATAAGATGAGGGGTTAGTAAATAGTCAAAACATGTATAAGAGAATATTAATTAAGATATGTATGTGTAAGACCCTAATACATGTAACATGAAGGGTAATATTATTCAAAACCAATATTTATGCTACTTCTATCTACTAAAGAGAGGAGAATATTTAGAGAATATTTACTTGAACGATGAACCCATCGAGACTCAATCTCTCCCTTTTCCAAAGGGGATTTGCAAAAGGTTGTTAGGGTTTTTAATAATCATTAAAAAAGGCCAAATCATCTAAGACTTATCCACAAGATTAGATTCTCCAAGTAGAAACCCTAGGCTAAGACTCCTCTAGTAGAATGGTGGAAGAGTAGAATGTAAAGAAGTACAAGCGAATAATAAATCTTGATTTCATATCAAAAAATTGAAAAAATGATCTTGTATATATATGAATATTTGACCTAAACCCTTCTAAAAATTCCAATATATAGGGTCAACCCAGTTGACCTAGCATAATTTTAGATAATTATTCACTAAGTCATGAGTTAGGTCAACAAAAGGCCAAACTAGTTCCTAAGTGAAAATCACCTGAAACTATATAGGGTTGACCCAATCAACGTAGTACATCCAATTGAAAAAAGGGGATTAAATTTAAGAAAATAAGGATAGGAAGTTGGAAAAGAATGGAGGAGTGTGTAAGGGAATGGTTTTTAGGAGCTAGTTGGATTAGTAATAAGTGACAATAAGGGATAACAATCCTATAAAGCACCAATGATCTATCCACCACTTTCTAAATGAAACATTTAAGATGTGTACTCAAAGAGGTTGAGTATTTATGGGTTCTTATAAGATGTAAAGCATCAATATTTGATAAAATTTGAAAATATTATGTGTATACATATTCCCCATTCAAATATCATCACGTGTCACTAAGGAGAAATAAGGGATGGTTCTTCAAGAAATAACATAAAAAACATAACGTTGATGAAAAAAATAAGTTAAAGTATTTTAAATCATAAAATAACTTAAAGTAAATGACAAAAAAGTAAATAACTAAAAAGTAAATATGATGTGTACCTTGACTTACCTTTATCACTAGATGGTTTTATGTTGTGTTTGTTAGTTTTGATTGCGTAGTGTGCAGAGATTGCTTGTGACAAACCCAAGAATATAAAAATAAAGAGAAAAAATAAATAAATGTAGGTAAGCCAAGATAAATGGTGTTATGAGGATGGGATGTACTTAAGAATTTGGTAATCTTGGGTGAAAAGTGTTATGTTAGACCAAATGACCAAGTTAAAACAAGATTAAATCATGTAACCAAGGCTACTAAAGATTGAAAAGATCAAACAAGAAACCTTACGTAAGAAAGGAAAAATCAACAAGTCAAACTAAGGATACATATCAAAAAATATGGTAATAAAACATCAAATATAAAAAGTAGAAACAACATTGATGAGTGAGCAGTAAAAATCCTTCTTACTCAATAATGGAAAAATGTGCATAAAAGTAATAGACTCAGGTGCCCAAAAAAGGGTGATACAAAAAATGACAAATGGTAAAAAGAGGAAAAAATAAGTTTAGGAATGTAAATCTATAGTGTAAATAAAGTAATCCATAGTTACTCATACATGTTGTTTCACTCTAAAGATAGATAAAACTGAAAAAAAATAGTGCTACCATGTTTTAAAGAGGTGAAGAAGAAGGGAATATAGAAGAAGGGAAAACAAATTTAGAATCACAATTTGCCTATCAAGGGGGGTAATGAAATGGGTGGAGGGGAGAATGAAGGAAAAACTAAGGTAGAGGAACTCTTTATCGAAGTCAAGACACTCAAATTAGGTTTTCCAAAATAAGAGGACTTTTGACCTCAAAGACTTTGAAGAACTTCTCTTAGCCACACAATTCTTAGGTCAAAAAATGTAGTTTATAGATCATCCCATAAAGGCTATATGCATGAAAATTAAAATATACCTACCTTCCCATGATGTGTTCCACATTTCTAAGGACCCTTTATAGAGTCATTAGTCTACTATGAATATTGGGTACTTACATGATAAAGTAAGTAGCACCATCAAGTTTGTTGAATTTTCATATTCCAATCTACTAGCCTACCACACCCCAATGGACCTCAGCTCTATGTGAGGATAAATATGGAGTTTAATCTTTGATTAGAGATAGGATATGTGCTTAGAATCATATATTTTGATGTGACGTTAACTTTTGAAGTTTGTATGTTGCATTTTGTTTATAATTACCTTTTGTTTCAAATAATTTGGATTTAACTTTCTTGATGGATTTTTCATTCCTCCTCCATACGGATTCAAAAAATCAAACATGGGTGCTAAATATGAATTTCATTTGAATAGTTGGGACTTGGTTTCTAAAAGGGATAAATTTAAAGAGCATGAGGTCTAAGAGTCTCATAAATCTAGGTAAAATAAAATTGATATCTTGTCTTCGACCTTGTTTTATTCAATATGGAGTGAAAGGGAAGGAATTCAAGAAGAATGACACATGACACAATTTGAATTACTTCAAGTCATGAAAAAATGTGGCAAATCATGAAAAAAGGATACAATGATATTAAAGTGTGATTCCTTATCATAATAATAAGGGAAGTGGAGGAAAACATGTTAACCTAGATTTTTATGAAAATTTCATCTATCTAAAGAGGCAAAAGCTAAAGCTAAGAACAAGGATAAAAAAACATATTCTAAAAAAGGAATGATAAGATGGTAATTTTATGAAGGTCAGGTCCTATTCATGGTCTTATATTTCAAATCATAAAAGAGAAACCCACGAGGGTTCCAAAAAAAAGAAAAATAAATGAAAATAAGATGGTATTTTGTGAGGAAGGCTAGGTCTTATCCATGATATTACAATGTAACTCACAAAAGAGAATCCAAGGGATGAGAAAAGTGTGTAAAAAGACTATGAAAATAAAGAAGACTATGATACATCATGAGGAAGATCGAGTCCTATCCGTGGTTTTACAATACAACTAATGAGAGAAAGGGGAAACCAAAAGACCAAAAAGGAAGGTGTTGAGGTCAACATATCTCCATTTATAAAAAATAGGGACCCATCTGTCAAATTGTGCAAATGTGTACCTTGAAACTGAAGATTCACTTGATTAGATTGTCATTATCATGATTGCACATTATTTTTATTTCAAAATCATTCACACTATGGTCTAGATAACTTATTTATTCATGGTTTTGGTTTAATCTTATCTAAAGTTATAACATTGAATATTTTTTTTTTGGGTTGCAGGTTTAATGGAGATCATTTGGGAATTAACATGCTTAGGGTTTTGTGATTCAATGTTACATTGATATTTTACCAACCTTGGTCTATAATTGATTGATTAAATTCATATTTTGAAACCTTAGCCTAATACTTTATCTGGACATATTAATTCAAATTTAAATTTGGTGAGAGTTTTTTATTTAAATTTAAATGAAAAAAAATTAATCATACCATGGACTTAGTTTAATTTTTATCCTAAGGCTTGGTTGTGTTTTTAAACATACCAAACCTTAGGATAAAAAACTCATGATTGGTCTTTTTTATGTCCCATGACCCCTTTGTTCCCTTTTATCCTAGTTTGGTCTAAGTAAATGCATGGTTCCTTTATTATAAAAATTAGCCTAAATCCTTATCCTAAGGTTTATCATATTTATTAATAAGATTAAAACCTTAGGCTATGCCTTTAGGCTACATCCTTTTATTTTTGTGGGGTTATGTTATTATGTTACTAACCTTGGTCCAAAGTCTTTATGTTGATTTCCTTTTAATTCACAGGGTCCTAGGTAATATGTTTTGAACTTAGCTTAAATATTTTATCCTAAGTCTTTTATATATGTTTTATATCTTAACTTTAATTCTTGTTTGCCAGATCAATGATCCATGGTTGTTTGTATGAGATGGATCCAATGGAGCATGATAAGCATTGAATCATCAAAGGTCTTATGGATCTCCATGGGGGTGACAAGTATCACCATCATAAGATCTTAGTAAAGAGATAAAATGATATGTGATATCTTAGTACAAAAATCATAGAAGCACTAAGCAATCGCCACATAACACACATAGGAAACTGGATGAACATGGAAATGATAAGTGGTAAGTTTAGCAAATAGTCCCAAAGACATGTTTAAAATTGATTACTATGTGCCCGAAAATGAAGTTCATGATGTGAAATTATGGTCATGTGGATGTCAAATTTAAGATATAAAATACCCCTATGGACATGTTTAAAATTGATAGTCACGTGCTTGTCAATGACATTCACATATATGTCAAATGATAGTCATATAGATGTCAATTTTAAGACATCAAAGAACTCAAATGACATGTTTAAAATTGATGGTCATGAACCTATTAAATACAACCATGTAGATGGAAAATTATGTTCATAAGGACATCAATTTTAAGACAAATTATTGGATCTAAATTCAAAGGTAATGGTCATTTTTTGAACAGTGATGAGCAGAATGCCATGGGGATGTCATAGAAATGCCATATCAAGGCATGTGAGTGTAATAGGCCAAATTAGAGACCTGGTAATGTAAATTTATGAATATAATATCATGATATTTGATCTTATTACTGCCATTGGAGCACTATTAGAACCTACAAGAATGCCCTAGTGAGGTGATGACCATAACCAAGCCCTGTGAGCATTATGATTGACCCAAAGGGAGATAAATTATCACATGTAAATATAAGTTGAGCTAGATTACATTGGTGAGAATTTTAATAATATTTTTATAAATGTTGGGTGACCTCTCTTATATCCTTGAGAAGCTTGGAAATATGATAGTGCATGTATTAGGCAGCATCAAAAAGCAATGAAGACCCTACAATAGTAACTGAGTACTTCACCAGCTAGAGGGATCTCAAAGTTAGAATATTCCTACTATGGATAAATAATATCCATTTTAAAATTGGAATATTCTATTTACAAAGGCACATGTGGTTTTTAAAACACACTACCTATAGATAAATTGATTGGGAAAGTCTAGTGTATTTCTAAAAAAATTATGAAAAGGAAAATTATCCATACACCTGTACTTTTTTAATTGGTTAGGATTGACTGACTTGCTACCTAAAATATTATAAAAGGATCATTGTCAATTGTAAAGGAGTGGAATTTCTTATAATCAAAATCACTTTGTAAACTTTTGAGCAACTAATACAAATAAGGAATTTTGCAAAGATTGTCCATATTCATTTGTGTCATTTGTTATTATGGTTTCTTTCTTAATTTTTTGGTTCTATTTCTAGATTTGAATGGTTCTTATGAATTCTTGGTTTGTACATTTTATTTAAAACTTTTTAAATTGTACCAATGTTAGGTTGACTGAAAGTTCTTGGGTTCATTTCATTTTCTTACTCTTCTTGCAATTGGGCTAATGTTGTTTGCTTACAGGGGTAAATATTTAAAGTGAATCTAGTTCTTGTTTACATCATTTCCACCTTCCTTAGAAGTTTGTATTATGTGTGATAGGATTTTAGATTATGTTATTTCATGTTACACATTATTTAAGTGCATGCTTAAATGATATTTGAATTTTTTCATGATGTTTGGAATGAAGATCAATAACATCTCTTTTCTACCCTACCCCTCCTTTTGCTCCTTTTTAACAAGATCACCTTCATTTAATTGTCATTGCAAATAGCCATCTTAGATTAGTCTTTAGATTAGTTATTGATCATAATTCACCATCTTTATCATAATATATTGCATATTTTACATAGATCTGCTATTTAGCCATAGTGGCTCCTAACCACCAAATATTATATATATTATGAAACAATTACTTGTTCTACCTTTGTTCCATCAAATATAATAGGATTATCACAACATGTAACTCATGCATTGAGTTATTAGGAATTATAAAATGAGAATTGTTTTTAAAACACTCTAAGCACCTATGGTACACATTTAGTCATCAATAAGAGGAGCTTCCCTAGTGTTAGAAGGAAGACTTAAATAGATATTTGTGAACTTATAGAATCTTTGCTAATTTTGGCGTGTTTTGATCAAATATTGATGTATTCTTTGCATATTTATGATTTTTTTAGCATATTTATGTAAATATCATTGATCTTGTTGGTCTTAGACCAATCTTTGTGCTTTTTTTAGACAAAGATCAATATTATTTGGGGGTCAATGGACATTCATGCAAAGGTAGTTCATAATTTGTGTATTACCCATGTTTAAGGTTAGTAATAGGTTTTTTTTAGAAATATTGTTTGGTTCTTTGTAAACTTGAGTTTATTTGAGATTAGAGATGAAAATATCCCTCTCATTCATCAGTCTAGATGCATCTTTAAACTTATTTAGTTAAAGATAGTCATGTTTTACACATATTTATGAAAAATGGCTTAACATGCAAACTTAATCATTGTACTTTAAAAATGATGGTTTGATGCATCATATTTTAAATAATTTTCAAGGTCATAAGACAAAATTACCAAAAGCGAGACCAAGGTGAGCATAAAATTTCAAGGTATCAACCAACTTCATGAAGTTAGGGTGTTTATCTATTTAAGGTATGGTTTGGTTAGGTGGTTCTCCAATCAATGTGATAGGTATTGTGCATGAATTACCAAGAAATATTGAAAGGTATTTGCCTTCTTTCAATCCTAATGATGTTTTCACATCTAAAGAACATGTTAAAAGTTTCAAAGCCATTTTAAGACTTTTGTATGTTGTTCATGAAGATGTAGCATGTAGATTGTTCCCATTTACTTTAAAAGATGTTTCATATGAATGGTTTCTCAACCTCCTTGAGGATTACATAGCTAGCTAGGATGATTTTAAAAAAACATTTATTGATCAATTTGGTAAAATCATTATTCCATGTATTTTGTATCAGCAAGTCACCACTATTAAGACAGATGCTAGTGAGACCATTAAGGCCTTAAATGCTAGATTCTAGAAGTTGTATAGTAAAACCATAGATCCTTATAGACTTGATGAGGCTTTATCCTTTAGAGATTTAAAAGGATGTTTTGGAAGTCATGAATTTTGTGTTTCTCAAGAGGTCTTCTCATGTCATAAACTCTTTATCATTGGCTTATGTTACAGTTTTAATAATTGATGATCAAAGGCAACCTCAAGATCATCTTGCATACAGTATTCACAATGTCAATCTCAATTTACCAACATTAAATATTAGTCCTAATTCTAATCATAATGCATCTATCTTCAATCAGATATCAACCTTGAACCAATTATCCTTAAGCCATGCCTATCCTGGCCAAAATTTGGAGTTCTTTAATAATGATACAAATGGATTTCATCCACAAAGACAAAGAGATTTAGTTCCCACTAGTAATGATAATCAAGTTCATTACTCATAAGCACCAAAGAATGAGGATGAATCCATATGTAATATGGTTAAAATATTGAGCATTGATTTTCTTCAATTACATAGGTAAGTGGGCAATACTAGGGAGGGATTTAACATAAACTATGATTCTTAAAAGTTTGATAGGTCCACAAATGTATTTCATGATAACCACAATGATAAGTCATCTGAGGACATACATGAAATGAATCTTTGTGATATAGGTCTAACTAATCATTATAATGTCTTAGAAGTATGTCAAAGTGAAAGGGATACATATGAACCTATGCTTAATCAAAACATTAGTATAGGGACATTTGTCTTTATAGGAACTTCTATATCCTTCATGAAAGGTTTTGATTTTCCATTTGAAAAAGAAAGTGAACTAGAAGATGATATAAAAGATGAAATGGATGTTCAAGATGAGAAGCCCCATGAACGAGATCAGATACAAGCTGAATTTTCTTCAGGAGATAGTTGTGAAATCAATTCATATGAGGTCATTATTGGAATAGAGTCTTCCTTTGAAGAAGACCAGTGACAACATTTATACCAATATTTCTTGAAATAAATTGAGGTATTTCAAGACAATAACATCATTCTAGAGATCCCAAAGTAAGATGAGTTAGGACTCGACTGGGTAGTTGAAATGCCATTTTGCATGGAGGATGAGGTTGAAGCAAGTGAAATAGATCAAGATTTTTCATATGACACCTTCAAAAGAGTGGAATTATGTGATCAATGTTAGGAATAAAAAACTTATAAACCAGATTTACTATTACCACAAACTAGATCTAAAGCTACGCAATAACAAGCATCATGGAAAATTTTCCTTGATTTACCATTATTATGAAAGCATAAATGAGAGAACAAGATAATAACACAGATAACACATATTTAACATGGTTCACCCAATGTGGGCTACATCCACCAATGAAAGTTATCAAATAAAAATAATAATATAAATACTAAAACTATAATGAACTCTCATAAAGATAAACAAGTCTCTTGTAGAAAATGCTACACAAATAGTTGCACTTTCACTTTCACTTTCACTTGCGTAATGTTGTATCTCATAAGTTTCTAAACCACACCCTATACTAAACACCTTCACTTTGAATTTGATCCTCAAAGCCAAACCCTAAAAATAAACCATCAACCTCTAAAGGCCACAACACACCTTATATATATAATAAATGATGGAAAATATACAAAAAGAGGAGAAACTGTGCCATGCTTATCTAATATAATCATCATCCACTAATGACAACTCAGTTCCACATCATCAAGCTCATCCAAAAGCTCATCCATGAAGGAACATGCCAATATTGGGTCTCCACCTTTTAAGGGCACATTTTACAACACCTTGTGATAACAACCAACTCCTTGCAACAAGGAAGGCAACACATTTTCTAAGGAACAACCAACTCCTATAGAATAGAGAAGTCAACATGGAAAATTGAAATCTAACAACCAATTTCATAAAACATGGAAACATAGAAATTAGACAAAATAAAGAATATTCCACTCACAAATGGAGAAAGGTTCCACAAAATGTGAAGTGGGTAAAAATGTTCTCCACAAATTTGTGGAGATCTCTAGGCCCCCAAAGTAATCCCCTAAGTTCATGTGATAGCCCCAAAGGGCTCCACACTCAACAATCTCCCACTTGGATATCATTTCTCTTGAATAGAATCTATCACTGCTCCATGACCACTAAGGCCAACCAAATTTTAACATAGTATTGACTTGTCAAATTTGACCATCTTGGTCATCATATCCATAGGATTTTGGCTAGTATTAACCTTCTCTAGCTTCACCAAGTTTTACTCTAAAGTTGTCTTGATGAAATGATAATGTAACTGAATGTGTTTCATCCTTGAGTGGAAAACAATGTTCTTTGCCAAAAGAATAACACTTTGAATATCATTGTGTAATCTCCCAACTTTTTGTTTATGACCCAACTCTCAAAAAAACTCTTGTAACAAAATCATCTCCTTGCTATCCTCTGTAGTAGCAACATACTCTACCTTCATGGTTGACAAAGCCATAACCTTATATATCTTATAAATCTAACTAACAATTATAACTCTAATGGTAAATATATATCCTATCATACTTATCCTACTATCAATATCCCTTACCATATCTGAGTCCACATAACCATAGAAAGTGGTATCTGATCCACCATAACATAATTCAAAATCAATAGTTCCTCTCAAATACTGAAGAATCTATTTTACTACCTACTAATGCTCATAACCTAGATCACTCATATACCTACTCACAACTCCCACTACTTGGGAAATATCTCATCTAATATAAACCGTGGCATACATCATGCTACCAAATGTCGATGCGTAAGGTACCTTGAACATCCTAAGCTTTTTATCTTCTATCTTGAAACACTGCTCCTTTGATAATTTAAAGTGGCCTACCAAAGGAGTACTAATAGATTTAGAATCCAACATACTAAACCTTTCCAATAATTTCTTCACATACTTTGATTAGGATAAAACCAACTTCCTCTCCTTCCTGTCATGAGTAATAATCATACCAAGGATTTGGTTTACAACACCCAAATTCTTCATATAAAAGGATTCACTAAGCTATTTCTTAATAATATGAATATGTTATATGTTCTTTCCTATGGCTAACATGTCATCCACATACAAGCATAAAATAATAAATGAACCATAATCATAATGTTTAATGTACACACAATGGTCAAAATGACACCTTTGATATTATTGTTCTAACATAAAACAATAAAATTTATCGTACCATTGTTGTGAAACTTATTTTAGGTGATAAAATCTATTCTTTAGTCTACACACGTAGTTCTCCTTTACTTTGACCTCATAACCTTGTGGTTTCTTCATATACAACTCTTCACCTAAATCACCATGAAGAAAATTAGTTTTCACATCTAACTATTATAAGTACAAATCTTCAACTATAACTAAACTAAGAACAATCCTAATATAATTCATTTTTACAATAGGAGAGAAAATCACTTCAAAATCAATACTTGATTTTTATGCAAACCCCTTTACCACTATCTTGGACTTATACCTTCATCATTTTCCTTGATTATTAAGATACACTTATTTGGAAATGCACTCTTGCCATTGGGTAGCCTAACCAAATCCCACATTTGGTTCTCCATGAGAGATCTATGCTCCTCATCCATGGCTTGCTCCCACTTCAATTTTGTATCTACCTACTTTGCTTCCTCACAACACTCTGGTTCTCCATTATCAGTGAGTAATAATAATTTAGAGAAGGATAAAAATGTTCAAGTGCTCTTCTTATCTTATAAGATCTTCTTATCATAGAAGTTTGGGGTCATTATGTAGAAGGTTCCTAAACTAAATATTTGGATACTTTTCGATCGACAATGTCATCAAATACTGTGTACTCTTTCTATTCCTAATCCTATTCCTGTGACTGATCCTTATGCATGAATTTTTCATTAAAGACTACATCTCTAGACTAAAATATTTTTCTATCTTTAATGCTCCATAAATGAGAACCAAATTTATCCTCACCATAACCAATCAATATGCATTTCTATAATTTAACCTCTAGCTTGGTGCTATCCTATTTCTTAATGAGAGCAAAATCCTCACATCTAAAGACTCTTAAGAAAATAATAATCAACATTCTTACCAGACGAAGCTTTTTATAGAATGAATCTATCAAAAGGCATAGAATGTCTTCTATTAATCAGATATACTATTCTGCTAACTACTTCTACCCAAAATTGTAAAGGCAACCATGCATGTAACCTCATGCTCCTATCACATTCCATTATTTTTATATTCATCCTTTTAGATACCCATTCTACTATGGAGTTATTACAACTATCCTTTTCCTATAGATTCCATTGTTAGAATAATAGTGAAATAAATCATTACTATAATACTCACCTTTATTATCTAATTTGAGACATTTCAACTTGAAACCTATTTCATTCTCAACCAAGGATTTTCACTTCTTAAAAGTGTCAAATACATCAAATTTATTTTTAATGCAATAAATCCAAAATTTACTAGTTGCATCATCTATAAAAGTAACATAATAATTGGATCCACCAATAGAAGATAGCTGAGCTAGTCCCCATACATCTAAGTGTACTAGATCTAACTTTTACTCTTTCTTTATGGGTCCAACCTTCAAGAACTTAACTTGATTCTATTTCTCATACACATAATTTTCATATAATTATAGATCTAGATCTTTCAATCTAGGCAACTTATATTTTAAGATCTACATGCCCTTATGGCTCATATGACATATCCTTATTGCCACATAGTTATATCTCTATCTGTAACAACTAAATCAATAAAATAAACATTACTAGTTAAATATAAAGTACCAACTTTATTACCTCTCAAAATCACAAGAGCACCTTTGCTAAATTTCCAAGAATCTATAGTAAATAATACTAAATATCCCTCACTACCCAATTACCCCACTAAAACCAAATTCCATCTCAATATAGGCACATATCTAACATCCTTAAGGATCTATGTGTTCCCATTCTATATTTTAACTTGAACACAACCTTTCCCTACTATCTCACATGGTTCATCATCACCAAAATAAACATGTCCTAGATTCTCTTGAACATAATAAAAATAATAATGCGTATGTGGGGTGGCATGAAAAGAAGCCCCTAAATCTAAAACCCAAGACTTAGAAAAACTATCCATAGAAATAATTAAGGCATCCTAACATGATTTACCTAATATCACATTTACCTCATTTATTTCTTCCTTTTTGGCATTGTTATCCCTAAGTGACCAACAATCCTTCTGTAATTGTCCACTCTTCCTATAATGACAACATATCATCTTAGATCTAGATCTAAACTCAGATCTACCTTTTGAATTTTCTTATTTGATTTTGATCTTGACCTTTTACCTCTCTCTAGTATCAATGGATTAAGCATTACCTAAATATGATTCACCAGTGATTTTACTTCATTTCCTTTCTAAGGATCACACCTACAAGATCCTTAAAATTCAAGCTTTCCTTGGTAGGGACTACATTATTCACAACCATAACCAAACTATCCCAATTATCAGGAAAAGAACACAATATTAGAAAAGATATAACTTCATCATAAAAATTGATTCAAACTAAAGTGAGCATACTTAAAACCATATTAAAATCATTTATATGATTAGCTATTAAACCATTCTCAGACATTTTCATGTTAAACAATATTTTCATAAGAAAAAATTTATTATAAGTAAAGGGTTTCTCATATAAATTTCCAAGTTTATCCATGAGATATTTTGTGGTTTTCTCATCAAAAATATTAAATGTAATAAAGGATGTAAGACATAATAATTTGGTTCCCAATGCTTTCATATTAAGTAATGACCAATTTGCATCACTCATACTTACAAGTTCTACTTTCCCCTCCAAGGGGAGATGTAGCTCTTTATAATATAGGTAATCCTCCATCTACGTCTTCCACAAACCAAAATTCTTACCATAAAAATTATTAACTATAAATATTATCTCTTCTCCCATATCTCCCACTCAAGCTAATAACCTTCTTATGATTTACCACTTCATCAAAACACACATAAACCAATGGATCTGATACTAGCTGTTAGGAATAAAACACTTCTAAACCAAATTTACTATTATCATAAACTAGATCTAAAGATATACAATAACATGCATCACATAAACATTCCTTGATTCACCATTATTATGAAATCATAAATGAAAGAACAATATAATAACATAGATCTAACATGGTTCATCCAATGTGGTCTACATCCACCAATGAAAGTTCTCAAATAAAAATAGTAATATAAATACCAAGACTATAATGAACTCTCAAAGAGATATAAACATCTCTTGTAGATAATGTTTCATAAATAACTATACTTTCACTTGCACTTACATAATGTCGTATTTCACAAGTTGCTAAACCACACCCTATAATTAACACTTGCACTTTGTAAAACACCTACACTTTGACTTTGATCCTCAAAGCCACACCCTAAAAACAAACCATCAACCTCTAAAGGCCACACCACACCCTATATATATAACAAATGATGGAAGATCCACAAAAAAAGAGAAATTATGCCATGATTATCCAAGATAAGCATCATCCACTAATGACAACTCAGTTCCACCTCATCAAGATCATCTAAAATCTCATCTATGAAGGAACATGTCAAGATTGGGTCTCCACCTTTCAAGGGTACATTTTCCAACACCATATGATAATAACCAACTCCTTGTAACAAGGAAGGAAACACATTTTTGAAGGAATAACCAACTCCTATAGAATAAGGAAGTTAACATGAAAATTGACATCTAACAACCATTCCATAAACATGGAAACATAGAAATTATACAAAATAAAGCATATTTGACTCACATGTGGAGAAAGGTTCCATAAAAGTTGGAGTGGGGAAAATGCTCTCCCCAAATCTATGGAGCTATCTAGGCCCATAAAGTATTCCCTTAAGGTCATGTGATATCCCCAAAGGGTTCCACACTCAATATTCAACTTGATTCAAATGTTAAAGTTTTAAATAGATTTCATGTTCTTTCAGTTGATCAAGATGAATTATCCTTTCATGATGTATTAGAAATTTTTGGTACAAATATTGGTATCTTATCCCCACCTTAATCTTAATTTGATGAAGACATTAGGATAAGAATGTTATCTAATATACCATTAGTGAATTAAGGTGATATAAGTCACTATTTATCTATGACTGAAGGATAATTAATTCTCTTGATGAAAGACATAAGGATTTGAGAAGAATATGATTGAGTCTTACATCCATATCTTTGATCCATGCATCTAAGAATGTTGATAACAAACTAAGCTACATCACCTAGAAGACACAAGCATACGAGTGATCCTATCCATAGTAAGAGGCCATTGAATATAATTAATCATGATATAAGGTTCTATATTATACTAAATAATTTTCCATTTGATGTGAAGGTAAGTATTTTATGTAGTTAGTGTATGCCTTAATTTAGTTTCTTTCTTATTCTTTGTGTCTTTATTTTTTCCTTCTTGTCCCTTGTTTGTATATAATGCACGTATATATTTTTTCCTTTTGTGATTTATTCCTTGCTTCTAAATAAGTCCTTTTGGATAACCCACATATCAAGTTTTATCTAGTTGCTCAAGAAACTTCACAATTCAAAAATGTAGGTATGACTTGTCATCATTATTCATCATGGATTGCTTAAATATGAGCTTGATGTTGTAGTTTAGAGAAACTAGAAAATAAATATGGATAGGTTAAAATTTCCTTGATATTTTAAACCTTTTTATAATCTAATCTTAGTTTGAATAATAATTGCACATGTAGGATGAAAGCTTAAACTATTATGACATAGTCATTCTTGCACTTAAAAAACATTAATTACCTGGGATAAAGTTTATAGCCAAGGATGATTGTGTGAAAATCAAAAACTTGACCAAATACCTAAACCTAGCTAACCTGGATTCCAAACTTTGTTGAAAATTCAAAATTATCTAAAATTAAAAAAATAATAGCTTATTACAAAATCAATAGTTTTCCAAACAAAGGTGATTTTGGTAATCTCCACCAGATCTATGGATACCTAGCTGGTAGTGGAATAATACCTTGTGTAGAGCAAAAGGCATCTCTATTGGGGGTATGGACACATGGTTGGCAATAGAGTAATGAACAAGACTTATTTGAGCTAAATCATGGCTCTTAATTAATAGTCAAACATGTTAAAAGTCAATATTAAGGATTAAAGTCATGAACCTAGAATTTATTCTCTAAATCCTTTGGAGATTAGTAAGTGAAATCAAAGCACACACATATCATGACTAAGTTTTGATTTTTATCCTAATTATGCATATGAAAGATTTGTTCTAACCATTAATTGATTTTAATAATTGTTCCTAATCAAATGTAATAAGTTACTTCATTATTAATCTAAACTAGAGTCTTTAAATCCTAACATATTGTTATGTTTCCCCCCAGAAGTCACCATTTATTAAGGTCAACATAACCCCATTTATAAAAAATGGGAACCCATGTGTCAAATTATGCAATTATGTACTTTGTAATTAAATATTCAATTGATCATAATATCATTATCATAATTATATATTATTTTTATATGAAGATCATCCACACTATGATCTAGCTAACTTGTTTGTTCATGGTTTTGGTTTAATCTTATCTAAAATGCTAACATTGGATATTTGTGTTTTAGGTTGTAGGTTTAATGTATCTCATTTTGGAATGAAAATTCTTATTATTTTTTACTTAGATGTTACATTCATATTTTACTAACCTTGGTCTATTATTGATTGATTAAATTCATATTTTGAAACCCTAGCCTAATGTTTTACCTGGACCTGTTAATTCAAATTTAAATTTGGTAGGATATTTTTATCTAAGTTTAAGTGGGAACAAATTAATCATACCATGGGCTTAGTTTAATTTTTATCCTAATGCTTGGTCATGTTTTTTAAGACAACCAAACCTTAGGCTAAACATCTCATGCTTGGTATCTTTTATGTCTCGTGACCCCTTTGTTCCCTTTTATCCTAGCTTGGTCTAAGTAAATGCATGGTCCCTTTGTTAAAAATATTATCCTAAATCCTTATCCTAGTGTTTATCATATTTACTAATACAATGAAAACCTTAGGATACATCCTTTTATTTTTTAGAAGTCTTTTTATTATGTTTTTAACCTTGATCCAAAGTCTTTATGTTGAGTCCCTTTTAATTCATGGGGTCCCATGTATGTTTTGAAATTAAATTAAATATTTTATCCTAAGTCCTTTTGATATGATCTCAATATTAAATTTCATTCTTGTTTGTAGGATTAATGATCTATGGTTGCTCATATAAGATAGATCCAATAGAGCATGTGAAGCATTGAATCATCAAAGGTCCTATGAAGCTCCATGGGGGTGACAAGTGTCACCATCATGAGATCCTAGTAAATTTATCAAAATATACATGGGAACTTAGTACAAAGAGCATAAAATCACCAATTAGTCACCATGTGGCACATGATAGAAACTAGACAAACCTGGAAATTATAAGTGGAAAGCTTGGAAAATAATCCTAAAGATGTGTCTAAAATTGACTTCCATCCACCCATCAACGATGTTCATGTAGACATCAAATTATGATCACATGAATGTCAAATTTAAGATAAAAAATACCCCCATGGAGATCTTTAAAATTGATGGTCATGTGCTTGCCAATGATGTTCACATGGATGTTAAATAATGGTTATGCACATGTTAATTTTAAGACAGTAAAAATCCCAAATGATGTATTTAAAATTGATGGTCATGCACCCATAAAATATGTCCATGTAGACATCAAATGCTTAGATTCAAATTTAAATGCAATGGTCATTTTTTGAATAGTGATGAGCATAATCCCATGGGGATGCCATGGTAATGCCACATCAAGCCATATTAGTGAAATGGGCTAAATTAAAGACCTTGTAGACCTAATAATGTAAAGGTAGGGATCTAAGCTCATGATTTTTGAGCTCATGGTCACCATTAGAGCACTGTTATAACTTGTAGGAATGCCCTGGTGAGGTAAAGACCATAGCCAAGCCCTGTGAGCATTATGATAGACCTGAAGGGAGTTGAATTATCACATGTAAAGATAAGTCAAGCTAGAGTCCACTAGTGAGAAATTTAATAGGATTAGTAGAAATGATGGGGGACCTCTCCTATATCCTTGAAAAACTTGGAGATATGATAATGCATGTATTGGGTAGCATCAAAAAGCAATGAAAACCCTACAATAATAACTAGTAACTTCACCAACCAAAGGCCTCTAAAATTCAAAATATTCTTCCTATGGCTAAACCTTATCCATTTTAAAAGTGGAATATTCTATTTTTATAGACGTGTTTTTTTATAAAACACACTACTTATAGATTAATCCATTAGGAAAGTTTAGTGTATTTCTAGAACATTTGTCGAAAGGATAGCTATCCCTACACCTATAATTTTTTAATTGGTTAGGACTGATCGACATGTTGCCTAACATCTTATAAAAGGAGCATTGTCAATTGTAAAGAAAGGATGGGGAGTTATTAGAACCAAAATCACTTTGTAAACTTTTGAGCAACTAATACAAGTGAGGAATTCTATGAAGATTGTCCATATTTATTTGTGTCATTTGTTATTATGGTTTCTCTCTTAGTTTTCTAGTTTCATTTCTAGATTTGAATGGTTCTTATTAATTATTGGTGTGTACATTTGATTACAACATTGTTAAATTGTGCCAATGCTAGGTTGACTAAAATTTCTTAGGTTCATTTTATTTTCTTACTCTTCTTGTATTTCGGCTAATGTTGTTTGCTTGCAGGGGTAAGACTTTAAAGTGAACTTGGTTCTTATTTTCATCATTCCACCTTCTTTAGGAGTTTTCCTAATGTGTGATAGGATTTGAGCTTATGTTGTTTCATGTTACACATTGGTTTAGTATATGACTAGATGATATTTGAACTATGTCATGATGTTTGGAATGAATATCAGTAACATGCCTTTTCTGCCCTACCCTTCCTTTTGATCTTTTTTAACCATATCACCTTAGTTTAATGGTTATTTTAAATATCCATCTTAGATTATTTTTTATATTATTTCTTGATCATAATTCACCATCTTTATCATACTATACTTCATATTTTACATAGATATGTTATTTGGCCATGGTGGCTCCCAACCACCAAATATTATAAATATTGTGAAACAGCCACTCATTTTTCCTCTGTTACATCAAAGATAATAGTATTATCATAACTTGAAACTCATGTATTGAGTTTTTAAGAATTATAAAATGAGATTTATTTTTTAAACACTTTGGGCACCTGTGGTGCACATTTAGGCATCAACAAAAGGACTAAAGGTTTGTGAAAAGAGAGAACTACTACAGAAGGAGAGACCCATGTAAGTAACCTATGAAAAGTGTTAGATATAAGTATATAGAAAACATTAAAGGAAGGAAATGATCCTACATTAATGGATATATTAATAATCATCATGTGAGAGATAAGCTTGTGTCTCAAAAGGTTTCTTAAAGTTGAATTAGTTTGGTATCATGCCATGTAGAATAAGAGTGGGCATCACAAGATTCCCCAAAGGGTAAGTGTATGTATAAAGGGCATTGTGAGATTATATAGAGTTTGAAATGATATGTGGGTGGGAATCATAAGATTCCCCAAATACTAGAGAAATGGGTGGATGGGCATATCAAGATGAACCAATAGCTAAAAAAAAGAAGAAAAGATAGGAAAAGATAGGAAGCAAAAAGAACCCCATATAGTGTCTAAATGGATTCAAATTATCCAAGAAGATTATGATAGGATACTTCAAGGTGACTATAGAGAAATGAAAAAAATGCTAAGAAATTGAAACAAAGAACTGGGTTAGAACATAGGGAAGGTTGAAATAATATAGAGTTGACTAGGTTGACCTGGTAGATAAAATAGGGTCTAAAAACTATACAAAGTTGACAAGGTCAACCTAACATAATAGACAAGGGATGAAAAATGGTACAGGTTCAATTGGGTAAACCTAGGAGAGAAAGTAGGGTCTAAAAACTATATAAATTTGATTGGGTCAACCTAGTATATTGATTTTGATGGCTGAAAATATATAGGGTCAATTGGGTCAACTTAGTAGTCTGAATTAGAAGTTTGGAAAACTTAAACAAATAGAATAAATTTATATGGATACAACTATGTGTTAAACCTATGCATAAAAGTTATTATTATGTCAATACAGTCAACCCAAAATTATAAATTTAAGAAAAACAAAATAATGAAATAAGTGAAGAAAAACATACAAGGGTTAGATTCACATCAGGTTCATCAAAATGTATGAAATCATAAATACATCATGTCTATAAATTAATCGTAACTCAAATAAGATAGATCATACTATACACTTCCAATTGGGGACACCTTTGTTAAGTAGGAACATGATAAATATGGGATCCACTAAACTTGATTATGGGATCTATTATTGTAATACATAGTGATAGGGATGGTTTCAAAGCCTCCAGTCAAGCACAATCATGCAATAACCCTAAGGGGGTCCTATGTTTTTATATTTCACCTAAATAAATAACAAGTAAATCAAATCTAATATAGTGTTCACTAAAGCTTGTGGCATAACATGGAGGGTTAATAAACAATAAAAACATGTACAAAAGAATCTCAATTAATCTATGTATGAGTAATAACCTAATAAATAGAATATGAAGAGTAATATTATTCAAATCTAATACTTATGCTACTTCTATCTACTAAAGAGAGGATAAAAGTTAGAGAATATTTACCTGAATGATGAATCCATCGAGATTCAATCTCTCCCTTAGACAAAGGGTCTTTGAAAGAGGTTTTTGTGGGTTTTAAGGATCACTAAGAAAGGCCAAAGTATCCAATACTTATCCATAAGACTAGATTATCCAAGTAGAAACCCTGATCTAAGATGATTCAATTAGAATGGTGGAAGAGAAGATTATAAATAAATAAGAAAAAATAGTAACTCTTGATTTCATATCAAAATAATGATGAAATGATCTTGTATATATAGGCATATGTGACCCTAAACCCTTCCAAAAATCGTGGTCGATATGGTAGACCTAGTCGACATGGCATAATTTTGGACAATTATTCACTAGGTCATGAGCTAGGTTAGCTAAAATCTAAATTATTTCCTAAGAGAAAATCACTCAAAAATGTACAAGGTTGACCCTATTGATTGAGTACATCTGACTAATAAAAGGTGAGTAAGGTGAGGAAAAAAAGGATAAGAAGTGGGAAAATACTAGAGGAGTGTGTAATAGAGGACTAATAGCTTAGGGAATGGTTTTTAGGATTTGGTTGGATTGGTAATAAGTGATAATAAGGGATAAAAATCCTATGAAGCACCAATGGTCTATCCACCCATTTCTTGGTACACCCTTTAAGGCATGTACTTAGAGAGATTGAGTCTTGATGGGTTCCTACAAGATGTAAAGCATCAATATTTGATAAAAGTTGAGAATATTATGTGTATATATAATGCACTTGGATGATTATCTCCCTTTGTTAGTTGATTTAACTAGATGGAATTATACTTAGGATATGTGATGGATCATAGAACTATTTTTAGTAGATTATATTGTACTTATATACTTTTGACTATGTATATTTTGGCATTGTACATTATTGTTCTTTATACCAAATGTATTTTTAGCATGGTAGTGGTTATATATTTATGTATTATTATAGAAATAAAAATAATAATAGTTTTAAATGTATGTATGATTGATTCATGGATTATATCTACATCTATAGTACTTGGTTTATCCTATTGCATTGATGATCAGTTCTTTAGTTTATTGGTTCATTTAATTCTTGAGTACTAAATGAGTTTTAATTTTCCAATGGGATGATATGATTTATGCATATATTTCTTGAGGTTCATTTAGTTTTCAATTATTGAACTATTGGAAGCAATTTATCTTAGCAGTAATGTTAAGACAAAAAATTGGTGTAATTTTTTGGCTAGTATCATTGGGGTGTAACACTCAAATAAATAATAAATGAAGATATTAGTCATCATATACATTCTCACTATCATCTAAATTAATGGATGGTATTTGAACCATAAGAGGTATATATTGTGTATAAGGTACTAATAATACCATCTAATGGGTACCCATAATGCATGGAGGAGGATGTGCATTATATTCCATTTTCACTTCTAGATTCTTATGATAATGATCTTGTAATGGGCCAATAAACATATTTTGGTTTTAATGGTCACTAGCTTATGACCCTAAATCTTTGGAAGTATCATCACATATAAGATATTGGTTATCAAAAAGGTCTTAAATCTTATGATTTAAGCTATAACATGGATTAGTAAAATGCCTAGGGCCCTGGTTATAGTCACAATAAACCTTAGCATCATATCTACGAGGTAGAGGTCTACTTATATAAACCTATATGGGAGGAGGGAGAGGTATGAGATGAAAATATACAATCTTCTTAAGTAAAAAAGCTAGAGATTTAGGTAATCATGTAAATTGTCTCCTTGGTGTATTAGATAAGACAAACTGATTAATTTGTTGTGACACTTCATTAACAATTCTAGTTGGGTCATTTTTAGGTTTTGTAGGTTTCACCTTATAATTTTGTTTGATATGAAACTTGGTATTAGATGTAGTCAATATGTTGGATACATACTTAAACTTGTTCAATGAGATAAGTTTCATTTCATTATCTCTAACAATATGACATAAGTAACTGAAAATTTGATCTTTTCAAAAATAATGAAATCATGTTATGGGGCAAGCAAACATTTATTGAGATATCTTGAATCTATTTATCTTCCAATTGGTTTGTCATTTTGGCCAACATTTTCTTGTACCTTAAGATTTATTCATTGATAGGTTCACTAGTTCCTTATTTAATTTTTTCAATTTGGGCATAGGATACCTTTTTGGTAATGTTGATAAAGAAGTGTGTCAAAAACTGGTCCACAAAAGGTTTGAATTATTTTATGGATCGAATTGGTAAATCATATAACCACTTCAGAGAATAGTACTTGAGGCTCCTTGAAAATAGTCTAGTCAAATATTTATCATTGGAGGCATAAGCAAGGCATGCCACGTATAAATATCAAAGATGTTTCTCAAAATCACCCTTACCATCATAAAATTTGAATTTATGTGGAATAAAACTAGTTATCAAAGGGTGAAAATATATTTTAGGTGCAAGAGGGTTTTGTAATACCTCTTATGAATCAATTACATAAGGTGAATTCACATAATTTTTATCAATATTTTAAACCTTAGCTTTATTTTTTTAATATTTTGGATAAGATCTTGCATATTTTGATCACTAAGGTTTAAAGTTTGAGAAGCCACCAAAGGAGGTGTACCCATATTTTGAGTTGATATAGGCATTGAGATTAGTAATCAGGTTAAAGTGTTAATTTTTCCCATGAAGGGTGTAACAATAGTACCATTTGTTATGGGGAATAATGGTGTAAATACATAACCCATGCCAAATTAAAATTATGAAGTTATTATATACTCAAGGGGAGGGTTATTGGTATGTAATAAATTGTATTACCCCCTAAAGACTCCCCATCACTTAGGGAAGATTCATTAGCCTTGGCATGTTTATTGATTTCATCTCTTGTAACATATGTAAATTCCTCCATCAAGTCCTTATTACTAATGAGATGAGTGACTAATGATTTTTTATCTTCCATTTAAAAGTAATTTATTTTATTAATATTTTTCATTGCTTATAAATAAAATATTTAGAAGTTGAAAAATAAATTTATAGAAAACAAAATAGAAAAACCTAGGTCAATCTAGGTTTTGGAGATTAAACACCAAATGTTTAACCCTAAATTTAGATATTTGGCATATCTAGGGTTAGGGATATTAGATTAACTTTAACTCAAGGATATTGAATTAGCCTAATATACATGCCACTTTATAGAGACATATATATATAATATTGTGAAGTTAAACAATTGAGATTATTAATAATAGTAAAGCACATCTAATGACATATATATTAATGAATAATAATTATTTATTTTATTATGCTCATGAATGTATGATTTAGAATAGGCTAGAAGTGGTTTGGAAGGTGATCCTAGAACAATTATCAGTCCTAGGAATATTATTTTTGTGACCTTAGATGTTTGTCTTAAATTTGGACAATTACATCAACATAGGTGTCATTTATGAAATTATAAACACTATTTATGAATTATATGCCACCTTAGTCTTATAAACTTCGAAAATCCATATCATGGATGTAAGTTTTGCTTCTAGACCTTTTTTGTTGTTGAAAGAATCACATACACTATCTATTTATACATATTACTTACCTCTTAGTCTAATTAATGTTATCCTAATGACTCATACCTTATATCATACTTAAAATGTTATAAACCTACTTATCTTCTATTGCTGTAAGTTTTGGACATGTGCCTATTTTTTAGTTGCCAAAAACTTGTGTCCTAGTTAGACACATATGTTGATGCAAGTGTCCTACCCCCAACACAAGTGTCTAATGCCCTAAAGACATCTAATGTATAAATGAAACGTATTCCTATAGTCATCCTAAGTGATTTAATGTGAGATATTATCCAAAGGGATTTGTATATATAGTAGATCAAACCTCATTCATTCCACACATAGAAAGTTTTTATCTCTCATAAGGAAACTTACCAAAATCGCTCAATCAAGAATTTAAGTGAGAAAAGATTCCCTATTTTAACCTATTTATATATTATTCATAGGGACAAAACATATAAAAGTCTAAAGTACTGAAAGAACATCCCATGCGCCACATTTTTCAAGTTACAAGCTAAGTCACTCTATGTACATGCTTATCACACATTACATCCTTATGTATACACAATCTAACACATAAGAAATAAATACATAAGTTTTAGTCCCTATTTATAGTATTCACTATGTAGACAATGCTCACTGACATAGGGGTCTTTAGGGAAGCTTGACACCATGTGCCCACTAACCCATTATTCTCATAAACATTATGAAGATGAATAACTAGGGTTTTATAATTTCTCAAGGAGTGATAATACATGACATGGATCTGAATGCACTAGAGTGAATGTAACATAAAACCTAGAAGAATTTATGTGGTTGGTTGCATGTAGTTTCAATAGGTATTTCATACTAGATTCCTACATACAAGTTACACATAAGTTTTGACATAACCATCACAGGTCAATGCAAGTGTCTAAAACTACAAAGGTATAATCTTTAGATTAAAGTGACTAAACTAGAATCTAGTTCTAGTTTATTTTCTTCATGTTCAAGATCCATATATGTATAAAGATTAGAACTAGGTAAGTATATTATTTTCATTATCATTACAATATATATCATAGTTGTACTTTATATCTTTATCATATCTCAAGATAACAAATATAGTATATGTTTATCTAACTTTGCAAATTAATTAGCCTACTATAGAGATAGTTTATCACCCTTGTGCACTAGGCTATCTCTACCCCTTTAACCCTAAATTACCTTAATATATATTTTAGGGATAAAAATTTCTTGAACCTAATATATATGAATGAAAAAAATTATGATTCTTAGGGATTTTATTTAGCTAGAGTATTAATTTGTTGTACTTTTTCATTTCCTTCTTATATCATTTTGCATGCAACCTAGGAATATTCATAGATTGGGAAGTGTGACTATTAGACACATTTATCTTCCTATCATACCACCTAAGATGTCTCAAACTAATGAAGGGCTTAATCCTATGGTCCATGTGATAAAAACTTGAGCATGAAAAACTTACCGATGAGGTTATCATAGAAGAATATTTTGATAATTAAATCCACGATTCTAATGAAATTAATGAACATGAATAGATAGATCATAAGAAACTACAAGAAATTACATTGTTTCTTGAGCATATTATTTAAAATGCTAAAGATCTTGATCAAATACTAAGAACCATATTAAAAAATAAAAAAACAAAATGTGTAGATGAACAAGTATTTTCATATATTGATCATGATATTATTTCTATGGATAATCAAATATACTAACAAACCTCATCTTAAGGACATTAACATTTCATACTTTTGATGGGGCACAAGAAATGTATTCCATCCCTTACTCCCTAAAACTAATATTTCAACATCTTAAATGGAAAAATTTAATACTTCAACTCAATTGTCAAGTGTAATACTTGTTAACACTCCAAGCTTCACCCTTTGAAGGAGATAGTTTAATTCTCTTCAAGCTTGGGGTAAAATGGGATTGGTATAAAGGTTGTGAGTGACCTATGGGAAGACCAAAACTATATGGGGCTAAATCCCTTGGTACATCAACTTAAACTCTCTTCCTAAGACCTACTAATGTTGGGATGAAAAGAGATAGAGTGAAAACATGAAATAAACCTATTATAAGGATGGTGATGCACTAATGTTCATTTATCCTCTCTTGATCGATCTTCAAACAACACTTTGTGAATCAACTAAAATAATTATGAGTAAATAGGATTCTTTATGAACTCATAGACATAAGTGTTTCATGTGAATGCTATGTGGAAGGTATACGGCTTGAAGGAAATGGAAAAGAGGCCTACTTGAGGCACTATCAACTAGCTCACTCTCTAATACAACTATCACAATCTAACACATCACATGACCTGTAAAAGATGACAATATAAAAAATAGGTGAAGGAGAAGAACTTGAAAGGAGAATAAAAATTACACTTTCTTCAAGTAAATAAACTATAACACACTAATGCTAACAAATAATTCTATAACCAATCATTTTTTATTGATTCTCAAGGTTTAAGATACAATTTGGGAGAGTTTTACTACACTAAACTGAGGATGAAAACAAAGGCCTTAAGGACTTAATATATAGAATTTTAAGCAAGAGATAATGTAATTTTGGTATATAAGTGGTATTAAGATTCCACAATGACCATAACCCACTCACATAATAGTTACAACAGCCCTCCACACTCCTTTATGCATTATTTGAGTTGACTAGAGCCCTAAATGAGTACTTTGGGGCATTAAATTCTATTATTAACAAGGTTTAACCCATGAAGGATATATGTATGCCATCCCTACTCAATTCCTTCTCCTCTCATTAGTTACCAAGCATTGAAATGGTCCAATAAGGCCTCCTCCATAAAGCATTAAGTAGCTATTTTTTTCTCCATATTGGTCATGTTCAATAAATTGTCTAAATCCTCCATAATGACCATGGACATGGAACTTAATTAACTCAAGGGGAAGTTAAAAAGGTTTTATGATGAATATTTAACTCCATATTGGCCTTCAATGCCCATGAGCTTCCTCATTTTATTGACTAAGTAGGCTTATAGACAAGTAGTCTAGTCTTTTGCTCATTCACTATTTGGATGGTTATGAGAACTAAACCAAAAGTTAAATATGACTAAATGATCTTGATTTACATCTGAAACAACCTACTATATAAAAATTTAGGCTTTATAAAATTTTCATACCTACAATCTTACCTCTGTTAGATTACTAGGCCACCTTTACTAGCTTTTTCAAATTGGTTATTTGGTAAGGACTTATAGAAACATTTATAGATATAGTTTTGGACAATTTATAATTTTAGAAGGTGAAAATAGTCTCAAACCACCCCCTATAATGATTGGAAACCTTTGAATAAGTTTTATACCTTGTTTTCTATTCTCCTTATAAAAACATAGTTTTTAGGGCTGTTCATACAATATCTGTAGAGACCAATACCATAACTTAGGTATCCTATGAGTGTATTATATAACCCAAGTATTTACTAGGTGATTTCAATACATTTGAAATTATTTTTTATAAATCTTCCCATTTGGGTCCTTATACTATTTTAGGGAGGTTTAAGAGGGTTTTTAATTCTTAACAATGGTTCATAGAGGTTAGGGCCTTAACCTCTAGACCAATACCACTAATATCTTATGAACAAGGTCCCTCAACTCTCCTAAAGTGATCATCTCCCCATGCACTCATTCCATAGAGTTATGAGCTTTCCAAGTTACCTCTTGGGTGAGAAATGATAATTTTGAAGAGTCCTAAGACACTTTCAGGCCAAAATGACTAATAATGGATCCTCCATTACAAACCAAAGTAACTCACACATTTAAACCAACTTGATGAAAATTTTTATGAAGATCTGAGATGTCATGTGATATCCTTTTATCCTCTACTTCAACCTTTAACTACCTTAAGGAAGGTGATAGATCATCATGTTTGAGTACAATGTTCTTGAATTATAACCCTAAGTTAGAGTTTTGAGGCACTTATCCACTTTCTCAAACATGAAAACAACCCTAAGCTCCCTTAGAGCATTTGTATAACTTTTATCATGTTATTTACCTTCTTTTATATGCATATAATTTCTCACTTGCGCACCCAAGCCTGTCTACAAGTAGTTATTAGGCATGGAGGCCCCTATAGGTAGCTAATGTGAAATATTTTAAGACCTTTGGGCCCCTTTCCTTCCTCATATACCTATAGTATATTCATATCCTTCTCAACTCCTTGTTCATAGACCTAAAGTGGCTCTCTTAGGCCTGATCTATATAGTACATATTTTACACATGTTATCTAGTAGGTGATTTGAGTTCTTAGGGGTTGTGGAAAGACCATTAGGACTATTTAATAGTCCAATCACATTGTTTGGATGCATTTGGGGGCATAATTCCTTCATTGGGTCTGATCTAGGGTTTAGGAAGGGTTTTAAAGGTCCACCATCTTAATGATGGTTCATAAAGTATGGACCTCCAAACCAACAATTATTGTCATGAAATTATATCCTATTGACCCCTTTATATCTCATAAATCACCTTGGGTCACATGCAAGCTGTGTGTAGAGATATGCAAAAAATATGGTGTGTCACGAGCTCTCTACTAGGTAGTTTGTACAAGTTACCTTTTTAACATTCATTCATAGAGTTGGGACCCTAAATTTAACTATTTACTTCATGAATTGTGTGTCCATAGTGGTTCCCAACTTCCCTTGAAGGCCATGGGCCTGATTCCCTTTTTGGTGAAATATATGAATGTTGGATGGTGCAGCTCAACATGGTTGATTGAAGCAATAGAGCTCAAGAGGGGGTTAAACATAAAATAAACCATTTCATTTCACTCCTATACTTCAAACACCTTCTCTAGGGTCTAAAACATTTTCACACACCCCCACACTACATTGATATTTCTTAGAGATTTATATTTTCCTTTGAAGTGGATATGGGGCCTTGTGGGTTCATGGTGGTTTTAGAACTTGAAGTACTCAAACTAAGTTTTGGAGCCTCATCCACTTATATATGCATCTATAACCTCAAATTTGTCATGTAAACCTCCTTATTCTAGTATATATATTATTCACATGCTCTTATCTAATTAAACCATCATATCAGTCATACTCTCTCTTGTAGCCTGCCTTAAGCATCATTATCTAGTGTATGGGCCTGAATTAGTTGATATTAGCAACCTAAGAAATATATTTTATCTTTTTATATGGATTTAATTAGGGCTCAAGCATAAAATTTCAATTCTTTACTATAGACCAAAGGTTTATCTTCTCTAAATCTACCAATAAGGTCCATTTACACGGTCATACATAAGGCATGTGTGTCCTGAGTATGCATCTTATACTAGGAAACCACCCTAAAATGGTATCACCATCATGTGAATGTTTTATATAGACACATGTATTCATAACCTTGAGGTTCCCCTTTATATATTCTTGGAATTCCATTCACTTCATTCAAGTATTTCAAACTAACTGAGCAAGGCTATCTCACTATGCACATTTGGACGATCTTGTGTAGTCACTTGTTCATGTCTCTTACCCTTGGTACCATCATATTAATGCCTTCATAAGATTATTAGTTTGAATTTTACCTAATTATGTTCATATAAGTCTCATATTTATGGTAAGACACAAAATTACAATAGTATTGTAGGCAGTGATTTATGTGTACTAACTATCAACAGGTTTATTAAACAAACCTTTGAATTAGAAGAGAGCCTTCATTATAATACTTGAGATCCATATGTCCATATTCATTTTTGAGTCCATCCATTCAATATATACATATTATTAGTCATATTTATTTATTATTCTATTGATTTATGTACATATAATAGCTTTGAAGGACTTTTTAAGGTGGGTTTGAGTTGTTTCCTATAGGTGATGATTTGCTCCCTCAACAAGGCTTAAACTTCCATAGGTACATTTCATTATGGTACTGATGACTCTTGATAGCCTTATAAGGTGATTAGGCCTTTATTATATGTATTTAACTTGGGTAGATTGTAATAACTTGTGGGTGATGACTTATAAGGTCACATAGAACTTGAGACTTAGGATTCAGGGTTTGTAATGAGTTAGGCTGATAGTGGTTAGGTTATAAAATGGAAGAAACTATTTGAAGGCTTGGATTGAACTATGGAATCATACCTATAATGGTATATATGTACCCTAGTCATATCAAAACATATACCTAATATAATAAAATACCTTGAGGTCATTAATGAGGTGTATATGGTGAGAAATGGAAACATAGGAGTCTCTAAAAACCTCAAATTATGTTGAACATCCTTAGTTTCTACTAAACAAGATTGTGAAGGTGTTTGAGATCATATTGATAATTTATTATTCTATGAGGTCATAATGATGTTTTTTAAATATTGAGATAAGGACACTTTGGTATGAATACAATACTCCTTGATATCCTTTATTATGTTTTGGTAACCTCTATGCCACTATCATGCAACATATTGCCTTTACCTGTAGTGAAAGCCAAACCTATAGGAAATCTCAATTGGAAGCACCACTTTAGAGAGTTAGAAGTCCATATGTAGATTTAAATTGAAGTAAGGAGACCTAAATAACTTCAAGGCACCATTATTTTGCCTTCAAACATTGCTCACTTTCATGCATATGAACTAAATACCCTTCCTCACCAATGAAACCTTTCTTGTAGTTTGTAGATAGTGTCAACTTATATTTTCCTTGCTTCCATAGGCCCACATGTTTGAACCAATGGTGGAATATGCCATGGGGGGACCCTGTAGGACTAGAGAGAATAAGAAAAATCACTATTTTGATCAAGTAAACCAATAATACATTGAAACCATCCTTTTTTTAGCCCTGTGTAGATGAAGATGGTAAGAAAATTACTCAACTTATTAGTGTTCATTAATAAAACATATAAGAATAATATTGAAAATAATGGCCATTGTTATAAGGTCATTAAGTCTATTTTATTTGGCCAAGATCCTTGACCCTCACCCTATCTCTCTTCTATATGAATCAAGTATAAACCTAAAGTGATATCCATGTTTGCCAAAGAGCTCAGTGGAGAAAGTGAAGCAATTTTTAGCCCTTTTAGCCTTGAAACACCTAGATTTATTTATCAGATGCCTGTGTTGAACTCCCTTTGTAGACCCCTGACTCTATTTGTGAAACTTTGTACTGTATAGATTTGTACCACTCTAAAAACTCATATAGCCTAAATATTTATTGCATTTTCTCATGTTTCAGATCATGAATCACCATTGGTGGGTATGAGGAGGGAAAATTAGGGTGTTACAATGTTTAAATACTCATGGTATGGATTGGGAAGTTGAAGGGGCATGCTATCACATGTGTGGGGCCCATTTAATGGCAATTAAGGGTGTTGATTTGTGAAAAGGACAAAATTAATACATGAAACCACTTGGTTATGGAAATGTGGTGATCATGGGGGTATTTAAAGGTGTATTTGATGGATTTATGGACTTTTGAGGTCAAATATCATCATTTTAATGCCAATACTCTCTTTGTAGATAATATATAACTTCAAGAAGAGATTTAAAATGAATATAATTTCAAAAATTATTAAAAGAACTTAGAAAATTATAAGGACCTAAGCTAGGCTATCATGTACCTTCACAACATTATTACAACTTATGATCAAGCCATACCTTGCATATATTGAGTCCACTAGAATAAGTCATGATGAGTCATCAGTTACAACATTCAATCATCTCCATCATGGAGCATTTAGACTATTTAGACCACTTTAAGGATTATTATAGACATTAAAACATGTCTAAACACTAGGAGGACACTTGACACAAGTTGAAATATGGAGTAGAGATAACCATTATGTGTTTCATGACATGACAAGAAATTGGACCTACTATCCTTGACAAGTAATTAGTGATCTTCCTTTAAAATTTATTCACACCTAAAGAACATAATAAGGGTGAGAAAAAATGATGTTCTTAGGTTCTCATACATGTATTCACTCATTTCTAGGCTTGGGGTAAAAAATTAGTCAACATTATTGGTGATTCTGAAGGCTTGAACTACCTGTTGGTCAAGAGGACCCAGGATCTCTTTGCCTATCACTCATACTTAGGTGAAAGCTTTTGAATACACTATGAATTCATGACTAAAACCTTGAAGACCTTGAGGAATTAATAAACTCAACAAGACACAAAACAAGAAAAAAGAAACAATAAAGAGGCACAAAAACATACAACTAGATAAGTAAATAACTAACAAAGCATGTGTTGCAGCACTTAGAGGAAGGAAACTAGATACTATGTATAAGAGAGATTTGTGATATAATAAAAATACTTGAGGACATCCCATTAAAATTGATAGGGATTTACCTAACACTTATCTTGGATAATTGAAAGACATTTCTCTCCTTACAACTAGTAATGATATATGGCCCACTCCAAAGTCTATCAAAATTTGAATGCCTACCTAGTTTTGGCTTGGTCCTCATCCCACTTAAGAACAATTTCACCTCATTATAAGTTATCTTAAGGGTATATATTTTCAAGTTACCTTTCTAATTAATATTGGTTAGACCACATGACATGCATATAATCATCTCTTGTCTCTTCCAACTCCATCAACTCTTTCGTCCTCACCTCCACTGCATCACTCTTCATGATTTCAAGCTAGTGTGTAAGTTATAAGGTTGGTAGCTCAAGTAAAATGGGAAATCTTGATTATTTTAAATAAACAATAAGATAAAGTGAGTGACAAGTAGACTTATTTATATTAATCCTATCTACCCATAAGGAATTCCTTATCTTGGTGTCTCACTCCCTTTAGTTATCCTCCATTGTTCTTAAAACTTGGTCTATTTATGCCATGGAGTAATTCATTAATCATAAGACTTGGTCATTAAAAAATGGCATTGGTAGGTTTATTGGCACAAGCCATTTTTATGCTAGGTTGATGGTCTATAGGCATATATCCTATTTGAGGAACTACATTTGGTCATAAGGGCACAAACCTATATTGGGTTGGTTATATTATCTCAAGTGATAAAGCCTTTATTTCACTAAGCTTAACATTATCCAGTATTTAAGGGGTCAATGTTATGCCTTAGATCAAATTTATACTATGATCATGCTTTATGCAAGGATATAATCACTATGAATAGGTTCTTATCTATACTTAAACCATTTATTAAAAGTAGGCTAATGTCATATTTTACATAGGGATGCCATTAACAACATATACTAGAGCTTATCTAAAAAATAACATTTAATTATCATGTTTATATCAATTTAACTACAATTAACATTATGTATTTGAAATATTTTAGTTAGACACATAATAGAATTAAACTCAAATAGATGTAACACCATTATTCATTCATCAAGATTTAAATATAGAGCATAGTTCATACCCTATACAATAGAATATATGCTTATCTACACTAATAAATGGCCCAATGACCCACATACAAGCTTGAAAAATACAATTGGAGACTCAAAGTCATCCATGATAGTCCTAAGTTTCAATAGTGGTAAAATTATTGTGCCTGGAACCAATTCTATAGGGTTTCACTATCTTGAAGTCACATCTCTCTACTCACTAGATCGAGCTCAACTTTATATCCCATAGGAGCATGTTTATGTTAGAGTGGAGAGTGCACATCTGGTGTTGAGATAGATCCTCGGTTGATTATTCCACCAATTCCATCACCTTGCACCCTTTACACTGTGATAACCATGTACAACTACTCAAGAATATGTCCTATAAAATTGGGTGCTAGTTAACCACCTTGCAACTGGTGCTAGGTCTATAATGATTCCTCTAGATGGTGTAAAAGATACCAAAATGGAAATCATGCCAAGTGATTTCCTCCCACTAATATGTCTATCAATTTGGAACATAATTTTACTTAGATGAGATAGTGGCCTAATATTACCCCATACAAAATTTCTAATCCATCCTCTAACTAGTCTTTTAAAGCTTTTGGTGTGCAAAATTTAGGCACATAATCCTTCAGCTTGGCACTAAATCCTCAAAGCACTTGATAAAGAGATTGAGTTCCTTAGTGGAAACATTGAGCATGAGAACATATGTCTTATCCAATTCCTTCCTAAATCCCTCAATATTTTCTTTAAATTTATCACTCCTCTAGCTAAGATTTCACTTTGTTCATAGGCCATAGTTTTCAAGACATAGAAGAGTACTTTCAGGATTTATTTCTAGTCTTTTATTAATGTGCTTAAGTCATTAAACTTTCCCATTTTTTTGGAGTGATCTAACATGGTTTTAGTGTAAACCATGACATTATCTCTTCCTTTCCCCCTTTTCCTTCTTGATGCATGCATCTATGATTAATACTTAATTGGAGAAGTTGTAGAAGATGTCATCAATTTCATATTCACCTAATTAAAGTTTGGTGAAGATTTATTATACCACTTAAATATTTTTATATAACTCCATTTTTATCATGGTGCATGGGTCTTCCTCTTCTTCTTGCATTGACTCTACCTTAAACCTAGGGAACCTTTGATCTACTATCATGCATACCTTGTCAACCTCTAAGAGGTTCGATGTGTCAACACCATCCAAGAGGGATGGCTTGACTATCTCTATTTGTTCAGCTAGTTACTGTAACTTAAACTTCATGGAATTTTCTTCCTCTTTTACATCCATAGTGATTTTATTATACTTTGAATCCCTAACATCATTGATGATGCTCTTTTGTATAACTTTGGAGGCCATCCAAATGAGCATATTTACCAACTTGACTAGGTTAATGGTGTGAGGATTTATGATAAGGGTATCATTCCCTTCTTTTGGTTTATCTATGACTAATATGGCCTTCTATGGCACCTCAAAATGAGTCTCATACATATAGTTGTTAAATGGAAATGACAAATATTGGCATGTCCTAGTTGTGGGAGCTCTAGGGGCATATATTCAAACATGTATAAATATGCATCTGTCCACCCCTTCTATATATTTTTTCTTAGGCTCAACTCTACATATTATTCTTCTATGAGGACCTCATCTATTTTTTCTTCCTCCTCTTAATTAACACTACTAATCTCTTTACTACTTTACTCTAAGGTCTATTTTTCCTACTCATGTAGGGGTTATTCCTTGAACTTATCCCTTTGTCTACTTTTTCCTCTTCCTTGGCACTAGTTTCTCCCTTCTCTTACTTTTTTTGGGTCTCTATGTCACTCTCTATTTTATGATTTTATAAGGAACCAACATCACCTTCCTTTTATTTAGGTGCCCCTTCACTAATTAGGCATGTTTGTAGTACAACTTGGTTTATTGTGTTAGTAGAGGCATTAGGCAAATTTTATATCACTTCCTAAGTAGGTTCCACATTTGTGGTAACCTCTTTCTCTTCCTTATCTTTCTTATAATTTTATTCCTAAGCCTTATTTTTATTGACCTTCCTATTTTTTTCTAGTGTTAAGGAATTTTCTTCCTTGGCCTTCCTTTCCTTAGCCTCAACTCTATCAATATGCTCTTAAGTCATGCCAGCTAATTTCATGGCCTTTATTTTCTTTTCTAGCCCTAGCATCATCTCTATTTTTTCCTCGCTATGGCTCATTTTATTCCATAAGCTTATCTTTTCCTTAGTTCATGGAGGTTATGTGGAGGGCTCTTTTGATGAGGAATTGGATGACTTTCTTGCCTCTCTAAGTGTAGTATTAGGACCACATTATAGGTAATTGTATAATTATTCAATGTCAGGTTCTACTCATACTTATATAATGTATACCTTGGTTTTTACTTCTTCTTCCTTTATATATTTACGTGAATCTTGCACCTTCATTTCTTCATGCACCTCTTACACCTCCATTTCTACCAAGGTTATTATTGGCATCATAATGGGCCCCTTAGATAACTTATTCTTCTCCTTCTTATTAGAAGATACAATCCCTATCATGAAGGTTACATGATTCTTATTTGGTATTGGAGGAGTATCTTCCTTGTCGAAGGAAATCCTTAACTTTCTACACTCTTGAATTTCTTCAAGTATTTCTCCCCACTTTTTTTAGGGAGATTTCTTCTACACTATTGGTGTTAGATTCCCTTCATCACCGATTCAAGGGGGGAGGTCATCATCCTTATTAGGGTTTATGCCCTTATTTCTTAACTTCATTACATAGCATAACATGTGTATATGCTCAAGTATTTCATCCTTCTAGAGGGGATAGAGGTTAGTGTGATTCGAGTCATCCTCCTCATCTTTAGTAGCTTTTCCTCCTGGGCATACATATTAGCACCACAAATTGCTTCTTTCTAAATCCATGGCCTTCACTATGATTTCTAACTACTATATATTGTGAGTTTTCCTTAGTTTATCCCTGAAGTACTTGGTATAAAATGCATAAGGGAGTTTAAACTATCTTTATCAGTTTCCATCTGTGAGTGCCACATACACTACACATAAGTATTTCATAATGGTGATGGTTGTTATGCCAAACATGTTCTGAGGGAGATCCTTAGGGATGAACCATTCCATCTTAAATGCCTCTATGTATTGGGCACACCACCCATCACTCATGTCTTGTACTTATTGAAGAAATTGGGTAGGTAGGTGAAGTTATTGTACTTCAGTGCTGGGGAGTCCTTGTGCATAGAGAAGACACAAAGGTTATCTTTGTCACCATCTAACACAATGATATCCTCCATCATAATTAAAATCAACATCAACCCCTACCTAAAGGTCTCTCATGTCATATGACACTCAAGCACATTATTTATCATTTATTTAGTACTAAATTTAGTAATGTTGAACTTGAGCCCCTGTACCATGTAGTGGGTGATGTAAAGGTAGGCCTTGGTGATGTCCACCCACCATCCATTGAGGAAAAGTTTTGAAATTATAAGGCATGATACTAACCTCATGCCAAGATCCTTAATATCCTTTATGGGAATGTGAATCCTCCCTTATCGTATATGAGGATTTTTATGACCTTTTCTACTTCAACATCATCCATAATCATCTGGTGGATGTCTATGTCAAATTCTAGGAACTCGATGATTCTACCAATTAGGCTCACTGATAATCACATGAACCTCCATATAAAGTAGAAGAGGTCTCAATATATGTGTGAGATGAGGAACTATTGTTAAGTTGTGGAGCTAAAAGCTCCACTGATGCAGACATGGAGGAGGGTGCAGAAGGGTTGCAGAATGTCACAGACACCGGCGTCGGTCAGGCCAACCGACATCGACAGGATAGGGCAGGAGAGCAACCGACGTTGGTCAGAAATCGGCCAGTGTCGGTGACCCCCAGGTGGACAGGGACCGGCGTCGATCACCTATGTGGTTCAACTGCGAGTATATTACGGGTAGTTGGTTGACAAACCAAGTGTTTGCATGCTTAGTGCTAATTATAGACTGCGAGCTGCAGATCTAATTATTGTACTAGGTGTCTAATTATTGTTTGGATGAGATCTATATAATAGACTCATGGTTGTATTGGAAACTTGTAGCTAGGGAGTAAGAGAGCATAATTATAAGCTCCTTCGATGTGTGAGGTAGAGCAATGGTGCATTCCTCCTAGTGCCACAGTACCAGGTATGTTGGTGCTAGATTGGAGAGTCAGCTGGATTCTTCAAGAGTGTATGATCTTGGTCATCAGGTGAGCATGGCTACGATAGGAGATCTACATGGTAAGTAAGATCATTGATATGCAGGTGTATGTGTGTGCATGGTCAAGGTTCACAGGTGTGCAAAACCAATATTGATCTATAGGTTGGAGATCAGATAGGACAGCAACACAATAGGGAGCAGGATCAGATAGGATCTACTTGGAGTACAAGTGTGTACTTATGGAGTGTGTGGAGCACTTGTGGTGTGCGTGGAGCACGTGTGTAAGGTGAACACCAACTCTGTGTTTGAGTTGGGTGTTGGGACCTAGGAGAGAGAGCTTTGAGGAGAGAATTACTGTTCACTTGAGGTGTGGGAAACCTCTGAAGAGGTGGTGGAGAAGAGGTGGCATCTTCCTTATTGTATTCTTTTCTGTAAGAGTTATTAATACAAGTTGTGTATTGTCTCTCATATTCTGTGTTATTCTAAATTCTAGTTACTTGTTGATTCTGGTTTATTCCGCATATTAAGTTGCTTGGTTTGGTAATCAATTGTGTGCTTCTGGAGGGTGTTTCGCACCCTGACAAGTGGTGCCAGAGCATGTTTGTTGTTCTAGGTGCCTAACAAGTGGTATCAGAGCTAAGGTTACAGGAAGCGATTTTGTGTTTGGTTACAGGTCACTTTCAGGGGTTTTTGATCGAGTGGGAGTAGAGCAATGGTAGAACAAAGTAAGCTAAGGATGGAGGAGTTGAAAAGCATAGATGGTCACTTAAGGTCCCATGGAAAGAAAGAGCAGGAAAAAGAATATTGTTGGTTGGTAGCAGATCAGCAAGAAGGAACTGTAGAAGCAGATGTTGCAGGTGATGTGGCAAAGGATGCTCTGGGAGGTTTCTTGGATAAAGTTGAATCTTGGATAACAGATTCGGTTGCCTCTTTCCATGCAGCCCCAGGTAGAGGAGCTGGTGAGCCTTGCCAAAGAATTGGCAAAGGGGAAGTGAAGCTAAAATTGCAGGCGGCCAACACACAAGGGTTGAAGAGGGTCATGCAGGTCCCAGGTTTGGAGATATGGCTAATTTCTTTAGAAAGATTGGGTGATGAGAGATGCACAAGAACTCTCATAGCAGATGCACTTGAATTAGCTAGTGGTAAGAAAACATGTACTCTTTATCTACTTGTTTATATTACTGATTCTCCTTTTGTTGCGGAGACGTGGCTTCGTAGGCTTGGTCACATGAGCAGAAAGGAGATGCATGTTCTTAAGTGGAAGACAGATATATTTGACAGGCTTAAGAACTGGAAAGCCTTGGTGTTCTTGGAGGAGATGGTGGACAGAGACTAGTGGATAGGGCTGGATACTTCTGAGCAGGGTAGTTTGGACATGAGGATTGATTCAAAGGAGCTCGCGGGTAAAAAGTCATCACTCACAGGAAACACAGGTATCGACGTCGGCAAAAAAACTGACATCGGTGGCAGGTAAGACAGATGTCGGTCATGAGGACCGACATCAGCAGTAGAAGGACATCGACGATGGGAGGTTGGTAGTTAGGACAGGCGTAGGAACTGATGTCGGTCAGATGCAAACTGTGGGGTGGCTGAGGTCGGTCACTGTAATGGATTTTGGGTGGACAGAAAGTCAAGGAGTCTCAAACACCCATACAGAGGATTGAAGATGTAAGTAAGCCTCAAATTCACTGTTCCTCTTCTTTATACTTGTTGCTGATTGTAGAGCAGGAAGGATCCAGGAAACAGGTGGGAGCATGGCAGGGATATGATGCAAAACCAAGCGGGAGATTTGGTAGGTTTGCTAGCTGGATGAAAGCATAGAGACGAATGGATTCCTTAGTTGAAGAATAGAGAGAACGGATACATGAGATGGAAGACCAGGACATATGGTCTTGAGGAAGTTACAAGATAGTGGTACAGGTTTTGACGGGGGGATGACAGAGCATGACTCTAGTCAGTGTTAGGGTAACTACTGTGGTTTGACTTACCAGGGGGATGATGGTCATGACATCATTCTGTTATTGTATGTAGATAGTATGCTAGCTAGCAGGGGTGTACATATAGGGTTTTGCTGAGCTAAGGGTAAGATTAGTTCAGTGGCATGTCAGGAGGAGTTTGGAGCAATGGAATTATTTGGCATGGGAGACATGGAGATCACAGGGCAATTTTGTCTCCAGTGGGAGCTGATGTGAATCAGGTGTTGGTGAGGTTTAGGATGTAGAGCCAGAGCACACTAAGGGCTGGATAGGTACAGTGTCCAAAATCACATGAGGTCTAGTATAGACCTGAGTTTTCCCAAGCAGTGGGAGCTGTCAGAGAGTTAGGAGCCAATTTAGAGAAGTGGATTCTCAGGTATTTGAGAGAGACCAGCAATAAGGATTCATGCTATTTAGGGGTCAGGACTTCACTACATGAGATTGTAGGATCAAATGCGGTAGGGTACTCGAATGACAGGAGGTACATCATAGGTTGTGTGGTGGGTGGTCTTCAGGGTTGAGCTTGAAGAGGGATACAAACTAGGAAATAGATTAGATGGGATATAGGTACAAGTACAGTGTAGCTGTTTATCTTCAAGTGGGAGATTGTTAAGTTGTGGAGCTAAAAGCTTCACTGATGCAGACATGGAGGAGGGTGTAGAAGGGTTGCTAAATGTCACAGACATCGGTGTTGGTCAGGCCAACTGACGTCGGTAGGATAGGGCAGGGAGAGCAACCGATGTTGGTCAAAAATCAGCTGGCGTCGGCAACCCCCAGGCGGACAGGGACCGGTGTCGGTCACCTGTGTGGTTTGACTGCAAGTATATTATGGGCAGTTGGTTGATGAACCAAGTGTTTGCATGCTTAGTGCTAATTATAGACTGAGAGCTACAGATCTAATTATTGTAGTAGGTGTCTAATTATTGTTTGGATGAGATCTATATAATAGACTCACGGTTGTATTGGAAACTTGTAGGTAGGGAGTAAGAGAGCATAATTATAAGCTCTTTCGGTGTGTGAGGTAGAGCAATGGTGCGTTCCTCCTAGTGCCACAGTACCAGGTATGTTGGTGCTGGATTGGAGAGTCAGCTAGATTCTTCAAGAGTGTATGATCTTAGTCATCAGGTGAGCATGGCTACGATAAAAGATCTACATGGTAAGTAAGATCATTGATATGCAGGTGTATGTGTGTGCATGGTCAAGGTTCACAAGTGTGTAGAACCAGTATTGATCTGTAGGTTGGAGATCAGATAGGATAGTAACACAATAGGGAGCAGGATCAGGCAGGATCTACTTGGAGTACAAGTGTGTACTTGTGGAGTGCATGGAGCACTTGTGGTGTGCGTGGAGCACGGGTGTAAGGTGAACACCAACTTTGTGTTTGAGTTGGGTGTTGGGACCTAGGAGAGAGAGCTTTGAGGAGAGAATTATTGTTCACTTGAGGTGTGGGAAACCTCTGAAGAGGTGGTGGAGAAGAGGTGGCATCTTCCTTATTGTATTCTTTTCTGTAAGAGTTATTAATACAAGTTGTGTATTGTCTCTCATATTCTGTGTTATTCTGACTTCTAGTTACTTGTTGATTTTGGTTTATTCCGCATATTAAGTTGCTTGGTTTGGTAATCAATTGTGTGCTTCTGGAGGATGTTTTGCACCCTGACAAGTGGTGCCAGAGCATGTTTGTTGTTCTAGGTGCCTGACAAGTTTGGCTTCCCAAAACACAATAACTAATAGAACTAAGTTTTACTAATGATCATAAGTCTATATTAAATAGAGACATCAAAAAATATCATGTTCACTTCTACCTTGGACCTTGTATCAACTACCCAATATTGAACTACATCTTATGCATTTCATGAGGTGTGGTGGTTGTATTCCTTTAGCCAAAAGGTGTGCATGAAATATTCCCAATTATCTCTTACCAAGACCTCTATGGGAAACTACGTTTCCTAGTATGACATCTTTACAAGCATCTCAGGATCAAATGCTATGATATCAACCCATTTATTGGATACACTTTATTCTTTGTAATGGCTATATATTTTATCAATCATGCCTATTTGGCATCCTTCTATACCTACAACAGACCATAACTCATCCATTTCTTTCTCATCCTGAATTGGTTAGAGATGAAGCATGGTCTATTGATTTTTCCAAAGCTTCTAATGTTTCTTAGTGCTCCTCATAGTTACATGGTTTTTAACTATGAATTCAACTTTCAAGCTTTCAATTGTCATTAATGGTGGCCTTGACATCACTAAAACTTTTCCCTATCTAGTTCTCTCACCATTATTTCCCCACAAGCCTCCTTTCTAATCTCAATAGGAATGCAATCTCCTTCTCTTTGTAACCATTCTTGTTTAGTGATGGTGGGTGCTCAAGGTTTCACTTTGGTATAATTTGATCACTTAGGATCTATTTTAGCTCTAATTTTTTACTTAATTTCACTTAATATTTGTAACTTAAACTAGTTGGCCTTTCACTTATTTATACCCTTAATTTAACTACCATCTTAATTACAAGTGAGTAATGGCATGGTAATGCCTAAATTTCTTAGAATCTACTAAAACCTATGAAATCCAAGAAAATACACTAACACCTACACATTTAATGTAGATCTTTATTCCTTTGCCATCACCTCATTAAATTTTCTAAATAATATTTTTGGTGAAGTGACATGTAGTCTAAATGGTCACTTCTTATGGTGGATGCCAACTTGTCTTGACGATCTTCCTCCTGTGTTTTGTTTACTTGGCATGATATTCATCTTATTTAAGGAAACATAGATGTAGTGATTCACATACACATGATTAAACCTCCAAGGTTCCATCTTATCTTCACACTGCACTTTTATTCAAGCACACTTTCCTATCTTAGCCAATTTCTTTATGTTTTCATCTCTTGCCTTGTATTGTCCCTACCCCATATAAATCTCTTATGTTGGTCTTCAAACACTTCACTCTCTAGGTGTCTTGCATACTTAGTATATTTTAAACTCCCTCTCATATTATGTGCATTATCATCCTGTGCACCTCTCTTCATCACTTGGTACTCATATCTTCAAAGTTTGATGAATTTCATGTGCCCAAAAACTTAGGTTTCTAGCCTTAGGTGCTTAGAAAGTAACCTCACTAGACTCACCCAACTAGTATTGTGTATGAATGTGCTAAAATAGTTTAATTATAAGCCTAAAAGTGCATTGCTTATTCACTCATCACCAACATAACACAAAACATAAGGAAAAGTTTGGCTTGCACTAAACTTTATTCTAGTTAGCACAACATAATTGACTTGTGATTGGGAAGTTAGTGTTTGATGGCACAAGTGTCATCCTATTACCTATAAGGCTTCAATCAGTTGACATTAAAATTCCTAGGGAGCATTTCACCTAATATGTGTAGCTTACATACACCAGTTTCTAATATGTTATGGATGACATATGGACCCATCCACCTTATTTGTAGCTTTCCTAGGTGATTGATGTACTTGGATTCATAGAGCAAGACCAATTCTCCTTTATTTAGTAGCTTGTACTTGATATGCTTATCATGCCACAAATTATGGCATGATTTATCTATCTATTAACTCCACCTTGTTTTGGAATGTACCTTATCCATGCACTCCACATCCTCTAGCCTTAAACTTAATGATTCTTCATCATCCAAATGACCAATATGTGTAATATGTAATGATGGCACCATGAACCCTAATGGTAGAACTACCTCAATTCCTAACACCAATTGAAATGGTGTAGCCTTATTTAGGTACTTTTAGGTTATGTGATATGCCCATAGTATGAATTATACTCGATCATCCCAATATTTATGACCAACATTGCATATTTTCATGAGGCATGTTCCTAGTATCTTTTTGAATGCCTCAGTGGTACCATTTTATTTTGAATGATAAGGGGTGATATTATGGTGTGCCACCATGTCTATTATCAGTAAGATCTATATAGTTTCATTGATAAAATGTGTGTCTCTATCACTAGTCAAACTAAGTGGGCACCCATAGAAACTTATGATGTTCTCCCATATGAATTACATGGCTATGGTGGTTGTATAGTCTTTTATTGGCACTACCTCAAACCATTTAGTGAAATAATTAGTGGCTACTAGAATGTATATTACACATGTGCACCTTATTATAAAAGTAATCAGCCCAATAAAATCAATGGACCATTTTTTTATAGCACCTGGGAAAGAATGGGGATGAGAGGCATTTCATATTAGTGGTTGGGCTTCCTTGTGCACTGGCATATGTCACATGTCTTGGCACAATCCTTTGCATCTTCGAATAGACTTTACCACTAAAATCCTGATTGAAATACCTTGAACATTATAATGTCTCCAGTATAATGGTTGTTTGCTATCCCTTCATGTGCCTCACATAAAATAGGGTCCCTTTCATATTCTAAGATACATCAGCATAGGACTTCATCTTAGCCTATTGTTTACAATTCCTTGTTGATGAGATAAAAAGAGGCAGTATGAACTACAAGTTGTTTCTTCTCTTTGGTTATCATAGTCTAGGGTGCAAATCCTAATGTTATAAAAGTGACTATCTATGCCAAGTCCTTAGAGACATGATGGAATCTATAGAGTTGCACATCCATCATGTCATCTCAGTTGATGTTGTTTCTTCACCAAAATTGATGTGGGACAAATGGTATGGGTCTGAGTTCTATTTTCTAAGCTTGATGACAACTAAGAAATGAAACTCTTGAAATATAACTATCCATATACAAATGCACCCATGAAGAATGGTATTTTTCACTAGGTACTTAAGTGCCTCATGATTGGTAAAGAAGATGAATGGGGTTACCAAAAGTATTACCTAAATTGTTATAGGGCATAGACCATGGCTAGCACCTCGTGCTCAATGGTGGTATAGTTCTTCTCTGTTTGGGGTAATTTCCTACTTGTGAAGGAAATGGGATGATCTATTTTGCCTTTATTGGGTTGTGCTAGAGTGACACCAATAACATAGATAAATGCATCAACATGTACGTTGAATGGGGTTATCTAGTCAGGAAATTATAAAATAGGCATGCTAGCAAATTTAAGCTTTAGAGTTTCAAAGGCATCATCTAGTGTTTTTCCCAAATATAACAAGCCATCCTTCTAGAAGAACTCCTCTAGTGGCATAATAATCTTTGCATATCTCCTTTTGAATTTCTTATAGTAACCGTAATGGCCTAGAAAGGTGTGAATGTATTTCTACATTGAAGGGGTCTAGATCTAAATGATTATTACAATCTTTGTAAGATAAATGAGTAGACCATATTTACAGATGATGTGCCCAAGTAAGGTTATAAAGGGTGTTATGAAGACACACTTCTTTAGGTTTAAGGATATATTTAGCTACTTGTACCTTTCAAAAATTAGGCATAGGTTATCATAATGGTCCTTTATGAGACAATACATAGTCCAATAATATAGGTACACTTGGATTAATTTGTGAATGAAGTACTTAAATGTAGTGATCACCATATTGGAGAACACATTTGGTGCATTCTTGAATCCAAAGGCCATCACGCTATAATAAAAATAACCCCACTCAGTCACAAAGGTTATTTTAGGCTTATATTCCTCTTCAATATATATTTGATGGTATTTAAAGAACCCATTAGTGAAGGTATAGATTTCACAACCTATAACAGAATCTAAGACTTCATTGATGAATAAATTTAGGAAGGGGTCAGTAATATAGGTGGAATTCAACATTATATAATCGATGTAAATGAGAATGTGTCCATCATTATTGATGTTAATCACCATGGGGCTTACCCATTAAGATTCATACATAAGGTAGATGATGCCTATGGATAACATACCATCAATCTCCATTTTGACCTTGACATGGAGATTGGGGTTCATTTTATCAAGTGCTTCTTGACAAGTCTTGAACCATCCACCAGTTTTATGCTCATATTACCAAAGGATAGGTGGGTGCCCTTCATTTATTAAAAATTTTAAGGGAAAAAGTCTTAGAAATTATTCAAAAGAGCCATAATTCATTGAAATTTTACATCAGACTAGTATGTGCATAGAGTAGCCATATTTGGTTCTCCTTATGTATTGATGTATACCTTTGTAGTATTGAGCAACACATGTTAGCGCTCATTCCTCTCATAATGGGAATACTCAACTTGAATACTCCCATTAGTTGTCTCTATGTGAATATGAGTCAGGTCTTCTTCAATAAGAGTGTTATCGTCTAGTTGTGTACTAGATTCTTCTTGCCTATCAAGGTCGTTTATTTGCACTCCTTCCACATTTCATCATATTATTCACTTGAGTCATTATTTAACACCTAATCCTTAAATAAAGTTGGGAGAACTAAACATTTTTCCTTGAACATGTCCTTTAGGATCTCCTCTAATATTTTAGTGTCCTTAAATACTTCCCTTCAAATTGCATACAATGGGTCAATCAATTTTAGGTTCTATGAAGAAAAGGAAAAGGTGTTCACAACCTCTCCTTGAGTGTATCCCAATTTATATCTCGTGGAACATCTTGTTGATAACATATCACAATTTTGACAATGTATTTAAGGTTATATATAAGTAATTCACCCATAAGTTCCTTGGGGAATTTGTACCATAGTCATTCCAAGTTTATTCACACAAGCACACGTGCACTGTCAGGTCATAATTGTCAGAGTATGCATAAATGTCTATATCCTTAATGATTTTCTTGAATCTAATGCATATTATTGCTTTCACATCTTCCCAAGTAAATAATATAGGACTTTACTCTACCCACTAATGAATGGGAGTATTTCTTAAAGTATACATCGGCTTGCCCATCTTGTCTACCTCCTTTTGGATACATGACTCGAGGTCACAAACATATTATTCCATAAGATTGCTCCCCTCATACCTTGGGAGTGTGACAAGTATACCTTTTCTCAGGTGGAATGATCTTTTTACCTTATTTATATTGAAAGGGACCCATCTCTTTGAAGTGTAATCAATCTAGACCTAGCCAATTCTCAAAGGTTTTGATGCCTTCATGCTCACTAAGGAACACCTCTAACTAATTGTCTCATAAGCTTCTTTAACCCATTGGTCACAAGTAATGTTAGTGGTTTTTGAGGCCAATTATCCATCATCCCAAGAAATCACTCCTTGGTCATTAGGATTGAGAGTATTGATGCCTTGCACTATGATGTTGTAAATATGGTTAATCTCATTTTCTATATCAATACTTTCTACATAGGGGGGTCTTTGGTCACTTGAGAGGGGGATCACTACCCTCTCCTTTCCATTTTCAAAGGTCAAATAAAACTTATTGAAATGAATATAATAATTATTCACATAGCACCATGGCCTTCCCAAGAGCACTGGATAATTATCTTGTTTAACCAACTCGATCACTTTGAAGTCAACACAGAACTCAGTGCCCACGATATCTATAATGGTGCTTTTTAGAATTTTGATTGGTTATATCCTAAATTTTTTGGCCATGAAAATTACATGAGGATAAGGCCTAAAGGATATCATATCCATCTTTACCATGCATTCTTTATTAATATATTAATATTAGTGCCTATTCTAAGAGGACCTCACATACAAACCACATATAACACATTTTATGTATGCCCAACTTTTCATGAAAAGTGTAGATACCTCAACTATATTATGTATTTCATACTCTAAAAACAAGTTATTTAATAGGGGAAACATCCATTTTATTTGTAGGAGGTGAAATATCTCTGTTAGCTTTTGTACCTCAGCCTCTTGGCCATCTTGATTCTTGTGAGAGGTAACAACTTGAACTTCTAGGCCTCACATTGGTTGAAGATCCCCTTATAGGTTCTAAATCACACTCATAAGCTACTAAAATACATATTTATAGAAGGTATGGTCTAAGTAAGGTGTAACTTTGGGTTTAGGTTTTTTTATGCACTTAGTCTAGCTCTATTTCCCATATTCTAGGTGTAACTATGGTACTGACATAATTGGTGGCTAAGGGATGAGTCTACTATGAGTAGTTACTACACTTTTATGGGCCCTATGTAGGTTGGTTTCACCCTTGTATATGTCAGGATATCCTTCTTCAACCTTGTGTGTTCCCTAAAAATATCTGCATGTTAGATGTGTAGGGTAGTCACACTGATAGTGCTCGATGAAACCACACTTGTAACATGATTGTGGTGAGAATTTTCCTTCACTATGTCCTCCACCTTACCCTTTGACACCTATTTTCATCCCATATCCTAGACTTTATTTGACATATCCCTCATTTCCTTGGGTTTCTTTCCCTCTAGTTTTTATAGTTGCTTACCTGATGGCTCTCTCCATATATTCATGCATCTCATTGATCATTCAGTAGTCAATTATAGTATGGGTGGAGGTATCACACAATTGGTATTTGATGGTTGTGTTAACCTAACTGGCACATTGTAAGAAAGGGTATTTTTTAACATCATGCACTTCAAAAAAAACCTAATAGCTTAGAAGCAATGTGTACATATTCTTTCAAGGGTAATTATTCCTATTATGGCCTTCTATCTTGCTATTGGTACATAATAATACACTTTGAGCATCTTACACAAAACTAATGGTCATATTTTGGAGTTAGCTAGACATGGATGCAATATTTGCCTCCATGAAAGGGTGAATTGTAGTATTATTGATTTCAATTGACTCAACTCTGAGTGTGGCTTCAAGTTCTTTACAAGTGTTAGTGAAAGTCTTCATGGAAAATATTCTTTAGAATGGTACTAAAAATCTTCTAATGAACCATTATGCATGTTGAGAGGTGTGATGTCATAAGGAGGCTTGGAAATAAGTGTCTTGAATCTAGAATCATATAGGAACATGATTTTAGAGAGCCCTTGGTTGATTTATTTGAGCATGGTGATGTTCTATTATTCAAAATTGGGTATGTTAAATTCTTTTAAGAATGCTTCCTTCAAGGTGTCATAGTTAATCATAGCATGGTTAAGATAAAAAATTTCATACTAGGTATGAGTAAGATCAAGCAACGTTATAAAAACTATGTTTCCTTGTGTTCCAATTGGGTTATACCCTAAGTGTACCATTATAGTTCACATTTTAAAATGTGATCTACACTATTTTCCATGCCATGATACTCTCAAAAGTGCATGGACATATTGTAATATATCTATAATGGGGATGCAACTAGAATTTGAGGTGATTTCCCCTTAATACTTGTCATGGTGATGGTCCTCTAATGCCTCCAACCATTGGGTTAGGTGTTGGTCCCATTATTACTACTGATGTTGAGGATGATGAAGGCATTATACTACTAACTTATGACATAGGGCCACCTCCTATGGGATGTTTCCCAGTTTGTGTAGGTGACATTGGCTAATCTAAAATGCTTTTTCTCATGTTATATATTGTCAATATATCTCTCAAATATCTATAGGTATCCTTAATTAACTCTTTGTAAGGAATAACTTATTCAATCACAAAATTATAGTCCAATTTTGAAAAATAGTTAAAGTTTATGTGGTCAATAGGGTCAATTATCACTCTTATTTCTTCACATGGGGGATCCAACCTATGTGCTAAAACCACAATTTCAAAGGGGGTAGGCATTTCTAGCACATATTTAATGGTTAAATTTTTTAGGGACCTAGTGTTTACCCATCAATAGTTGAGCTTGATCTATGACTTCATTATTCATCTCCTCACATTGATACAATTAAAGAGATCCTTCCCCATGCCCTTTACACTTGTTATGAGTTCTCTCAAAACTCTTAGGTCCAAATATTCCATTACCTTACACCTTCTCTTGTTATAGTTTTGTTTCCTAAGCTCTCAAGTGTCAATTTACTCATCCCCTTCTATTATGCTTCACTTATAAATCCCCTTTTTCCCCATTATGTTTCTCATATGTGAAATGAATTAGCATTCAATTTTAATGGTTTTAAGGACATAATCCACCATCCATTTATTAATCTATGTACTGAACTCTTTTAAAAACATGCCTCTAGGCTTGTGAAAAAATTGATTTCTACTTCCTTAAGGTAGGAGTATGTCAACACTACAAACTCAAGCATATAATTGTTTATCACTCCTTTCCATCATTTATATTTAACTCTAGTATAAGTGGAATCTAGGTTTTCAATGCTCTCTAGGCTCTCTTCCATCCACTCATACACATACTCAAGTAGTTTGCCAAAAAATACCTCATATAGACCATCATACAGGTTGTTATAAACCCACTTCCTTAGTTTTTGTCCTTTATAGGATGAATGATTTAGCATAAAGATATCTTCCACCTATTACATCCAACACTCAATGTTCTCTAGGGAGAGTCAAAGCATTATTTTATTATACTATTGCAACAACAAAATTCAACATGGATCTCAAAAATAAAACCAAAGTCTTATATTTTAGTTGGGGATTCAATTCAATTACTCTATCCACTCCTTATCTTATTGTTCTAAGTTAATTCTTGACTCATTAAAATTAGGCACAAATAAGGTATGTTATTATAGTGCTTAACATTTATCGCTTGGTTATGTTGGCATCAATTCACATAAGGCATAAGCCTTATGCACTCACCCAAAGTGAAAGAAGAAAGAACTAGGGCTTGCATTGAGCTAGTTATGCCATGGCTCAACTCATTCTTCATAGCACTTGGTCATTATAATAATGACATTGGTAGGTTCATTGGTGTAAGCCATTTTTATACTAGGCTAATGGTCTATAGGCACAAAGCCTATTTAGGGAACTAATTCTAGTCATAAGGGCATAAGCCTATATTAGGTTAGTTTAATTCTCTTAAGGACATAAGACTTTGTTTCAATAATATTAGCATCATCCAACACTTGAGGGGTCAATGGAATGCCTTAGATCAAGTTCATATTAGGATCATAATTTATGTAATTATATCTACACTTGGTGTGGTTTCTTATCTATACTATGGCCATTTATTCAAAGTAGACTAACATCATCTTTTACACATGGATGTCATTAACATCTTGGGGGTTATCTAGCAGTAGATTGGTCATACATGGATTTTAGAACAAGGTATGGGACTAAAGTTTCAATCAAGGCTGAGCCCATGGTACAATTTCATATTGAGCCCCATCAACCAGATAACATAAACCTCAATTATACTATCCTTGATGAGGATGAATTTTTAATTGGTCAAGAATTTAATATTTATATTGAGGAGATTCCAAACTTATTATTTGATGAGATATGGGGGGATAATGAATTTCTCAACCCTTTAGAAGGTGTTGAAGAAAGAGACATGGGTGTCTATTTACGAAATTAATAAAATTAACTCATGCCTTCCCTCATTGGACCTAAATAAGACCTCAATGATATGTGGAAGTTGTTCTTTGATGGTTCAAGGAGAAAAAATGGAGTTGGTATAGGGGTAATGCTAGTTTCCCCTTCAAATCATAAGTAATTTTCTTCTTATAGGTTCCAATTCAATTGTTCTTGTAATGCAATTGAGTATGAGGGTCTTATCCACAGCCTTCAATGGGCTAGTAAGAGGAGAATCAAGTAGTTACAGGTATATGGAGATAGAGAGATAATAGTGAATTAGGTTAGAGGTCAAAACATCATAAATAATACTTTGATGAAATCTTACAAACATATAGTGTGGGATATGCTTGAAGACTTTGAGGCCTTCAACATCCAAGCAATGCCAAGCATTCAAAATCAACATGCTAATAGTTTAGATGTCATGGGGTCTCAGTTTGATATCCAAAATGAGTTGAAGAATCCCAAAGTACAACCATATGTTAAAATATTAGTGAGACTATCATTTTTAGATAATGAGGCTCATTGGTAGGTCTTTAATAGTGACAAGTAGATTGCTTATTTCTTACAGTAGGAAGTAGAGTTTTCCTTAATGAACCAAGGTAAATTTCAACATCAATATAAGGATCAAAATTTTCAACTGAAGTCTAACAAACTTCCTAAAGGGTTGGTCACCATTGAAAGTATTTTCCATGAGGGGGACCATATAAGGAAATATAAGGAAGCAATGTCAACTGATGAGGATAACTATGAAAAAGTCCTTATTTTCAAGTATAAGCTCCTCAAGCTTGGGAAGGTAATAAATGAGGTAGAAAGGCATGATTTCAATAAAATTTATAAGGAATATTTAGACATCTTTGCTTGGGAATATAGTGATTTGAGAGGCTTTGATCCTAATCTAGCCCAACATACTATATAATTGAGGCCAATGTTAAGCCTGTGAGGAAGAAAAAACGAGCTGTCAATACAAAAAATTAAAGAGCTAATGAGGAAAGAATTGACTAAATTAATTGAATCCAATATCATTTTTCCCATCAAACACTCCTCATGGATAGCCAACTTGGTACCTGTGAAGAAGAAGAATGGTGAGATTTGATTGTGTGTTGACTTTAGAGACTTGAATAGGGTCTCTTTGAAAGATCACTACCTCTTACCATCCATGGAGTAACTCCTTCAAATGGTTTCTAGTTCTGAACACTTCTTTCTTTTGGATGGGTATGTGGGATATAACCAAATTCTGGTAAGAGAATAAGATCAATATAAGACTGCCTTCACCACAAAGTGGGGCACATATGCTTATAAAAATATGCCTTTTGGCCTATAATATGTTGGGTCCACTTTTAAAAAGGCAATGGATATGGACTTCCAAGGATTTCTAAATTAGATGGTGCTTGTCTACTTGGATGACATAACATTTTTCTCCAAGAGGGCTAGTGATCACTTAGATCACTTGAGATTGATATTTAAAAGATGAAAGGAATATGGGATCTCTTTGAATATTAAAAAATATGCATTTTCTATCCATCAGGGTAAACTCTTGGGACATATTGTGTCAAAATAAGGATTAGTTATTGATCTTGATATAATAAGTGCCATCTTGGCCTTATCCTTACCCAAGCATAAGAAGAGACTCCAAAGTTTCTTTGGGAAAATAAACTTTGTGAGAAGGTTTATACTTAGTTTTTCAAACTTGGTTAAACCCATCATTACCATGCTAAAGAAGAACCAAGTGTTCACTTGTTCAAATGAAGGTAAATCAACATTTAAGGATATCAAGCAAGCCATTCCCAAGAACCTACACTCATGAATCCTAATTTCTCAAGATATTTCATATTATATGCCTTTGTCAATATTGACAATATATCAACTATGTTGATGCAAAATAATGGTGAAGGACTTGAATAACCAATAGATTTTTTCAGTCAAGGGCTCGAGGGGTATGAGGTGAGGTATAATTTCATAGAAAAACAAGTCTTTATAGTGATAATAAGCCTTAAAAAAATTATGCTAATTCTCTCTAATAGCAAAATCTATTTTATGGTGTCTCATCTTAGAGTGAGAGACTTCTTTTTTAACAAAGACTTGAACAAAAAGAGATCTAGTTGGATTACCAAGGTCATAGAGTATGACATAGAAATCAAGGTCACTAAGATAGTGAGAGGTAGAGGATTGTGTGATAATATGGTTGATGACCTTCATGAAGACAAAGAGGTTATCTTGGTAATATAAGATAACTCATAGATAGATGCACCTCCACCTCACACTAGTTGGTTTTAGGATATGACATGTTTCTTGATGACAGGTGAGTTCCCACAAGGTATGGATAGGGAAAAGAGAAGGTAATTTAGACTTTAGTCCATACCTTATACATTAGTTAATGGGGTTTTATTTATCAAGGAACTTAATGGAGTGCTCTTAAGGTGCATAAATGATGACCAAGTGACAAGGCTCTTGGATCAATTCCATGATGGGCCTACAGGAGGCCATTTTTCTCCAAGGACTATAGTCGAAAAAGTGATGAGAGTTGGTTCTTATTAGCCCAAAATTTTCAAGGATGCATATATATGGGTAATAAAGTGTCAAAAGTGTGATTTTTTTGTGGGTAAGCAAATATTGGCATCCATTCCTCTCAACCTAATTTAGGTAGAGCAACTCTTTATGTAATGGGGGATAAATTTCATAGGAATGGTCAACCCTCCATCAAGTGCAATACATAGATGGGTGTTCACTACAACTGACTACTTTAATTGGTGGGTGGAAGCCATTGCATTAAAAAAAGCTAATGAAGGTGCAGCCCTAGACTTCTATGACAACATTGTGACCAAGTTTGGTGTTCCATCCACTATCATTTATGATAATGCATTAGCATTCCTCAATCTAAAAAAGAGTGAATAGGCTCTCGAGATGGGCATCTACTTTAGAACCTATTATAACTATTATCCTCAAGAAAATGGGTTGGTTGAGTCCACAAATATTTTTATTTAAAAATCATTAAGAGAAATATGGATGAGAATCAGAGGACATAGCACACTAAACTAAAGATAGCCTTGTTGGTCGATAGGGTGACTCCCAAAGCTACCATTGGTAATTTTCTATGTGTCAGTATATGGAAGGGAGGCCAAGTTTCTCATTTTTATTGAGCTACCTATATTATAACTAGTCCATTAGCTGGAGTTGATGGAAGATGAGCCCATGAATGTGAGACTAGTATAACTCATGGAGCTTGAAGAAATGAGAGACCTTGTAATGAAAACACTAGAATCACATCAAGCTCAAGTGAAGAAAGCCTTTGACAAGAGAGCCATATCAAGTGACTTCACGAAGGGGATCTAGTCCTCAAGTGAGATTTAGATAAGGTGAAGCCAGGCAACCGTACCAAATTTTGTAGCTTGTGGAGTGGTCCTTATTTGATACATGGATGCAAACAACATAATGCTTTTTAGCTAACCCAACTAGATGGAGAATTAATACCCATCCCATTAAATGGGATTCATCTAAAGCCTTGATATTAGAAGAGTTTTTAGCCATTATATATATTATATATTTTATATAATGTTTTCATGTTTTCTTCTAAGTGCCTTATGCACATCCTTTTTGGTTGTGTGTTTTCCTTCCCTAAGTGCCTTAGGCATAGTGTTTGTTATGTTCTTGTTATCCTTATTGCTTCAAAGGAGTTTTCATGTAGAGTTAGCCTTTTCAAATAAATTAGTGACTTTTTGTCCAATAGATTAGATGAGGTAAATGTGCTGGTTTCTCAAGCATTACAATGCTTGCTTCTCTATGAGTCACCAGAAATATTAGCCAATTTTTGGCCCACATACCAAATTTATAGCTAGTTTAAAGAGATATACATGATCAAGTAGAAGACATTATGTTGAAATAAGACTTTAGTTTTTGATATATCAATTACTTCACCAAAAAAATCTGAAGTAAGGAGTAGAGGACTCAATGAAATAAAAAGTACAAGGTTGATTTATTTTAGGACTTTTTTTCACTAAGTATTTTTTTGGGAGTTTTGTTCGAGCTAAGTGTTGGAATTTCTTTGAACATTTTTCCCAAAATAAAATTTTTGAAGTACAAGTTACTTCATTTGACTAAGTGTCAGGAATTGTTTCAAATATTTTGTCTAAAATAATTTCCTCGAAGGGGCACTTCTATAGAAATGGTCCATTTTCAAAAGTTCCCAAAGGATATCTTCAAAATACAAAAGGCATTTCCAAAGGGAAAATGAGGGCTACGTCGAAAGGTCAAAAGAATTTTCTAAAGGACACATTTACTTCAGGAAAATTTTTTGAGACAATTTTTTTGAAGGCAGATTTCTTTCAAAACTTTTGACCTAAAGCAAAAGACCTTGTCCAAAGCCGAAGGGCATCTTCCAAAAGCCAAAAACACTTACAAAATTTTTGAAGGGTTATTATCAACAAAATAGACCAAACAAATAAAATCAAAGGGTACTTTCCTTTTGGAAAAAAGCATTTTTAAGAAAGCTGAAGGGCACTTTTCTTGTTAAAAAGGGGGAATTTTGAGAACCCAAAGGGTCCTTTCCCTTAGAAAAAGATACCTTTTCAAGATGAAGGGTCCATTTCAAAAAAATTTAAGGTTTTTTATCAAAATTTTGAAAGGTACTTTCCCTTCAAAAAAGGACACTTAGCAAAAGTCTAAAAAAATTGTCTAAAAGCAAAAAGGTCAAAGGAAGTTGTTCAAGGGAATATTATTCAAGGAAAAAAGTCTAAAGACATGATTTCCTTCAGATAAAGCATCGAAAGGAAAAAAAATAAAAGGATTAATGACATTCATGTCAGTGTCAAAGTTCAAGCTTAGAAATTAGTTATTAGGATTCAAATATCCCATGATGGGCCTGCAAATGTGAAAATCTAAACCCCTATAAGTAGCTATTTCAATTTGAAAAGCATGAGACATTTACATAAAAATCAAAGATGGGTCTCATAAAATAGGCATTTTATACCTAATAAATATCAAAGGAAGTTATGTAATCTATGGACTTACATCAAAATAAATGGATACAAGAAAACCAATGTCCTTAGATTGGTTTTTCATCTATAGGAAAGATCTAGTCCAGGTTTCAAAGTAGGATCTGGTAGGTACAATTAATGGAGAGGCCCTCATTCTTTGACATGGCCATCATCTCCATCAAATATCTACTTAATGTAGAGGCAACATGGTTTGGTCTAGAATTAAATATATGGGGATTTCATTCTTATACATGCAGGACATGCAAAGTGAAGGAACACACTAAGTTTGTAATGCAAGGATCAAATCATTCACACTTGATAGAAACATAAAACTACCTTTGACATGGCTCTCTCAGCTCCAAAAATGGAGACTTGATTGCACAAGGGGATTGTGGAGATTTATGGTGATCTTGGATGATTTAGCTCATGGTTAAGGTAGTTGCATTCTTTAACTGCAAAAGAGCTTAAGGACAATAGCAAGGATCTCAGTCATTATGATCCCCTCTCCATCATATCATGCAATCCCCCTCTTCTCTCATCATTTTTTGTTATATATATATATATATATATATATATAGTATTTTGAGCCTTAAAAGAGATCCCTTGATTGACGATAGAGTTACTCTATCAAAATCACCTTGTAACACTCTCTTGAAGAAATAAGATAAACTTTTTTATTCTATTTTAGAGAAAAGTGTGTATTATTGGGGTTTTAAATTGAAAAATTTATATCTCTTTTCATCATATGTAAATCTTCCATGCACCTTTCTTCAATTATTTTGGTTCCTTATAGGTTATGTGAAGTGTTATACATTGGTGCCTTCTTAAAGTGTCACAAGTTTATAGTGTCTCATATAGATCTATTTCTTTCTATCCTTTAAATTGTAGGGTTTTACTTTGACCTCCATGCAAATACTTATGCATGTGGTTTTGAGATAGGATTAGATTAGTCTATGTCTTGATTAAATTCATTAGTAGTCATTAAGCCTTCTAGGCTAAAAATGGATAATTCCATATTTGGTGCATCACCATCCTTAGCTTAGGTTCCCATTTCATGTTATCTTTCTCTCTCATTTTCTTAGTCAGTAGTATATTCTAGTGTGTGAAACAAACCAAAGTGAATCATCTAAGGAGCTAGCCTATTAAAAATCCTAGAGGTTCAACCTCACTATAGGATACCCATAGCTTGAGGTTGTTCTAATATTATAGTTGGGAGTGAGAGAGCCTAAAAAAATCTCCCATAAGGGTGTAATTCTATACTACAACAATCTATGTTAAGGATGAAATCCTTAATACTAGGGTGAACCACCATTAAAAATATCTTATTTTTAGACACCATGTGTTTGAACTTATTTATACCTCTCATGACCATAAGTAAATTTTTTTCAACAAAAGTGTGCTTTTATTTATACCCCTCCAACTCTTGATGAAAGAAGGCTATGGGTTGCTCTAGGCCTTCACTATTATATTTCATGTGCATATTATAAATAATGTCACTTGTAGATAAGTCATACATGAACAAATATTTTTTAAAATTATGGTTAAAGAGGGAGTGATCTTGGGAAATAGACTACTTGATAGACTCAAAACTTATCTTACCCTCTTTGATCAATGATAACTCCTTGTGTTTCTTAAACATGCAATTTAGAGGCCTCACTAATTCTAAAAACCTAGGTATGAATCTTATAATGAATTTTATTTTTCTAAATAATCTTTATAATCCCTTATTATATTTGAGAAATGATAAGGCAAGGATTGCATATATTCTTTTAGGGTCAATGGAGAGGCCATATTTTGAAACAACATATCTTAGATGTTTTCCCTCATGAACTATAAATATACATTTTAGGGGGTTCAAGGAGAACCCAAACTACCTGTAGCTATAAAACACTAACCTAAAATGTGTCAAGTGATCCTTATGATACTTAGAGAGTATAATGATGTCATCAAGGTAGATGATAACCATCTTATTTACTATCCTTTGGAAGACCACATCCATTTCCCTTTGGAAGGTAACCCCTATATTGGATAGTCTAAAGGGCATATTATTATAGTAAGCATCCCACTTAGTTGTGAAGGTAGTTTTGTGGTGATCTTCCTCCCTCACTAATACCTGATTTTACCCTAAGTATCCATCAAGTAGGTAAAACCTTTTTGATCCTACAACTTTTTGAAGAATCTAATCCATAGATGGTAGAGGGTAGTGGTCTCTTAGTTATACCTTGTTGAGATCCATAAAGTCCACACACAACCTTATCTCCCAATTTTTATTCATCATAGGCACAATATTTTCCACCCATGAAGATTTTTTTATGGGGAAGATAATATTGGATTCAATAAGCTTTGTTAACTCCTTCCTCATAAGGATCTCAATATTGGGGTTGACTAGCCTTTGGTTTTATCTCAAAAGATTAGAAATTGCCACCAAATATATTGTATGATAAGCTAAAATAGGGTCAAACCCATTAAATTCATGATATTCCCAAGTAAAAATATGTTTAAATTCTTGACATAATGCTATGAAAGTTGCATTCTCTTATTTGGTATTCAACTTTCCTAGTTTGAGTAGCTTGTCTTTGAATATGACATTTTTTTCATGGTGTTACTCCTTAGTGGATATGTTTATATTATCATTCCTTAGATGGTAATTTTAATTGCATATAATCTCTAATGTTACTAATCCCTTAGGTTTCTTAATTTTTCTCAATTGGACAATTTTGTCCCCATATTGATGTTGCAATCTGCTTTGATTCTTTTAGCAGAGTTTCACCTCATGTTAAAATAAAAAAGAAGTTTGATTATCAATTTCAAACACTTTCCAACTTAAATCATTGCCATGTATTGAATTCCTACATACCACCTTAATTTAGAATTTCTCTTTCATGTCTGTGAACCCTCTTTGTATGTCATATTGTGCTTTAATGGCTGATAATCGATCTACATGTTGATTGGCCTCTTTAGGAATGGAGTGGATGTTAAAGGCTTGAAATTCCTCCAATAAATCCCAAAATTTGTGTTTATTGTCCTTTAAGAGTGTATTCTTGATGGTAATCTAAAATCTTACCTACTACACCACTAACTCATTATCTCCCATAACTTGCATGAGTTTGATGCATCTATTTCTTATCCATTGTAGACCATGGATGAGGTCCTCATATTTTGTTGTATTGGAGGTATAACTAAATTTAAATATTAGGTTAGAATATTAACTTTTATTATAAGGGGAGATAAGCATGACATTTACCCTAATTATATTCTTAGATCTAGAGCCATCAAAGAATAAGTTGCATCATCCTTCATGATCTAACTGTAAAAACCCTTTTGTATTTAGATCATACTTTAGACCCAATTTATCTGCTATGGACTTAGGCAGAATAAAAGTGTTATCCCCACTATCTATCATGAAGTTATGCACTAGGGAATCTCCTATGATGATTGAGAGATAGAAGGGAGGCATTTTTAATACCTTAAGTTCTTGGGACTCATGAAGTTGATTGGAATTAGTGAGGACCACACTTACCTTTTTTATTGTTTGTCCAAGATATGTAGTTTAGAAAGTTCTTCTTAAAGGAGATCCTTTTACCCCAAAATGAGCAAGGTGTCTCACATAGGGATAGTAACATGGACCTTCTTCATCTGATCTATAATGTTAAGATGAGGGCTATCTACCTTGGACTATAACTTAAGAAAATAATTATTATTTGGAGTTTATGTGAATTAAGGTATGAAAGGACCTCTATGATTCTTCCCTTTCCTATCTTGCATTAGTTGAGTTGATGGTGTCTTAGGTGATTCATATTGAGCAGTAGACCCTGGGATATTTTAGAGGTGTAGAGGAGTCCCTTTCAAGTCCCAATCCATCATAAACTACTCTTACCTTATCCCTTATATGGGTTATAACTGAATTTTCTACCTTAGATACATTTTGACCCTGATTGGTTGCCACTTATTCAAAGGCATGCTCACCTTATTAAAAGTTAACAAAGATAGTTTTAGATGGTTATTTACTCTCACTTTCCCCTTATTGACTTGGAATCTTATATTTGATTATGAAGGGAGTGTCTCCATATAGAATAGGAGGCCCTTCTTTGTGTTGTGCATGAGGTTTATTATCATGTGTTGGAAGAGATGAAACCTACTGCATGAAAGATGCTTGATAAAAACAACCACTTAGAGCCACTAACATATCATGTGGATGAACCCATTGAGATTCCATTTTATCTCTTGAGAATAATTGTTTTGAATTGGAACTAGGGATTTATAACTACTAGCTTTGTTGGGATTATAGTTGTTATATGGCCTTGCTTGAGTGATCTGCACTTGACCTTGTTGATTAGGCTAATAGGAAGTCTTTTATACTAGTATGGATGATAGGGGGATTGGTAAGGTGCTTGATAAAGTTTTTGGGGTGGGATTTTGTTCCTTTATAAGGTCACTATATTACTATTTTGGTGCTTGATCATCCCTTTAGTCTTTCCCAACCTATTTCCTTCATTGACATATTATGATCATGATTGGTTGGTACTAGTAAAGGATCAATGGTAGGCATACGGGGTTGAATTTTTAGGAAAAATTGTATGAGGGGTCTTAGAATGAGATTACCTACTTGGACTAAGAAATTTTATACCCTTATGGTCACATCATAAGCTTTTGGTAGAGTGCTTACCCCATGAAATATAGTATGACTGCCACATTAGAATTTAGAGCTCTTAGGTAGTACAAGAATTCATAATTGGGGGTAGGCTTGATGACTATGGGGAACTTGTCCTAGATTTTTAAAAACATATAGTTGAAATATACCATAATTGTTTTGGGATACCTTTTAATTGTGGTGAGATGCTCTACTAAAGAGATATAGTCACTCATATCCTCAAAATATTTTCATGAATTCTCTCCAAATTAATCCTAGGTATTAATGGATGTAGGTATTAAACCCCTATAACACTAGAGTTATTTAACCTTCAAAGAAGTGGCCAATAATCTCATAGCTACATAATCTTCAGTCACATTATGGACTATCTTTTTTTTTGGCTATGTATGCAATATGTTTAGTAGGGGTAGTTGAGTTTTATCTTATGAAATAGTGAAAGATTTTGAGGGCAAAAATAGGTATGTCATCAAATTGATTGAGGTTTAAGGGGTTACCACTATTGAAGGGCACAAAGGCTTGTATTATAAGCTTAGACATTAGAGTTATAAGATTTATAGTAGTGTTTTTTTGAGAAAAATTAGGAGAGTTAGGGGGTGTAGTATTGGGATTAAACCTAGAATATCTCTTTCTCCTTGTAAAGTCTAATGAAAAATCAATAAATTTAGTATCCTTACCTTTTGAGGAAGATAGTGTGACCATTTTTTCATGTAAATTGACTACATATATACCACTAAAGTCCTCAAATCCCTTTGATGTTACCCAAGTCTAAAAATTCATACTCCAACTCACTTGAATATTGGTCCCACCAGGCATACTAGAACTGTTAACACTCTAAGATGTACCCTTTAAATGAGATAGTTCAATTCTCTTCAAGCTTGGGGTAACATGGGATTGGTTTAAAGGTTTTGGGTGACATATAGGAAGACCAAACCTCTAGGTTATGAGGCTAGATCCCTTGGTACTTCAACTTAAACTCTCTTCCTAAGACTTAATAATGTTGGGATGAAAAGAGATAGAGTGAAAACATGAAAGAAACCTATTCTAAGGATGGTGATGGACCAATGTTCATTTATCCTCTCTTGACTAATCTTAAAATAACACTTTTTGAATCAAATGAAAGATTAATGACTAAATAGGCTTCTTGATAAACTCCTAGACATAAGTGTTTCATGTGAAGGCTATGTGGAAGGTCTTCAACTTGAAGGCAATGGAAAATAGGCCTACTTTAGGCACTATCAACCAACTGACTCTATAATACACTACCACACTCTAACACATCACATGTCTAGCATAGGAAGAAAATATAATAACTAGGTGAAGGAGAGGACCTGTAAAGGAGAATAAACATCATAATTTTTACAAGTAAACCATAACAAACTAATGCTAACAAATAATTTTGTAACTAATAATTTCTTATTGATTCTCAAGGTTCCAGATGAAATTTGGAAAAGTTTTGCTACACCTAGTCAATGATGAAAATAAAGGCCTTAAGGACTAGATATATAAAATTATAAGTAAGAGAGATAAGGTAATATTTGTATACTAGTGTCATGAAGAGGCCATAATGGTCATAACCCACTCACACAACAACCTCCACACTCCTCCAAGCATTATTTGAGTTGACTAGTGCCTTGAATGAGAAATTTGGGGAATTAAAGTCTATTCTTAGAAATGTTTGAATCATGAAGAGCATATACATGCCATACATAGTTAATTACTTCTCCTCTAATTAGTTACCAAGCATTGAAATGGTCTAATTAGGCCTCTACCATAAAGAATTAAGTAGCTACCTTTTTCTCCATATTGGCCATGTTCAATAAATTATCTAACTCATTCATAAAGACCATAGACATAGATATTTATCAAATTAAGGAGAAGTTACAGAGGTTTTATGATGAATCATTAACTCCATAATGGGGTTTTATGCCCATGAGCTTCCTCATTTTGTTGGCTAAGTAGGCTTATAGACAAGTAGCCTAGTCTCTTGCCCATTCACTCTTTGGATGGTTATGAGAATTGAAACAATCATTCAAGATAAACAAATGATCTTGATTTAGATTTTAACCAACCTACTATATCAATATTTAGGCTTCAAAATATTTCACACCTCCATCTTACCCCTCATAGACGACTAGGTCATCTTTACTACCTTCTACAGACTGGCTATTTGGTAAGCACTTAAAGAAGCATTTATATTTAAAGTTTTAGACATTTTATGATTTTAAAAGGTGAAAATAGTCTCAAAACACCCCTTATAATTATTGGAAACCTTTGACCAAGTCTTTCACTTTGTTTTATATTTAAATCCTTATAAAAATAGAGTTCCTAGTGTTATCTATATAATGTTTGTACAAATTAGTACTATAGCTGGGGTCTCATATGAGTGGAATATATCACCCAAGTGTTTACAAGGTGATTTCAATGCATTTTGATGCATTTTTTTCTAAAATAATCCCAATCAATTCCTATTTAGGGTTTTACGGAGGTTTAAAAGGGTTTTATATTCTTAACAATGGTTCATAGAGGTTAGGGACTTAACCTCTAAACCAATGCCACTAATATATTATGGATAAAGTTCCTCAACTTCTTCCAAAGTGATCGTCTCCCCATGTACTCATTTTTTATATTTATGTACTTTCTAAATTGCCTCTCAGGTGAGAAATGAGCATTTTGAATAGTCCTATGACACTTTGAAGCAAAAATGACCAACTGTGGCCCTTCCCTTGCAAACCAGAGTAACTCACACATATAAAATAACTTGATGAACATTTATATAAAGTTATAATATGTCATATAAACTCCTTTTATCTTCTAATTTAACCTTCAAGTGGCATTGCCTTAGGAAGGTGTTAGATCATCATGTTTGAATGTAGGGTTCTTGAATTATGACCCTAAGCTATAGTTGTGAGGCACTTAGCCACTTTATCAAACATAGAATACACCATTGAGGGCCCTTATTTTCATGTCCCCTTTTCAGTTGACATGTTCTGAGTTCATGGTTATCCTATTATGCGACTCTCGTAGGCTGATAGGATGGTTAGAGGGTCTTGATGGAGATTAGCATGGCTTCGTTTAGTAGAATTTTTCCAGTTGGATTTCGTTTGGGCTCGATTGGACATGTATTGAGGGAGATATTAATATTTGATTGATTTAATCAAATATTAATTATTTGGTCTAATTTTAATTTAGAAACCCTAATTCTAATTTAAGAAAACCCTAATTAGGGCAAGCATATCTTTTGAGGGTATACGGGTTTCTCATGGAGGCCATTATTGATTATGCATTGATTATTGATTTTTGATATTGAATAATTCTTCTGTGAAGATTGAACCAAGGGTTCCAGGATTCCATTTGCATTGGAGAACGTTCCCTCTTCAGTGTGTGTGATTTAGAGGCTATAAAATATTAGCTGATCTATTGCCAAATTGAGAGATAGCTTCACACAGAAGTTATCACAGATATTCTAGGTATTTATTTCTTTATGTTTTGATTCAAATAAATTATACAGATAGAGATCTTATATATTAGAGCCACATATCTTCAAATCAGGGGTTGAAACCAGATAGGTTGTGATTAATTGGTGGCCGTACAAAGGCTGTATAGGTCCGTACAGATCCACTCAGATACTGACATCAGCAAATAGAGATCCCCAGTGACCGACATCGGCTGACTGAAGACTGACATTGGCAGAGAAGGACCGACTGAGACTGATGTCGGCAGTATATCAATCGATGTTAGTGACTATGTGTTTGACATAGAAAGCTGAGTTGTCCTAGAATTTAGGTTTCATTTCCAGATTTGAAAAAGTTCAGGGTTTTAAGACCATATTTTAATATTCTTTAATATGTATGAGAGGAGACTGTAATTGTAATTATCTGAACAAGTGATAAGATATTTGATTGGTAGATAAGAGATTTACTGTGGTTTATTGTTTATCTAAAGTTATTCTACAAGATTGTATCTTTGTTCAAAACTGTTTGTGTTTCTATATTCCCTATTAGATTGGGGACATTACAGTGGTATCAGAGCTAAATCCTGCCATCCTGAGGGTTTGAAAATCTTATGCAGCCACAAGAGTTGGAACCACATAGGTATAACACACGTATTAGAGCCTTGCTTGAAGGTACCCAGTTGTTAGAACAATAGCCGATTATCATGAGTGACAGACGTGAGGGTAGCCCACCTAGGGGCCACTGACATAATGATGATCTGGGTACCAGAGAAACCTACCGTGAGATGACACAGGCACTACAGGCACTAACTACTATGATAAGGAAGATGAACCCACCTGATAGATAGAATGGGGACCAAGGAGATAACAGGAGTGCTACGATTAATCAGAGACCCCAACAGGCCCACTCCAGAATAGCGGATAGACCTACACATCCTACGTTTGTGCAAGAGGAACCAAAAGTTCCAGCAGAGGAGGAGGCAGGAAATTCCCCATTTGCAAATGTTTACATGGCTGCAAATGATGAGTGGGACTTATTACCTCCTCATGTTCAAGAGAGGACGTCCTTTGATCATTTTGTTAATCTGAGGAGAGAGCACTACAGATTGGTTAGACAGGACAGGAGGCCTAGAGTTCAATTCAGTGAGCTGAAGAAGGCTACTAGCAAGCTTTCTTTGACTACTTTTGACGGCAGTGGCAAGATGACAGCTCAAGCTTGGGTTCATAAGCTTGACACCTTTTTGGAATTGAGACCAATGATAGAGATAGAGGCCATCAAATACACCACTTTGCACTTGGATGGAGTAGCACATGATTGGTGGTACCATGGTATGGTAACACTTTAGCATAACTAGGTAACAAAATACCAGGACTTTATGGATAGATTGGTTGAGTGGTTTGATAGGAAAGATCCTGAGGTTTACTTTTGAGATTTGGCACAATTGAGACAAACAGGTAACTTGGAGTCCTTCATTGGTGAGTTTCAGAGATTGGCACTCATGGTGCCCAATATTTCAGAGCGTAGATTGGTAGTTCTCTTCATGGAGGGATTGATAGAACCATTGAGAGGTTGGATCAAAGCCTTTGATCCTCCTTCATTATAGGTAGCTATGAAGAAGGCACATAGTATGGAGATGGCATCCCCATCCAATAAATTTAACTCCAGAGGTACTTCTTCATCTAGAGACCATAAGTGCTCCAACAGAGATACAGAGAGACCGGATTTCAACATAGATAAATCAGGTGTAAAGAATGATTCAAAGGGCAATCTAACACCACCACCTTTAGATCATGAGGCACTTAATGATCCACATAGGAATAAGCTTTGCTTCTACTGCAAAGGTTCATATGATATCCATCACGATTGTCCTTTGAGGCCTAAGGGCAAGGTGAATCGTGTGATGTGGGCATATTATGAGGATTTAGATTCAGAGGATTCCAAACAACAAAATAGTTCTAATGGGGTAGAGGTAGAGGCTTCAGGGCCTAAGGTAGAGGTAGAGTTAGAGCTTCACATACAAGAGGCACGCCTATCTAGTATTCAGTCGGATGAGTCATTTAGACTCCGTGGAGTTTTGGCAGGGCAGAAGGTTATCACCCTTCTTGATACAAGAGCCACACATAATTTCATAGATGTTAGATTTGTGGAGAAGTGTGGACTCACTACCAAAGATTTTGAGGGCATCAGAGTTAAGGTAGCCAATGGTCACTCTCTTAGGTGTGAGCGTATGATTAGAGACCTCCCATTGCGCTTGAAAAACTATGAGTTCAAGGCTGATTATTATGTGGTGAACATGGGGGATATAGACTTAGTCTTGGGTATGAAGTGGCTTCATTAATTTAAGGAAGTTACTCTTCATCTCAAGGACATGGAGGTTCTATTTGATGTTGATGGAAAGACACATATTCTTAAGGCAATACAGGGCAGCAGCTTCAAATATATGTTTTTTCATCGGATGGAGATACCTATACCACATGACATGATAGAGTGTGATGACGAGTGCACATTGGCACCAACACAGGAGAGATATGAGGACGAGCTTGGTCTTGAGGTGAGTTTAGTTCAAGAGTTGTCACATGTGGTAGGGACTCAACTTTTTGTTACAGTCAGGTCACAGGTTGATGATGATATGACTATTTCTAGCCTTCACAATCCAGTTTTAGATATTATTCAGGTAAGGAGTTCGCTTGCTGATTTTCATTTATGGATTGGATTTTGGGGTGCTTATCTTAGTAATAGAGATGATGTGATGCCATTAGATGAGATTTGGGATGGAAATGGCATGGAGTTCATGTTAATTGACAGTGGTGGAGATCATGACTACATTTGGGATCCAGGTGGATTGATTGATTTGTCATTCAGCGATTTCTTGAGGGCAAGCAATTCTAGGAGGGGCGGATTGTCATGTCCCCTTTTTAGTTGACATGTTCTAAGTTCATGGTTAGCCTATTATGTGACCCTCATAGGCTGATAGGATGGTTAGAGGGTCTTGATGGAGATTGGCGTGGCTTCATTTAGCAGAATTTTTCTAGTTGGCTTTCGTTTGGGCTCGATTGGACATGTATTGAGGGAGATATTAATATTTGATTGATTTAATAAAATATTAATTATTTTGTCTAATTTTAATTTAGAAACCCTAATTCTAATTTAAGAAAACCTTAATTAGGGCAAGCATATCTTTTGAGGGTATAAGGGTTTCTCATGGAGGCCATTATTGATTATGCATTGATTATTGATTTCTGATATTAAAGAATTCTTCTGTGAAGATTGATCCAAGGGTTTTAGGATTCAATTTGCATTGGAGAATGTTCCCTCTTCAGTGTGTGTGATTTAGAGGTTGTGAAATATCAGTTGATCTATTGCCAAATTGAGAGATAACTTCACACAGAAGTTATCACAGATATTCCAGGTATTTATTTCTTTATGTTTTGATTCAAATAAATTATACAGATAGAGATCTTTTGTATTAGAGCCACATATCTTTAGATCAAGGGTTGAAAACAAACAGGTTATGCTTAATTGGTGGCCATATGAAGTCCATACAGGTTCGTACAGATCCACTCAGATACCGACATCGGCAAACAGAGATCCCCAGTGACTGACATCGGCCGACTGAAGACTGACGTCGGCAATATATCGACGGACGTCGGTGACTATGTGTTTAACACAGAAAGTTGAGCTGTCCTAGAATTCAGGTTTCATTTCTAGATTGCAGAAGTTTAGGGTTTTAAGATCATATTTTAATATTCTTTAATATGTATGAGAGGAGACTGTAATTGTAATTATCTAAACAAGTGATAAGATATTTGATTGGTAGATAAGAGATTTACTGTGGTTTATTATTTATCTGAAGTTATTCTACAAGATTGTATCTTTGTTCAGAACTGTTTGTGTTTCTATATTCCACTTATATAATTTATATTAGTTTTATCAAGCCATTTACCTTATTTTATATGCATACAGTCTCCCACTTGGGTATCCAATCCTATCTAAAAGTAGTTATCAGGCATGGAGGCCCTTGTAAGTGGCTAATTTGAAATTATTTAAAACCTTTGGGACTCTTTCCTTCATCAAAAACCTATAACATACATGGATCCTTTTGAAATCCTTGATTATGGGCCCAAATTAGATCTCTTAGGCTTGATCTGTATAGTACATATCTTGTACATGCCAACCAATATGTTATCTAAGTGCTTAGGGGATCTAGGAAGACCATTAAGACTATTTCACAGTCCAATCACCTTGTTTAGATGAATTTAAGGGAATAATTTTTTCATTGGGTCTGAGTTAAGGTTTAAGAAGGGTTTTGGAGTTCCACCATCATAATAATGGTTCATATAGTATAAACCTCTAAACCAAAACCTCTTGATGAACTTCTAGCTTACTGATCCCTTCATATCTTGTAAATAGCCTTTTGTCCAATACAAGTTATGTGTGGAGATATGAGAAAAATATGGTGTGTCTTGATCTTTATGTTATGTAGTTTTTATACGTTACTTTCTTAACATTAATTCATAGAGCTAGGCCCTTGAAGTGAATTCTTTTCTTCATGTATTTTTAGTCTATAGGGTTTCCCAACTTCCCCTAAAGGTCCTATTCTTGACTCCCTTTGTGGTCAAATATATGAGTGTTGGAAGGTGCAAATTGACATGGTTTCTTAAAAAAATGGAGCTCGAGAGGGGGTAAAACTAAAATAAACTATTCCATTGCATTCCCTTACTTTAAAAACCTTATCTAGGGTCTAAAACATCTTCATATACCCCCACACTACATTGAGTCTTTCTAGAGGTTTGGATTTGCCTTTGAAGTGAATATGGAGCCTCGTAGGTTCATGGTGGTTTTAAGCCTTGAATATATGATTGATTTTTGGAGCCTCACCTACCCATAGATGCATCTATAGCCTCAATTTTTTTAAAGAAGCCTCCTCAGTCTAGTATCCATATTCTTCACATGATCCTATCTACTCATACCATCTCATCAACCCTACTCTTTGTTTTAGCCTACCTTAATCATTAATATATAGTGTATGAGCCTGAAGTAGTTGATATTGACAACCTAATAAATCTCCTTTATCTCCTTATAGGCATGGAATCAGGGCTCAAACATCACATTTCAATTCTTGACTATATCTCTAAGGTTTATCTTCTTTAAATCTACCAACAAGGTCGATTTACATAGTCATACATAAGGACTTTGTTTCCTGAGTATGCAACTTAGATCAGGTAGCCACCCTATAATAATATCACCATCATGTGAAGGTTTGAGATATACATGTGTCTACATCACCTTGAGGTTCCCATTTATATGTTCTTATCATACCATTCACTTTAATTATGTATTCCAAACTAACTGAGAAATGTTAGCTCACTATGCATATTTGGAACATCTTGTTTAGTCACTTGTTCATGTCTCTTTCCCTTAGTCCATCATCTCCATGACTTGACCACCTTATTACTTTGTTTTTTCTCTCATTATGTGCATATAAGTCTCATACTTAGGGTAAGATTTAGATTATCAATAGTATTGTAGGTACTAATTTATGTGTATTGACTCTCAAGAAGTCTATTGAATAGACCTCTAAGCTAGAAGAAATCCTCCATTTTTATACTTGATATCCCTATGTCCTTCTTCATGCTTGAGTCCATCCCATCAAGATAGTCATCTACTTAGTACTATCAATTTTTATGCTTGAGATTCATGTGCATATAATGACTTTGAAGGACTTTACAAGGTGGGTCTGAGTTATTTCTTGTAGGTGATGATTTTCTCCCTCAATAGGGCTTAAAATGGCATATGTCCATTTCCTTATGGTATTGATAACTCTTTATAGGATTATAGTGTATTTAGGCTTGGATTCTAAGTTTTGAACTTGGGTACAGGGTAGTGAACTATGAGTGATGACTTTTAAGGTCACATGGAGCTTAAGACTTTAGATTCAAATTTTGTAATGAGGTAGGTTGACAATGATGAGGATATCAAATGGCAGAGACTCTTTGAGGGCTTGAATTGAAATATGGACTCATAACCAAAATGATATACAATGACCCTAGGCATATATACACATATAACCAAAATAATAAAATACTTTGAGGTCATTAATGAGGAATATATTATGAGAAATAGAAACCTAGGAGTATTTTAAAACCTCAAACTCTGCTAAACATCATTAGTTTCTGCTAAACAAGAATGTGAAGGTGTTTGAGAGAAAATAAATAATTTATTAGTCTTTGAGACCATAATGAGGTTTTAAAATATTGAGATAAAGATACTTTGGTATAAATAAAATACTTATTGTTTTCCTTTACTATGTTTTGATAACCTCTAAGGCACTATCATGCAACATTTTACCTTTCCTTGTAGTGAAACCCAAACTTGCAGGTAATCTCACATAGAAACACCACTTGAGAGAGTTAGAGGTCCATATATACATTAAAATCAAACTAATAAGACCTGAATAACTTCAAGTCACCATTATTTCTCCTTAAAACACTAATCACTTTCAAATATATGTACTAAATACCCTTTCTCACCAATGAAACCTTGCTTATAGTATGTAAATAGTGGTAGCTTAGATGTTCCTTACTTCCATTGGCCCACATGTGTGAACCAAGAGTGGAAGATGCCATAGGAGGACCCTGTAGTACTGGATAAAACACATATAATCACTAATTTTATCAAAAAGACCAATAATTCATTAAAATTGTCCTTCATTTTTAGCCCTATGTAGATGAAGATGGTAACTATATTGTCAACTTATTAGTATTTATTCATACAACACAGAAGACTAATCTTGAAATGAATGCCCATGATTGGAAGGTCATTAAGTCTATTTTATTTGTCCAAAATCATGGACCCTCACCCTCTCTCTCTTGTATGAATTGAGCACAAACCTTAAGTGCTTTCCATGTCTACCAAAGATCTTAGTGGAGGAAGTGAATCGGGTTTTGGCCCTAAAACACCTAGATTTATTTATTAGATGCTTGTGTTAAACTCCCTTTGTAGACCCATGACTCCATATAAGAAATATTATACTAGAGAAATCCATACCACTCTAAAAACTCCTATAACCTACAAATTTATTACATTTTTTTAGATCATGAATCACAATTAGCAGCCAAGAGGAGGGAAAATAGGGGTTAGACAATGTTTGAAAACTCATGGTAAAACTTGAGAAGTTGAAGAGGCACATTTTCACATGTATGGGGAACATTTAGTGGAAATTAAGTGTGTTTACTTGTGGTGATCATGGGGGTATGTACAGGTATATTTGATGGTTATAGTGGCCTTTTGAGGTCAAATATAATAATTTTAAGGCTAAATACTTTATTTTTTAGACAATATATATAGCTTCAAGAGGAGATTTAAAATTAATATCATTTAAAAACTTATTAAAAGACCTTAGAACTTTATAAATACATAATTTAGGCTATCATGCACCTTAAAAACTTTCTTAAAACTTGTGATCAAGTCATACCTTGCATATCTTGAATATACTAGAAAGAGTCATGATGAGTCATCAATTGTAACATTGAATCAAATAGATCATTTCAAATTTAGACTATTGAGACCACTTAATGACCTATTATGTACCTTCACATATGTCTAAACACAAGGAGAACACTTGACCCAAGTTAAAATAGGGAGTAGAGACAACCATTATGTGTTTCATGACATAAAAGGACATTAGACCTAATATCCATGACATGAAAATCAATGATCTTGATTTGGACCATATTAACATGTATAACATAATAAGGGTGACAAAAATTTATGTTACTAGGTTTTCATGAATGGGTTTATTCCTTTCTAGGCCTAGGGGTATAAAGTAGTCAACAATGCTTATATCTACCCAACCTATAGGTACACCTCCTTTGATGACTTATCAAATTTTCAACATTAAATACCAAGAGGTATAAGCTCTTTTACAAACTATAATTTTTTTGAAAACTAAGGTTAAAAATATTGAACAAAATTATATTAAATCACCTTATGGTATTGATTCACAAGGGGTGTTGCAAAAACATTTTTACTAAAGATATATTTGGACCCCTTACTAGCTAGTTTTGTTTCACCTAAGTTTACATTTTATGATGCAAAGGATGGTCATAAATATAATATTTGATATTTTTATGTGGCATGCCTTGATTATGCCTCAAATGATAAAATTTTGACCAAATTATTTCCAAGATTTCTTAGGGACTATGTTTTTAGGTGGTTCTATGATTTACCTATCCAATCATTGAAGACATTCAAAAATATTAATGTTTAATTTTTGGCACATTATCTATTAATAGTATTTAAAAGGTTTACTATGTACAAATTAAAAAACTAAAACAAGGAAACAATGAACATATCAATGAATATGTCTTGAGATACACGATAATGTTGGATAAAATGACCAATCTTATGGCAGATAAAGAGCTTCAAAACATATTCAATCAAAGTTTTATTGCTCATATATATGATTTAATCATGCTCAAAAGTTTAAATATTTTTATGACTTATGTTATGTTGTTCGGGACCATTAAAATAAACTTATCTCATTGAAGAAAATTAAGTATGTAGCAAACACATCAACTATGTCTACAAATAATACCAAGTTTACCATCAAACCAAGTTACAAGGTAAAACCTCCTAAAATTAAAAAAGAAACAACTAACATGGTTAATGTGGTGTCATAATAATGTAATAATCTTGTCTTATCTAATACACCATGTAGATAATTTACATGCTTACCTGTGTCTCCCACTTCATTACTCCTATAGCTTGTAGAGTGTCACCTCATATCTCTCCTTCATTTGATAAATGTTAATATGGTTAGACCTCTACCCAAAGGGTATGCTTTTAATGCTTATTATGATTATCACCAAGTTATTGGGAATTATGTGAATAATTATTTTTACATTAAATCATAAGATACATGACCTCATCAATGACCAAAATATTACATTTGATGATCCTCTAAAGGAAACAAGGTTCACAACCTAAAGATCACCAAAAATAGAAAATATTTAACAATCCTTTACAACACCATTAAAAATATTAAAGTGAAAAAGGAATATAATGCACATAATCCTCCATCAAATTATGGGAACCCATTGGATGGGATTATTGGTATTTATATGTGGCATACACCTCCTATGGTTAAGAATGCTAGATTACTTTCAAAGTTAGTGAGATTAGGGATGATGATTCAGATATTCATTCATTATTCATTAGAGGATACCTTGACCACCATTGATGTAGTGAATATGCATAAATATATCCATAACCATTACCTTGGATTTGATCTCTGACTTGAATGCCTTCTATAACTTTGATTTGATTCATCTTGCAGTTACCTTGATTTTCTCCTATTAAACTCTTGTCTATTCTTGCCTCCAATAGTATTTTTAGTCACCTTTCATGAATTATCCCATTTAAATATATTTAATACCTCTCTCCTATTAACCATATAAATTATCTCTAATCATCACCATTATTATTATCTCATGAACCATTTCCACTACTTCACTCTCCATTCTTTGTTTTAGCTTGCTCTATTTCATATAGCTTATTAGGTCCAAAGCTCTAACTCATTATTTAAATTTTATAGAATTATGAATAGGGCCCCTGTGTCCATTACTTTGCATATTTTCAACTATCAAACTCATCCAAACAAATAACACCAAATATAAAGTTAGAATTATTACCCAACTATCTCTTTCCTCTTTAAGGATTATTGTCTAGTAACCATCTTTTAGTATAAATCTCCTAGGTTTAAAAGAGACATAAGGATTTACCAAAAAATAAAACCATATTTGTATACCCATTAATCCCTTCATATTTCAAACAAATTTTCATGACTCAGCTCCCTTAGAAGACCTACTAGCTCACCCTATCTCTTCTTAAATTAGGTCTCTTTCTAGTAGCATTATTTTGAGACAAACCTAGTAGTTGGGAATAATATATAAATATTATGATCTAAATAAGGGAACTATAAATTAAAATTTATCCCATTATAACTCCTCACAAATTTATTTGACACAAATCCCAAATTATACCATTGAACTCAACACTTATTTCTCTCTTTTAGGTCTCTTAGGCCTAGTTTAAGGACATAGGTAGGGAAAACAAATTATACAATACCATATAAATTAAAAAACACAAAAATATTAAATATTAGGTAAAATTACATGATATATATATTTTTTTTTGAAAATTTAATGGTTTAAACACCGTATATTCCAATTTCAATCTCAAAACGCTATATTGGTCTACACACAAGCCTGTATAGGCCAAGAGCACATAATAGGGGTTTAAATGATATACATAGATTTTAAAGAACTTAAAAAAAATATAATGGGCATGACTTGAATTTCTCCACCTTTTCCAAAATATATATATCCAAGAATGAACACACTAGGCCTCTAACTTGAAATGTTACAGAATTCTAGGAACACTTATGATAGGATTGTGTAATCAGTAAGGGAATTTGAATTAGATACAAGTTTATAATATTATATTTATCATTAAAAAATGTTAAATACATAAAATGAATTATTTAAAACACTTTATAAATTTAAAACACCTAATTAAACTCTCCAACACCTCTGTTTGGTTAAGTCTTGACCATGTACTTAGCATAAAATTATTTTAAAAAGGACTGTGTACCATATAATGAAAGTGTGGTTGATTATTAAAACTTAAGTGAAATATAACAATTAAAAAAGATGCACTTATACCTTTATATACTTTATATTACAAATTAACCATGCCAAATACTTGATTCACTCACCAAGATAACCTTAAGTAAGTAAGAAACAAGGTTTCTTGATGCTTGTGTAAAACAACTTATATTATAAAAGTAAGTACCAAGATTACACTCAAAACAAAAGAAGAAAATAGTAATATATTTATTGAAAAATAAAACACCTCTTATATTTTTTAAAAACACTCTAAATACATTAGTTGATCCATTTCATAACAAAATCATGTATAAAATATTCATCTACAATAGAACAAAGCTTAGAAGCTATGTTTATTTTTATTTTCTTTCCTTATTGAGGTTATTCGTACTCCCTATCTATCTCCTCAAAATTTTTCTCTATTTTAACTAATATAATATTAAACAATTACATGAAAATCATCCTTAGAACCCTTAAAATATGCAAATTAACTTCTATACTTGGCCACTGCACATATGGAGGGTAATTACAATTCTAATTCTTGGTTTATATTTCCTCTTTGCCATAAATTTCACATTAAAAGACATATTTATTTGCATTTAATAACCACTTAGGACCAATCCAAATGGTTAAAAAATAAATATCATTATGTTCATCTTTGTTTGCGCAAAAATGAAAATAACACCCCATTTTAACTATGATATCCAGGCTAAATATTTTGGTTCTCTTGTGGATGGTTGTAATCTTAGTTATATTCATGGGGTAATATCCAATTATTATGGTGTATTAGATAATAATGCCTATTGTAGTGTCCTACGCAAATTTATTCTCAACTTAAAAGATAGTAACCTAGCTTATGCCCTAGTTTTTCTTCTATAATTATGTGTTATTCATCTAGCTTCAAGCAGTTTGTATTGCATTGTTTCTAGCCCTTGTACCTTTATTCTATTGGTTACTCTCCATGGCACTTGATACTTACTGTTGATGGCATAAAATTGTGCTAGGTCTTAGCCAATCAACAATGGGAAGTTTCAAGCTATGGGACAATGTGGCTTGAAACAACCTTCATGTTTTAAAGAAGATGGTCTCTTTTGTTTTATGGGGTGTTGGGGAAAAGGGATAGGAGACTTAAATAGAAACACAAAATGCAAGAATTGAAACCTAACTATGGTGATGCACCTGAGAGTAATCCTAATCCTAACTTGAGCATAGTGAAACTATTATGTGATTCTATTACATTTAAGATCAGATAAGTGCATGATCAATGTAAAAGATTGGGATAATCAGAAACAGAGGCTCAAAATTGGGGAGTCTTTTGCTGAGATACAAGAATTGTCAAGGGCATAGTGTTCAATCTTCTTAACAGAATCCTTTACTCACATAAGAGGTGCAGGAGTCACACACAGTTATGTAGAGCTTTAGATTCTAGAAAATGAGACAAAAGCAAATAACATTTCCAATCACAACACTAGAAAATCTATAGCATAGACTATTGTATAAATGACACATATAACACCAACCAAGGCATGGAGCTTAAATTTCCTTAATTGATTTAGCCACATAAAGGGCACATAAACATGCATGATTATATCAACCTTACAACTTCAGGAAATCAAGACAAGAGCAAATGATATTATTGGTCAAAATTACAAAAAATCTAAGGCTACGGAATTTCCCCCCTCTTCTTTTTTTGCAATGTTGCTTATATAGCCTCAGGTGTCTCTAGGATCATTTCACTTCCCATGTGATTCTTCTTCATCTGTCCCTCCCAGGGGACAAATAGACAACATATTCAATGCTTTGGGGGGCTCCAAAAATCTACTCAAGGAACTATTCCATCTACTCGAATTAATTCCAACTGATTTTCCCTCTATTTTGCCCTTTTGGCCATAGGTACACAAAACATTTGTCATGTTGAAAATGGGAGAATACTTAGTCAATTTCCTAAAAATCCTCTTATTACTGAGAAGGCATCGGAAGATGACACTTGGCATTTTCCACTAGATTTTTGAATACACGCAGCCCTTTCCACTTTTCTTTGGTGATTCTGTGGTGTAATTTTATTCGGGGCTCATACCAGACCTTTTACGAATGGTGACACTTGGTAGCTTCTGTGAATTTTAAAGTAACACCTGGGGCCCACCACAACCTTTATTCAATAATGAAGCTCAAATATGGTCTCTCAATAATTGGCATATGGTAGCCTCCACTACTTTCGGGAAGACACATGGCATCTTCTAATTCTTCATCTAAGGGTGTGTGGTGCCTTCTGCTTTTGCTGGTGATGGAGTAGAGAGGGACTCAGAGAGTGACACTTGGTAGCCTCTGTTATACTTCAGTAGTTAAGCAAAATGAAGTGATGCCTTTATTCATTAAAGGAAAGCACTGGACCCAGGCATTGAAACAAAGCCTCTCAGTAGTCGACATGTGGTGACTTCTGTTGTTTCTTCAAAAGGGGATTTTAGGGTCTTTGCAACTGCTACCTAGCACCTTTCACTTTCTATGCAGCTTGGTCTATTGAAAGTATTTGACAAAGGGTAGAATGAAACATGGGTGCCTTTATGAGGCTCAGACGCTGACATGTGGCACATTCTGCTTAACTGCTACTATATATGTGGCACATTCTGTGACTCTCTGGAAAGTTACAAAAGGGCCTTAGAGGATGCTAGTTGGTCAGCTTCATACCTCAGAAGATGACACATGGCAACTTCCACGTGAACTCAAAACTTAACACAAAATTGGAACAAAGAAACAAAAGATAAAGAAAGGCCCGTGTTCAAATGGTGCCACTTGGCAGCCTCCAATTAACTTTGACACTTGACAGAGAATGAACCTGCACCTTGCTCCAATTTTGTTGCTATGACCAAGGTATTGTCGGGACCAAAATTGTAGTGTTCGACTGAAAATTTAAGTGCAATGTAGAGTAAATAAATATACTCTACACTTACCTTTTGGAACCTATTTTCCCCTACAAGCACAAAAATCTCATTGATTTTGGTCATCATATTGATGCTTGTGGCTTAACTACCGATTGTCTCTTAATATCCTCTAATTCAATTTTTGATATTCAACATCATGACATGTATGTCCCATGATATATGTTACCCCACAACTATCTAAAATGATTTACTATTCCTTCTCTCCATTCTTGGTTCTAAGGCTATATAACACTTGATATTGAATATAATGTAGCCAACACGGTGGACATGCATAATGAACTTTAAAAGCCATTGCTCCTGTTCCATCAAAACTTATCCCTGATAAATTTGTAACTAGCCAACCCATTGTTAAGTTCAATGCTAAAGCCAAGAATAAGTAGCCATTTCTTTGATCTACTACTTCTTTATGTAGAACTCCATCTTTCTAGTTTTCTACAATAAGAAAAATTCTTGAACCATCTCTATGACATTCCTTTGCATCTTCCTCTTCAAAACCATTGATGCCTACTTTCTTGGAAAAGATAGCCAACTATCCAAGCTTTATGGATTTCTTAGCCAATAAGGCATCTAGAGAATAAATCATGAAAGAATCTAAATAATTACAAGAGAATCATGAAGAATAGATTTTTCATGATTTTAAATTAGAAAAATATGAAATGCTCCAAAAGTATGAGAAACTTCCAAGATAGAAAGATGAGAAAAAGGTCACCATTAGTGGTACAAATGGTGGCAAAGAAGTGGAGTTTGAACATTATATCCCTGATAGATGGCCAAATGATAATCATGTAAAATATTATTTAACAAAATAGGAATGGGGAAAGTATGAAGTGAAAATTCATACTAAATTTGGTAAGCTTCAAAAACCCAACACCAGCCAAATAAATTAGATGGCTCAGTGGATGAGATCCACTAAAAATAATTTATATGATGTTGCATTAGATGTTATTAACACTAAATAATTAGCCCAAGATACTATTAAAATTTTAGATGATATGGAAACTAAAATCAAAACTTTAAAAAAGAGATACTCTATCTAGGATGGAAACCTCACACATCATGTTAGATGCACTCATCATTGCATCTAGAAATCAAAGTAAAGCTCAAATAGAAAACACTAAATTTTTTTCCAAAATAGAAAAATATGTTGATATATTATAAAGGGAAATATCTCCCATATAAAATAGTGTGTTTTAATTGCATCATAAGAAAGAGTTATTGCATTCAGATTTTACTATTCATGATGCACATACTAAAGATGCTTTAACTAATCTAGTTTTCTCCACAAGTAAAATAAAAAAGAAAGTAAATAATATAGAACTAGATATTGAAGATGAACCTACATCTACTTCTAAGCATGCTCCTTTGTATCAGTAATACATTAACTTTCCTCCTAATATAAATTCCTATTTGGATGAGTAATCATCTTATGCCTCTTCAATTAGTAAAATGACTAATGAATTTGATCTGCTTCATTTAAATGTTATTCAGATAGAAGAATTAGAGTCAGACTTTGATAAAGATTGGATAAAGAAAATTAAAAGAAAATAATAGATTGATATGCCATTGGTATTAGCCATAGGTCATAAGTCTTCTAGTGTGTCAAGTGATGACTATATGTCTATAACATCTTGGTACCATAGCACCCCATCCAGTGGATCTAGATAAGATCAAGAAATGGGGATGTATGAAGATTTAATCATCACCAATATTTGATAAAGGATTGATAGAAATATAGATCTCAAATATGAATAATATGAACACCCTTTCCAGATGCTCCAAGAACTAGTTGCTTCTGTAGATATGATGGATGCAGAGGCCAAGCCCAAAGATCCCAACAAGAATGAAGTTATATAGTATATAATGGATCTATGATCTTTTAGAGTGGTTTCTATGAATGGTTTTCTTTTTAATATAGATAAGATTATTGATCCATATGATAATATTATGTTATGGATAGAAGTTTTAAACTTTTTTCTATGAATAAGCCTACATGGAAAAATACACAAAAGGTTATGTATGCAATTAGATTAATGATAATAAAGATCAAAATTTGGTGGCTAATAAAAATAATAGTCAATGCAGTGACACCTCTAGGAACTACATAAATTCTAGTTCCATGGATAAGCTAGCATCAAATATGTGATGGAGGACTTGACATACTGCAAGTATCTTTACTTGAAATATTCACTAGTTGAAGACCTATAATTGTTGATGAGGCCAAAATGCACCTTTATGTTATGAAGCTGTGTGACCTGGGCAAAATAAATGAATATTCTTTAGAGTTTTAGGTTCATGCTTATGAAATAGGTGAAGCTAATGCCTAATGGGAAAAGAACATTAATTTAGCCAATCTTCCCTATAAATTAGGCACATGGCTAATGTCTCATCTCAATAAACAAAACTTATCACCTGACTAGTATACCCTCATTGAGTTAATGAACCATGTTAGAAATAAGCTGCATAACCAGTGCCTACTTAAGAATGTTGATTATTTAGAGGCATATAATACAACTTGAAATCTCTAAAAATATTGTAAAGATAGTTTTCCTACTATGTCATGGGGTTGCAACAAATAAAAACATGGTTGTACCTACAAAAAATCCAAGTCTATGACCTATAAAAATATAAGTCTCATAAACATAAAGTACAAGCTAGATAAATATTTTCCTAAGAAACATAAATATAAGCCATATAAGTCTAAGTACAAACCCTTCAAGGTTTCCCATTGGAAATCATTTGGGAAATATAAAAAATTGTTGAAGAAGAGAGACACCCCTAGGACAATCCCCAAACATATCAAATGTTATACATGTGGTGGCAACCACTATGCTATTGATTGTCTAGGAAAAAACCATAATCTCTCAGCTAGAGCTTTGTTTGAATTCTATAACATTAAAGCATCATGGGATTTGGTAGATATTCAAGACATTTCTTCTTATTGTCCTGACCAATTTTATGATATATCTAAAATTTAGACTGATATAGATTCAGATTCAGAAGCAAAAACTTTTGGTATGCTTGGTCTTTACAAGGACAAAGTGGCTAAAGAAAGAATGTTGAAAAATAAGCTAAAAATATATTCAAAAGAAGAAGATGATGAAGATCAGGATGTGTTAAAGACTTTACTCAAAAATAAAATATCTATAGTAGAATCTCAATTAATAACACTAGGTCAAAAGACATATTCAGAGATGCCTTTTCTTAGAAAGAAATTTCTTTTGTTTTACACAAACATAAAGTAGAACAAGCAAAGTTGAAAGAAAAAAGAAAAAAGATGCACTAAAATAAATAGAGCTTGATCCTAATTGGAAAGTTTTGAGAAGGCATGGATATGATTCCAAGCCTAGGAGAAAATATCCATTATTTCATCCTATAGATCAAAAAGGAAAAACAAAAGAAATAGGAAGATATATAGCTCCCAAATTAGATGATTTGATATTTCCTTTTACTACAACATCAGAGACTAAAGAAGAGATCCTAGATGAGGGATTATACAATCAAGGATCTACAAAAGTAGATTCTCTAGATTTAAGTCAGATGATCGAAAGAGTTTCTAATATTCAGAATATCATTGCTAATCTTTCAATAGAAATAAATAAACTTGCGAAATAGGTTAAAGATATGAGAACAAAGGTTTGAGAAATCAAAACTATCCTATTTTCAAAAATGCCAAAACATGGAGCAAAGGTAGAAGAGGATAGTGATGCAAAACATGTTGCTCGCATGATGTCAAAAAAGCATTCAATTCATGTCCAGTTGAATTCAAGTTTGATGGTTACAAATGTTATTATCTACTTGCTTTTGTTGATACTGGTTTGCCTAGGAATTTTTCTAAAACTCATTCTATTCCAAGTCAATACTGGTAGAACCATGATAAGAAGTTTAAAAGAGTAACTATTTTAGGAAAAGTTTTAGAATTTGGAAGAATAGCCAAACATGTTCCAATAATGCTAGTAGGAAAAAGGTTTGAAATTAATTTCATATAATTCCATACTTTTGATATTGATTTACTAATAGGAAACATATTTTTGATCAAGCATAAGCCTTTTTATCTAGTATGATGATCATATTGAAAATTTTTAAGTAAGGAAGAAGGTTTACATTCTTGTAGTAAAATTAGTTGAAACTATTTTGGGAAAAATAACTGAAGATTAGATAACAGATGTAGCTAACCACCATAAGCTCCAACAAGAAGATAAAGTAGCCAAAAAAGTCCATCATGAGATAAATCATCAAGTGGATAAGTTTGTTGGAATAAAATAAAATTTAATCAAGAACTACACAAGTTTGAATCCCCTTCAATATTGTAAACTAGAGCTAGAAGAATGCAACATATAGATCAAAGAAGGATTTGAAAATAAGATACCAAAAGATCAACCATATCAATTTATCCCTTTAGAAAGGAAAGAATTAGATGCTGAGTTAAAAGACTTACTAAAAGGTGGATTCATCCAACCTTCAAAATCTAGATATGCATGTGGAGGCTTATACTTATATAAAATATCGAAACAAGTCAGAGGTAAGAAAAGGTTTTGTGTAAATTATAAACCTTTAAATGATATTATCAAGCCTTTTAATTACCCTTTGCCACTAACAAGTGATTTGATGATAAGAGCTTGTGAAGAAAAGATTTTCAGCAAATGTGACTACAAAAGTAGATTTTAGCAAGTAAAGATTAAATCTTAAGATATGCATAAAATAGCCATCACTAATTCTCAAGGACTCTATGAATGGAAGGTAATGCCTTTTGGTTTGAGTATTGTACTATTTTATTTTCAAATAAAAATGGATAATTTTCTAAAAGATTTGCATGAGTTCTTTATAGTCTATATAGATGACATCTTAATTTTCAATAAATCTACTAATGACCATCTAATGCATTTGAAATCATTACATGATAAAATTAAGCTCCATGGTATCAGTCTATCTTTAAAAAAAATGAAAATTAGAAGCACTTATATAGAATTTTTGGGTTTGCATTTGAGCCAAGAAAAGGTAATTCATCAAAATCATATCTTGGAGAAAATTGAAACATTTCTAGATGAAATACATGATAAGAAAACTCTACAAAGATTTTTGGGATGTTTAAATTATTGTTCTAATTTTTTTAAATATTTGGCTTCATGGTGTCTAAATCTTAGAAGACATTTGAAATAAAATGGCATTCCATGGGATGCTGAAAGCACAAACGTAGTTCAAAAAATAAAAGCCAAATGTAATACTCTACCCCCTCTTTAGTTGACAATCATCCATTATTTCTAAACATAGATGCAAACAAAGAAACATGGGGAGTAGTTCTCAGTCAACAGCTACTAGATGGTATTGTTTATATTTGTGGCTATAAAAGTCGTACATTCACAGAAGTACAAACTAGGTACAATATTTATGAAAAATAAATCTAAGCATTTATAAATGGAATTATGAAATTTGAAATCATTTTAAAACTAGTTAAGTTTACTATTTACACTGATAGCCTAGCTATGGTTACATTAATGCATAATAACCTTGATAAAGAACTTGTGTAAGGAAGAATTGCAAGGTCACATTTATGGCTAAGTTCTTTTGATTTTTCAATAAAATAGGTTTCCAGAAATAAGAATAGTTTTTCAAATGCATTAACCATGGAAATAGCAAACATAAAAAGAAAGATTGAACTAGTAAAAATGCTAAGGATGCTAAGAATAGATAGGACAACCACATGGGATGATCTACCAATAAATTTACAAGAAAAATTTATTGGACCAATATTATGATCCTATTATGAGAATTATGTACCCATTTATTTTGGAGATCAAGACCCATTATGGGAAGTCATTATAGCCCGAGATTATCAGAAATTCAACTTCAATAGTTGGGATAAAGAATTGATAATAATGGATGTAAATTTGGATTATTTAGATTTCTATATTATACAATACATTTTAGGAAGTGATTTAGTTAATAGTGTCATTAATCCATGGTGATTGATATTTTTTAGACAATTAACTCATAGTGTTGTTAGAGAGTGCTAGTTATTTAAGATTTTTACTTAGGCAAAATTTATGTTATAGATTTAAAATTATGTCTGTTAATAGAATCATTAATTATGGTCACACCAATATCTATTTATCTTACTAGACATGTGAAAATCATGAATCAAATTTGTATGAAGATGTGTTATTAAATTTAAGATTTGTTCCTAGTACTATTCTTGGTTACTTTGCCAATGAAGTAGCTTGGAGTCTATAGAGTTATAAATTACTCTACACTTCATCCTATTTTTCAGCTACGCACTGCAAAATTTTATCCTCACATTCTTTGGTCCAAGATGACGAAGTCATGAAATAGAGTATGGGCTCTATTTTATTTTTGATTTATTTTTTCCTAAGTGTTGAAATCAAGTGGAAGCCAACAAGTGTCATCATCCAAGGCATCCTTTCTCAGCAAAAATGCCAAATGTCATCATCTGAGGCATCTTTCATATTTTTTGTGAGTTGGTCAAAATGTGCCACGTATCTCAAAATGACTCAACAAAATGCGCCAAGTGTCACCATCCATGGATACATATTGGCACCCACATTCCATCTTTGTAGTAGAAGGTTTAACAAGCTAAGTATCGAGGTAAAGTGAAAAGCACCAAGTGGCAATAGTGGAAGGTCTCAGTGTTGCTTTTATAAAAGTGACAGAAGTTGCCATGTATTCCAACTAAAGAGAGTGGAAGTCACCACGTGTTAGCATCAGAAATATGTTTTTGGTTCAATATCTTGGTTCAAATTTTGGTTCAAAGCCTTAGTTCAATAGCCTCAGTTTAATGTGTAAACGATGCATAGTGTTGAACCATTGAACTATTTTTTTTGGTTCAATCGATCAGTAACCAAACCATTCAAGCGAAAGCTACCAAGTGTCATTTACTGGGGCCCTTTCTACTCCATTCTTAGAAGTATTGGAAGAAACCACGTATCTTCCCAAAAGCAATGGAAGCCACCACGTGTCAACATCTATAGGAACCTAACATGTGTCCCAAACATTTCCACAGTATAGCTAAAGAGTAGTGGAGATTGCCACATGTCCTTTGTTGAAGAAATCATAGATTGCCACCTATCCCTATGCTACTTTTCAAAGTTGCTTGAGTAAGAAATGCTGTAAATCTTATTTTCTTTTAAGCTATTGAAGTTTCAAGGAAGCGGATAGTGACAAGTGTCAAAGGTGAAACATGGCTGAGCAAAGACACAAAAGAGTATAAGTTACATAGAAAGTGCCACATGTCTTCAATAGGTGCTGCAGAACATGACAAGTGTCACCCTCCAATGTTTCTTAAATATTTTCAAGGAATTGGCTAAGTTTTACATAGAATTTAAGAGAAGGGAGCATCAGGCAATCTATTTCAGCCAATGAACTACCAGTTTAGTTAGGGGAGATTTCATTTGGACCATTAGATTTGGATTAAGCATACAATTTGGAATGAATCTGAGGCTATAATTAAGGGTATCGAGTGCCAGGAAAGGAGATCCATTATCAGAGAGAATTTTGAGAGAGAATTATTGTAACAAGTTTAGACTTTCTAGAGCTGTGGCTAAGTAATATCATTTGCTTTTGTCTCATTTTCTTGAGTTGAAAGGTTTATATAACTGTACGTATTTCTATGGCTTTTGTATGACTGGAAGATTCAAATAAGAAGATTGAACCCTATGCCTTTGTTGATATTATTTTTGTCATTTGCAAAAGTAGTCGAGACTATAGATTTTCTAAATTGTGATTAGGAATGTCATTTGCTTTTGTCTCATTTTCTTGAGTTTGGAAGGTTTACATAATTGTACGTGTTTCTGTGCCTCTTATGTGATTGGAAAATTCAAATAAGAAGATTGAACCCTATGCCTGTGTTGACATTTTCTATATCTCAGCAAAATAAGTCTACGCTATGAGCCTCTATTTCTATTGTTTCAATCTTTTACATTGATCATGCACTTGTTTGCTCTTAAATGTAAATAAATCCTACATATAGTCTCATTGTGCTCAGGATTAAGGTCAAATTACATTCAATGCATCACCATAGATTATATTTTCTTTCTTACATTGTGTTTTTGATTTAAATTCCTATCCCTTTTCCTAGTAATTACTCAATTTAAAGAAGATCCAGCTTCTCAAAAATTTGGAGGTTGTTTCAAGACGCAAGTCCCATTTCTTGAAACTTCCCATTGTTGTTGATTAAAATCAAGCACAATTTTAAATCATGAATAGAGTCTTCATGAGAGAGTTAGTAGAGTTATAGTATCAATAGTAAATTTATTGAGTCTTATAATATTTTAGGTTGTTAATGTTCACTTATAGGATTTAATCAAGATGATTGTAAAATCATAAAATCTTCCAGCATCGAATGGGTATGATGATCAATTAAAATGTTGTACCCAATGAAAGAGTTCCTTAATACTTTGAAGTACCCTAAGAAGGAGACCAATGTCATGATATAACATTTTGTGAACTATGAATTCAATTTCTAGTGGTTGAGAGAAACTTGTAAGTATTACTTTGTTGGTAAACAAGGTCCCTTAACAAAGGACTGTGTTCATGGTTTCTTGGTAGAATACCAAAACTACGCATCTAATAGAACAAAAATATATATTAGGTTTGTTGATTTACCAAAATCAAATGTCCAGATGAATGATAATCATTCCCTTAGCTAAAACATGGAAGTTATTATGGGCACTTATAAATTTGTAAATATATTTTCTGAGTGTTTTTCTCTCCAAGAATCTTCTAATATTTGGAGGTCTATATTAAATTTGCGTGATGTCTCATTGAATAATTTGAATAATGTTTTGACCTAATTCAATGAAGAATTCTTCTGATCACCACTACCTTAGGTTGAAGATGCTGATAGATTTACATGCATTTGGTGGAACCCATGTGAAGCCTTTGCTATTGAAATCATTAAATCAAATTGGTCTAGATGATAGATGGAAATTTTGGATATGATTTTCAAATAAAATATTGTTATGTAATTCATTATACCATAGCATGAGATTCAATTGAATGACATGATGAAAAATTGGATTGATGTCTATTTTAATTACACTAATTATGGCACCTACCTACCATAGCCCTTTTCACAGACATTTCATCTGGTGATAATATTCCATCTTGATGAATGGGATGGCCTTCATGATAAATGTAAAGATTTGTGGGACTCACCAGATTCAAATCTTGACCCTGCACTTGATTTGAAACACATCCTTGTTAAATTGAAAGTATTATAATATCGGTACCATAGATAGCACTTCCCCACTTCATCCAAAGAATGTGATAATGATGAGGAAGATGAATGTAATATATATTATCCTGATGGGTTTAATTGATATTATGGTAGTCCTTAAATTTACTTTAGATCATGCCATTGACAAACTTTTGTAATAAGTGTTAGTCACTACTCATACTTTTCGTATGATAGAATATCACACAATAGATTCAATCAATGATCTATTAGTCTAGTCTAGCTTTATGTCATTTTTTCCTTAGCTATCATGTGTTGTAAAAGATTCCTTCTGTGCCAAGAATTAGGCTATATATTTTGCTTGGCAGAAGGCATTAGGCATCAAGTTTTTAATGTTTGAAAGAGAATTGTAAGAAAGAAAGTTTGAAATTTTTTATGGAAGTTTGATGGTTTAAATAGTTCTATCTCAATTTAAAGTTTTTGATTATTTTTACAATCCAATCATAGGTTTAGGGTTACATTTGATTTTCTACCACTTCTATCTAAGAATGAAAAATTGATTCTAGTTTCTCATGTTTGGCTCTAGTCACTCTATAGCATTCTCAATTATTCAACATGTCCTTTAAATGGCCACCCTACCTTCAATGGACTTCACCTTCCCCTTACATGCATAAGATTTTTTGCTCATCCTCAAAGTCATAGATTATGTGTGCCCTCAATGAGATCACAACATAGATATAAATAATCAAAAACTTTAAATTGAGATAAAATTGTTGAAAGCATCAAATTTTCATAAAAACTTTCAAACTTTCTTTCTTACAATGCTCTTTCAAACTTCAAAAACCTGATGCCTAATGCCTTCCACCAATCAAAATATATAGCCTAGTTATTAGCATAGAAGGCATCTTTTACAATGCATGATAACTAAGGAAAAAATGACATAAAGCTAGATTGAACTCATAGATCATTGATCAAATCTATTATGCGGTATGCTATCATATAAAAATTATGAGTAGTGACTAGCAATTATTACAAAAGTTTTTTGGTGACATGATCTAAACTAATGTTAAGGACTACCATAATAGTAATTAGACCCATTGGAATAATATACACTATGCTCATCTTCCTCAACATCAACACATTCTTTAGATGAAGTGGGGAAGTGTTGTCAGCAATGTTGATATTCTAATTCTATCAATTTAGTGAGGATGTGTTCCAGATCAAGTGCAGGGTCAGAATTTGAATCTAGTGAGTCCCACAAATATTTATAGCTATCATGAAGTCTATCCCATTCATCTAGATGGAATCTTATCATGAGATGAAATGTCTGTGAAAAGGGCTATGACATTTAGGAACCATAATTAGTGTGGATGAAATAGACATCCATCCAATTTTTCATCATGTCATTCAATCAAATCTCATGCTATGAGATAATGAATTATGTAACAAGATTTGATTTGGAAAGCATATATAGCATTTCCATCTATCATCTGGACCAATTTTATTTAATGATTTTAATATTAAATGCTTCACATGGGTTCTACCAAACATGTGAAATTCTATCAACATCTTCTACCCAAGGTGGTGGTGATCGGCATAATTCCTCATTGAATTAGGTCAGAACATTGTTCAAATTATTCAATGAGACATCACACAAATTTATTATAGACATCCAAATATCAAAATATTCTTGAAGAGAAAAACACTTGAAAAAAATATTTATAAATTTATAGGTGCCCACTGTGACTTCCATGTTTTAGCTCAGGGAGTGATTATCATTCCATCAAATGGTTTCTTTTGGGATTCCACCAAGAAACCATGAACATTGTCCATTAAGGGACCTTGTTTACTAACAAAATAATACTTGTAGGTTTCTATGCACCATTAGAAGTTGAATTCATAGTTTAAAAAACACTATATCATGACACTAGCCTCCTTCTCAGGGTACTACAAAGTATTAAGGAACTCTTTCCTTGGGTACAACATTTTAATTGATCAGCATACCCATTTGATGTTGGAAGATTTTATGATTCTAAAATCAAATTGTTTGAATGATGAAAGTGAACATTAACAACCTAAAATATTCTAAGACTCAATAAATCTATTATGAATAATATACCTAACTTTACTAGGTATCTCATGAAGACTCCAAGCTACTTCATTGGCAAAGTAACTAGGAATAGTACTAGGAACAAATCCTAAATTTAATAACACATCTTGATATAAATATGCTTCATGATTTTCAAATGTCCAATAGGATAAATGGATGTTGGTGTGACCATAATTAATTATTCTATTAACAAACATAATTTTAAAGCTATAACAAAAATTATGCCCAAGTAAATATCTTAAATAACTAACACTTCTAACAACACAATGAGTAAATTGTCTAAACAATATCAAACACCATGGACTAATGACACAATTAGACCTAAATAAAAATATAATGACATTAACTAAATCACTTCCTAAAATGTACTATATAATTCAGAAATCCAAATAATCCAAATTTGGATCCATTATTCTCAATTTTTAGCCCAACTGTTGAAGTTGATTTTTTGATAATCTTTGGCTACAATGACTTCCCAGAATGGGTCTTGATCTCCAAAATAGATGGATACATAATTCTCATAATAGACTCATAAGATTGGTCTAATCAATCTTTCTTGTAAACTTATTGGCAGACCATCTCATGTGGTTGGCCTATTTGTTCTTAACATCTTTAGCATTTTTACTAGTTCAATCTTTCTTTTGATGTTTGCCATTTCTCTAGTTTATGCATCTACAAGACTGTTCTTATTTCTTGAAACCCATTTTATTAAAAAAGAAAAATAATTTAACCATAAATACCACCTTTCAATTCTTCCTTGAGTAAGTTCTTTATCAAGGTTCTTATGCCTTAACATAACCAAAGCTTGGCTATCAGTGCAAATAGTAAACTTAACTAGTTTTAGAAAGATTTTGAATTTATTAATTTTATTTATAACTGCTAAGATTTGTTTTTCATAAATGTGGTACCTAGTTTGAACTTTTATGAATGTACCACTTCTATAGCCACAAATTTTAATAGTACCATTTGCTTGCTATTAACTGAGAACTACTCCCCATGTTTCTTTGCTTGTATCTGTGTTTAAAAACAACAGATGATTGTTAATTGGTAAATAAAGAGGGGTAGATTCTTACATTTGGCTTTTATTTTTTGAACTAATTTTGTGTTTTTAGCATCTCATGGAACACCATTTCCTTTCAAATTTCTTCTGAGTTTTAGACACCATGAAACCAAATCTTTAAAAGATAGAACAATATTTAAACATCTCAAAAATCTTTGTAGAGTTTTCTTATCATGCACTTCATCTGGATATGTTTCAATTTTCTCCAAGATATGACTTTGAAGAATTACCTTCCTTAACTCAAATACAAGCCCAAAAATTCTATATTAGTGCTTCCAATTTTTTATTTTGTTGAAGACAAACATATACCATGTAGCTTAATTTACTCATATAATGCTTATAAATGTATCAAATGATCATCATCAGTTTTACTAAGAATTAAGATGTCATCTATATAGACTATACAAAACTCATGAAAGTCTTTTATAGAATTATCCATTTTTATTTTAAAATAAGTTGGTGTAGTACTCAAACCAAAAGGCATTACCTTCCATTCGTAGAGTCCTTAAGGAATAGTGAAGGTTGTTTTATGCATATCTTCAACATTAATCTTTACTTGCTAAAATCCACTTTTGCAGTTAAATTTGCTGAAAATATTTGCTTCACAAGATCTTTTCATTAAATCACTTGTCACTGGAAAAACATAATTAAAAGGCTTGCTAATATCATTTAAAGGTTTATAATTTACAAAAAACCTTTTCTTAACTCTAACGTGTTCTGATATGTTATTTACATAGAACCCTGCACATGCATAACTAGATTTTGAAGGTTGGATGAATCCACATTTTAGGAAGTCTTTTAACTCAACATCTAATTCTTTCCTTTTTAAAGGGTTGAATTGATATGGTTTTTATTTTGGTATATTATTTTAAAATACTTCTTTTATCTATATGCTACATTCTTCTAGCTCAGGTTTCCAACACTAATGGGGATTCAGACTTATGTAGTTATTGATAATCTTTTGTTTTATTCTAGCAAACTTATCCACTTGCTGATTTCTCTCATGCTAGACTTTTTCTGGCTACTTTATCTTCTTGTTAGAGCTTATGGTGGTTAGCTACATCTATTGTCTAGTCTTTAGTTATTTTTCCCAAAATAGTTTCAACTAATTTTACTATAGGAATGTAAACCTTCTTCCTTCCTTTAAAAATTTTTAATATGATCATCATACTAGATAAAAGGCTTATGCTTCATCAAAAATATATTTCTTATTAGTAAATCAGTATCATAAGTATAGAATTTTATGAAAGTAATTTCAAATGTATTTTTTTCTAGCCATATTGGAACGTGTTTGGCTATTCTTCCAAATTCCAAAACTTCTCCTAAAATAATTACTCCTTTAAACTTCTTATCATGGTTGAGTATTGACTTGGAATAACATGAGTTTTAGAAAAACTCCTAGGTGAACCAGTATCAAAAAAATCATGTAGACAATAAAATTTGTAACCATCAAACCTAAATTTAACTGGGACATGAATTGAATGCTTTGTTGTCATCATGTGAGAAACAAGATCTGCATCACTATTCTCTTCTATCTTTGCTTCATGTTTTGGCATTTCTAAAAATAGGATTATTTTGATTTCTCTTACCTATGTTCTCATATCTTTAACCAGTTTCATAAGTTTATTTACTATTATTAAAAGATTAGTAGTGATATTATGAATATCAAAAACCCTTTTGAGCATCTAACTTAAATCCAAAGAATCTACTTTTGTAGATCCTTGACTATATAATCCCTCATCTAGGATCTCTTCTTTAGTCTTTGATGCTATAGTAAAAGGCAACATCAAATCATCCCATTTGGAAGCTATTTATCCTCCTTTTTCTTTTGTTTTTCCTTTCTAATATACAAGATGATATAATGGAGATTTTCTCCTAGGCTTGGAATCATATCCATGCCTTCTCAAAACTTTCCAATCAGGATCTCTGTCATCAGTCTTTATTTTTTTCAGTGCAGCTTTTAGCTTTTTTCTTTTTGCTTTCAAATTTGCTTTTTCTACTTTATGTTTGTGCAAAGCAGAATAAATCTCTTTTTGAGAAAAGGCATATATAAATATGTCTTTTGATCCCAATTCTATTAACTAAGATTCTACTATAGAGATTTTCTTTTTGAGTAGAGTTTTTACCACATCCTGATCTTCATCATCATCATCTTCTGAATCTATTTTTGGCTTATTTTTCAACATTCTTTCTCTAGCCACTCTATCCTTATAAAGACAAAGCATACCAAAAGTTTTTGGTTCTAAATCAAAATCCTTATCAGTCTAAATTTGAGCTACATCACAAAATTGGTCACGATAATCAGAAGAAATGTCTTGAATATTGACCAAATCTCACGATGCTTCCATGTTATAAAATTCAAACAAAGCTTTAGCTATGAAATTATGGTTTTTTCCTGGGTAATTAGTAGCAGAGTGGTTTTCACCACATGTATAACATTTGATATGTTTTAGGATCATTTAGGGGTGTCTCTCTTCAAAAAATTTCTAGATTTCATGGATGATTTCCAATGGGAAATTTTCTTATGTGAAATCTTGAATTGTTTGTACTTAGACTTATATGGCTTATATTTATGTTTCTTGGAAAAATATTTATCTACCTTAAACTTATGTTTATGAGACTTATATTACTTATAGGGCATAGACTTAGATTTTTTCGAGGTATAGCCATGTTTTTCTTTGTTACAACCCCATGACACAATAAGAACACTATCTTTATAGTATTTTTGTAGATTATAACTTGAATTATAGGCCTATAAATGGGAATCAACATTCTAAAGTAGGCACTGGTTATGCAACTTATTTCTAACATAGTTCATTAACTCAGTGAGGGTACACTAGTCAGGGGTAGGTTTTGTTTGGTTAGATGAGACTTAAGCTATGTGCCTAATTTAAAGGGAAGACTAGCTAAATTCATGTTCTTGACCCATTTGGCATTAACTCCATCTATTTCATAAGCATAAGCCTCAAATTCTAAATAATATTTATTTATTTTGCTCAGGTTACATAACTTCATAACACAAAGGTGAATTTTGGCATCATTAGTAATTATAGGTCTGTGACTAATAAATTTTACAAGTAAAGGTACTTGCATTACATCAAATCCTCCATCAAAAATTTAATACTAGTTCATCTATCGAACTAGAATTTTTGTAGTTCCTAGAGGTGGCACTCCATTGAATATTATTTTTCTCAACCATCAACTTTTCATCTTTTCTATCATTAATATGATTGCATACATAACCTTTTATGTATTTGTCCATATTGACTTATTCATAGAATTTTAAAAAAGAAATTATATCCAAAACATAATATTATCATATGGATCAACAATATTATCTATACTAAAAAGAAAACCATTCATAAAAATGTCTCTCAAAGATTTAAGATCCATTATATCCTGTAGAACTTTATTCTTGTTGGGATCTTTGGGCTTGGCCTCCGTATCCATCATATCTACAACAACAAGTGGTTCTTAAGGCATCTGGAAAGGGTGTTCATCTTCTTCATCTTTGAGATCTATATTTATATCAATACTTTATCAAATATTGGTGATGATTGAATCTTCATACATCCCTATTTATTGATCTTCTCTAGATCCACTAGATGGGGTGATATGGTACAAGGATGTTACAGATATCTAGTCATCACTTAACACACTATAATATCTATGCCCTATGATTACTACCAATGGCATATCAAGCTATCATTTTCTTTTAAATTATCTATCCAATCTATATTAGAGTTTGACACTAATTCTTCTATCTGAATAGAATTTAAATGAAGTAGATCAAATTCATCAGTCATTTTAGTAACTGAAGATGCATAAGATGATTGCTCATCTAGATAGGACTTTTTATTAGGAAGAAACTTCATGTATTTATCATACAAATTATTAGGCTCAAAATTAGATGTAGATTCATCTTTAGGATTTGGTTCTATATTATTTACTCTCTTTTTTCTTTTACTTGTGGAGAAAACTAGAATAGTTAAACCATATTTAGTATGTGCAGCATGAATGGTAAAATTTGAATACAATAACTCTTGCTTATGATGCAAATCTAACACGCTATTTTATACTGAATATATTTCCCTTTCTAATATATCAATATATTTTTCTATTTTTAAAAAAATTTAGTGTTTTCTATCTGAGCTTTACTCTAATTTCTAGATGCAATGACTAATGCATCTAACATGATGTGTGAGGTTTCCATCCTATATAGAGTATCTCTTCTAAAAAATTTCTTTTAGTTTCCATATCATATAACATTTTAATAGTATCTTGGAACAATTAATTAGTGTCTAGAACATCTACTACTACATCATCTAAATTATTTTTAGTGGATCTCATCCACTGAGCCATCCAATTTTTTTGGCTGGTGTTGGTTTTTTTAGGCTTACCAAATTTAGTATGAATTTTTGTTTCATACTTTCCCCATTCTTATTTATTAAATCATATTATACATGATTATCATTTGGCCATCTACCAGGGATATAATATTCAAACTCCACTTTTTTTACACCATCTATACCAGTAATGGTGACCTTTTTCTCATCTTTCTATCTTAAAATTTTCTCATACTTCTGGAGCATTCCATATTTTTTAATTTAAAATAATGAGAAATATAATATTCATGATTCTCTTCTAATTATTTAGATTATTTCATGATTTTTTCTCTATATAACTTATTGGCTAAGAAGTCCATAAAGCTTGGATAGTTGGCTATCTTTTTCAAGAAAGTAAGCATCAATGGTTTTGAAGAGGAAGATGCAAAAGAATGTCATGGAGACGGTTCAAGAATTTTTCTTGTTGTAGAAAAATGGAATAATGGATTTCTACATAAAGTAGTAGTAGATTAGACCAATGGCTACTTATTCTTGGCTTTAGCACTAAACTTAAAAATGGGTTAGCAAGTTGTAGATTTATCAGTGATAGGTTCTGATAGAACAGGAGCAACACCTTCTAAAAGTTCATTATGTGTGTCCACGATGTTGGTTAGATTATATTCATTATGGATCTTGCTAATTTTGAAAATTATCTTCATCTCATTAATGAACATATGGTAGAATCAGATTTTCAAGCTTCAAGTTCTAGTGTGTTTGATTTCCCTACTTTATTTATAGATGATATTTATAAAAAGTCTAGTTTTAAGCTCCATTGAGGAATGTCTATTAAGACATTTGAATGTTCCATAGGAATTTTTAGTCATAGTCAAAGACCTATTTTTTTGCCTTTCATAATCATTGAGGACCAAGTTAAATATTTAAAAAATAAATATCATTATGTTCATCTTAGTCTGGTTGAAATGAAAAGAACACCCCAATTTAACTATGATAAATAGGCTATACATTTTGGTTCTCTTATGGATGGATGTAATCCTAGTTATCTTCATGGGGTAATATCCAATTATTATGGTATATTAGATCACAATACCTATTTTAATATAGAACCCAACTCTATTCTTGACTTAAAAGATAGTAACTTGGCCCATGCCCTAGTTTTTCTTCTATAATTATGTGGTATTCATGTAGCTCCAAGCAGTTTGTATTGCATTGTTTCTAGTCATTGTACCTTTATTCTATTGAATACTCTCCATGGCACTCAAAACTTACTTGTTAGAACCTATTTTCCCCTAAAAGAATAAAATCTCATTAATTTTGGTCATCATATTTATGCTCATGGATTTACTACCAGCTAGCCCTTAATCTCCTCTGATTCTATTTTTGATATTTAGTATCATGACATGTATGTCCCATGATATCTATTGCCACACAACTATTTCAAATGATCACTTGTTCCTTCTCTCTATTCTCAGTGCCAAGGCTATATAACACTTGATACTAAATATAATGTAGCTAGTTGGTAGACATGAATAATGAGCTTTTAAAAGTTGTTGCTCTTGTTTTGTCAGAACCTATCCTTGATAAATCTACAACTAGCCAACCCATTGTTAAGGTTAGTGCTAAAGCCTAGAGTATTCCATTGGTCTGATCTACTACTAATTTATGTATAACTCCATCTTTCTAGTTTTTTGTAATAGGAAAAATTCTTGAACCATCTCTATGACATTCCTTTGTATCTTCCTCTTTAGGACCATTGATGCCTACTTTCTTGAAAGAGATAGCCAACTGTCCAAGCTTTATGGACTTCTTAGCTAATAAGGTGTCTAGAGAAAAAATAATGAAAGAATCTAAAGAATTAGAATATAATCATGAAGAATATATTTCTCATGATTTTAAATTATAAAAATATAGAATGCTCCAGAAGTATGAGAAACTTCCAATATAGAAAGATGAGAAAAAGGTCACCATTACTGGTATAGATGGTGGAAAAGAAGTGAAGTTTGAACATTATATCCCTGGTAGATGGCCAAATTATAATCATGCAAAATATGATTTAACAAAATAGGAATGGGGAAAGTATGAAGAAAAAATTCATACTAAATTTGGTAAGCCTTAGAAACCCAGCACTAGCCAGAGAAATTAGATGGCTCAGTGGATGAGATCTACTAAAAATAATTCAGATGATGTAGTAGTAGATGTTCTAAACACTAAATAATTAGTCCAAGATACTATTAAAATGTTAGATGATATGGAAACTAAAAGCAAAACTTTTAGAATAGATACTCTATCTAGGATGGAAACCTCACACATCATGTTAGATGCATTGGTCATTGCATCTAAAAACTAGAGTAAAGCTTAGATAAAAAACACTAAAATATTGTCCAAAACAGAAAAATCTGTTGATATAGTAGAAAGGGCAGTATCTTTAGTATAAAATAGTGTGTTGTAGTTACATCATAAGCAAGAGTTATTACGTTCAAATTTTATTGTTCATGTTGTACATACTAAAGATGGTTTTACTGATATGGTTTTCTCCATAAGTAAAATAAAAAAGAAAGTAAATAATATAGAACTATATCTTGAATATGAACCTACATCTACTTCAAGCCTTCTCCTTTATATGTGCAATACATGAAGTTTCCTCCTAGTAAAACATCCTATCTAGATGGGAAACCATATTATGTCTCTTCAATTAGTAAAATTACTGATGAATTTGATCGGCTTCATTTAAATGTTGTTCAAATAGAAGAATTATAGTTAGACTTTGATATAGATTGGATAGATAAAGTTAAATAAAACAATAGCTTGATATGCCATTGGTAGTAGCCATAGGGCATAGATCTTCTAGTGTGTCAAGTGGTGACCAGATGTTTATAACATCTTGGTACCATAGCACCCCATCTAGTGGATCTAGAGAAGATCAAGAAATAGGGATGTATGAAGGTTTAGTTGTCACCAATCTTTGATGAAGGATTGATAGAAATATATATCTTGAAGATGAAGAAGATGAACACCCTTTGTAGATGCCCCAAAATCTATTTACTACTATAGATACGAAGGATGTGAAGGCCAAACCCAAATATCCCAACAAGAATGAACTTCTATAGGATATAATGGATCCGAGATCTTTGAGAGCAGTTTTTATTAATGGTTTTATTTTTAGTATAGATAATATTGTTATCCATATGATAATAATATGTTATGGATAGAAGTTTTAAATTTTTTTGCTATGAATAATCCTACATGGACAAATACATAAAAGGTTATGTATGTGATCATATTAATGATAGGAAAGATATAAAGTTGGTGGCTAAGAAAAACAACAGTCATTATAGTGCCCTCTCTAGGAACTATATAAATTCTAGTTCCGTGGATGAGCCAACAACAAATTTGCGATGGAGGACTTCACGTACTATACACAAATTTACTTGTAGAATTCACTATTCATAGACCTTCAATTGTTGATGAGGCCAAAATGTGCCTTTTTGTTATGAAGCTATGTGACATGAGCAAAATAAATGAATATTCTTTAGAATTTTAGGTCCATGCTTATAAAATAGGTGAAGCTAATGCCCAATGGGTCAAGAACATGTATTTATCTAGCCTTCCCTATAAATTAGGCATATGGATTAGTTATCATCTCACAAAACAAAACCTATCACCAGACCATTATACCCTCATTGAGTTAATGAACCATGTTAGAAATAAGTTACATAACCAGTGCCTGCTTAAAAATGTTGATTCTCATTTAGAGGCCTATAATGCAAGTTACAATATCCAAAAATATTGTAAATATAGTGTTCCTACTGTGTCCTAGGGTGGAAATAAAGAAAAACATGGTTGAACCTATAAAGAATCCAATTTTGTGCCCTATAATAAATATAAGTCTCATAACATAAGTACAAGCTAGATAAATATTTTTCCTAGAAACATAAATATAAGCCATATAAGTCTAAGTAAACACCCTTCAAGGTTTCCCATAAGAAAATTTACCGTTAGAAATAATCTTAGAAATCTAAAAAATTGTTGAAGAGAGACACCCCTAGGACAATTCCTAAACATATCAAATGTTATACCCATGGTGGCAACCATTATGCTACTAATTATTGAGGAAAAAACCATAATCTCTCAGCTAGAGATTTGTTTGAATTCTATAACATGGAAGCATCATGGGATTTGGTAGATATTCAAGACATTTCTTTTGATTGTCTTGACTAATTTTATGATGTAGCTCAAATCTAGATTGATATAGATTATGATTTAAACCTATAAACTTTTGGTATGCTTGGTCTTTACAAGGATAGAGTGTCTAGAGAAATAATGTTGAAAAATAATCCAGAAATAGATTTAGAAGATGATGATGAAGTTCAAGATGTGGTAAAGACTCTACTCAAAAAGAAAATCTCTATAGTATAATCTAGTTAATAGCACTAGGACCAAAAGGCATATTCAAAGATTCTTTTTCTTAGAAAGAGATTTCTTATACTTTACACAAACATAAAGTAGAACAAGAAAAGTTGAAAGTAGAAAGAAAAAATTTCTAAGCTACATTGAAATAAATAGAGCCTAACCCTGATTAGAAAGTTTTAAGAAGGCATGGATATGATTCCAAGCCTAGGATAAAATATCCATTATATCTTCATGTAGATTAGAAAGGAAAAACAAAAGAAATAAGAGGCTATATAGCTCCCAAATGAGATGCTTCAATGTTGCCTTTTACTATAGCATTAGAGACTGAAGAAAAGATCCCATATGAGGGATTATACAATCATGGATTTATAAAAGTAGATTCTTTGGATTTAAGTCAGATGCTCGAAAGAGTTTTTGATATTTAGAATATCACTGCTAATATTTCAATAGCAATAAATAAACTTGTGAAACAGGTTAAAGATATGAGAATAAAGGTTTGAGGAATCAAAATAATCTTTTTTCAAAAATGTGAAAACATGGAGCAAAGACAAAAGAAGATAGTGATACAGAAGCTGTTACTCACATGATGTCAACAAAACATTCAATTCATGTCCTAGTTGAATTCAAATTTGATGGTTACAAATGTTATTGTGTACATGCTTTTATTGATACTAGTTTGCCTAAGAGTTTTGCTAAAACTCATGCTATTCCAAGTCAATACTATTAGAACCATGACAAGAAGTTTAAAGGAGTAACTATTTTAGGAAAAGTTTTAGAATTTGGAAGAATAGCCAAACATGTTCTAATATGGCTAGCAGGAAAGAGGTTCAAACTTATTTTCATATAATTCCATACTTATGATACTAATTTACTAATAGGAAACATATTTATGATGAAGCATAAGCCTTTTATCTAGTATGATGATCATATTGAAACTTTTAAAAGAATGAAGAAGGTTTAAATTCCCATAGTAAAATTAATTATTATTTTTTTTTGGAAAAATAACTAAAGATTGGATAGTAGATGTAGCTAATCACCATAATATCCAACAAGAAGAGAAAGTAGCCAAAAAAGTCCAGCATGAGAGAAATCATCAAGTGGATAAGTTTGTTTAAATAAAAGAAAAGGTTATCAAGAACTTCACAATTTTGAATCCCCTTCAACATTGGAAACCCAAGCTAGAAGAATGCAACATACAGATCAAAGAAGGATTTGAAAATAAGATACCAACAGAGCAACCATATCAATTCAGCCCTTCAAAAAAGAAAGAATTAGATGCTGAGTTAAAAGACTTACTAAAAGGTGGATTCATCCAACCTTCAAAATGTAGTTATGCATGTGCAAGCTTCTACGTAAATAAAATATCAAAATAATTTAAAGATGAGAAAAGGTTTTGCATAAATTATAAACCTTTAAATGATATTATAAATCCTTTTAATTACCCTTTTCCACTAATAAGTAATTTAATAAAAAGAGCCTGTGAAGCAAAAAATTTCATCAAATTTGATTGCAAAAGTGGATTTTGGCAAGTAAAGATTAAAGATAAAGATACACATAAAATAACCTTCACTGTTCCTTAAGGACTCTATGAATGGAATGTAATGCCTTTTGGTTTGAGTACTATACCAACTTATTTTCAAAGAAAAATGGATAATGCTCTAAAATACTTGCATGAGTTCTATATAGTCTATACAAATGACATCTTAATTTTTAGTAAAACTACTGATGATCATCTGATGCATTTGCAAGTATTATATGAGCAAATTAAGCTACATGGTATCTGTTTATCTTTAACAAAATTTAAAATTGGAAGCATTGATATAGAAATTTTGAGTTTGAATTTGAGCCAAGGAAAGGTAATTCTTCAAAATCATATATTGGAGAAAATTGAAACATTTTCAGATTAAATGCATGATAAGAAAATACTACAAAGATTTTTGTGATGTTTAAATTACTGTTCTAACTTTTTTGAAGATTTGGCTTCATGGTGTATGAAACTTAGAAGACATTTAAAAGAAAAGGGTGTTTCATGGGATGCTGAAAGCACAAAAGCAATTCATAAAATAAAATACAAATGTAAGACTCTACCCATTATTTATTTACCAATTGACAATCATTCATTATTTCTAAGCATAGATGCAAACAAAGAAACATGAGTAGCAGTTCTCAGTTAATAGCTACCAGATGGTACTATTCAAATTTATGGCTACAAAAGTGGTATATTTATAGAAGTTTAAACCAGGTACCACATTTATGAAAAAAATATTAGCAATTATAAATGGAATTAATAAATTCAATATCCTTATAAAATCAGTTAAGTTTACAATTTGCACTGATAGCCAAGCTATGGTTACCTTAATGCATAAGAACCCTGATAAAGAACTTGCTCAAGGAAGAATTGCAAGGTGGCATTTATGGTTAAGTTCTTTTGATTTTTTAATAAAATGGGTTTAAGAAATAAGAGCAGTCTTGTAGAATCATTAACCAGAGAAATGGCAAACATCAAAAGAAAGATTAAACTAGTAAAAATGCTAAGGATGCTAAGAACAGATAGGCCAACCCCATGGGATGATCTCCCAATACATTTACAAGAAATATTGATTGGACCAATATTATGAGCCTATTATGAGAATTATGTGTCCATCTATTTTGGAGATCAAGACCCATTTTTTGAAGTCATTGTAGCTCGAGATTATCAAAATTTTGACTTCAACAGTTGAGCTAAACAATTGAGAATAATGGATCCCAATTTGGATTATTTAGATTTATGTATTATACAGTACATTTTAGGAAGTGGTTTAGTTAATGTAATTGGAATTTTATTTAGGTATAATAGTGTCATAGTCCATGGTGCTTGATATTTTTTAGACGATTTACTCATTGTGTTGTTAGAAGTGCTAGTTATTTAATATTTTTACTTAGACATAATTTTTGTTATAGCTTTAAAATTGTGTCTATTAATAGAATCACTAATTATGGTCACACCAATATCTATTTATCTTATTAGACATGTGAAAATCATAAAGCATATTTATATCAAGATGTGTTATTAAATTTAAGATTTGTTCTTAGTAATATTACTAGTTACTTTGCCAATGAAGTAGCTTTGAGTCTTCATGAGAGACCTAGTAGTGTTAAGTAGATTATTAATAGTATATTTATTGTGTCTTAGAATATTTTAGGTTGATAATATTAACTTGAAATATTCAAGAAAGATAATTTTAAAATCACAAAATCTTCTAGCATCGAATGGATATGCTGATCAATTAAAATGTACCTTGGGAAAGAGTTCCTTAATAATTTTTAGTACCATGAGAAGGAGGCCAGTGTCATGATATAGTTTTTTATAAATTATGAATTCAACTTCTAGTGATCTAGAGAAACTTGCAAGTATTCCTTTGTTAGTAAATAAGGTCCCTTAATGAAGGATTGTGTTCATGGTTTTTTGGTGAAACTCCAAAACCAGGTGTCTGACATAAGACAAATTGTTAGGTTTGTTGATTTTCCCAAAATCAAATGTCTGGGTGAATGATAATCCTTCCCTGAACTAAAATGCAGAAGTCACAGTGGGTACCCATAATTTTGTAAATATATTTTTTGAATGTTTTTATCTCTAAGAATATTTTGATATTTGGAGGTCTATAATAAATTTTCTTGATGTCTCATTGAATAATTTGAATAATGTTCTGACTTGATTCAATGAAGAACTATGCTAAACACCACCACCTTGGGTAGAAGATGCTGACAGAGTTACATGTATTTGGTGGAACACATGTGAAGACTTTACTATTGAAATCATTAAAGGGAATTGCTCTAAATGATAGATGGAAATATTGGACATGATTTTCAAATCAAATATTGTTATGAAATTCATTATCCCATAGCATGATATTCGATTGAATTACATGATGAAAAATTGGATGGATGTCTATTTTAACCACACTAATTATGGTGCCTACCTACCACAAACCTTTTCATGAACATTTTATCTCATGATAAGATTCTATCTTGATGAATGGGACAACCTTCATAATAGAGGTAAATATTTGTGGGACTCATCATATTCAAATCCTAACCTTGTACTTGATCTGGAACACATCCTCATTGAATTGATAGAATTAGAATATCGGTACCATTGACAACACTTCCCCACTTCATCTAAAGAATGTGTTGATGATGTGGAAGATGAGCATAATGGATATTATTATGATGGGTCCAATTTATATTATGGTAGTCATAAAGTTACTTTAGATCTTGTCATTGACAATTTTTTTAATAAGTGCTAGACACTGCTCATACTTTTCATATGATAACATACCACACAATAGATTTGATCAATGATCTATTGGTCTAGTCTAGCTTTATGTCATTTTTTATTTAGCTATCATGCATCGTAAAATATTCCTTACATGCCAAGAACTAGGTTATATATTTTTCTTGGTTAAAGGCATCAGGTTTTTAAAAGTTTGAAAGAGAATTGTAAGAAAGAAAGTTTGAAAGTTTGATGTTTTCAATAGTTCTATCTCAATTTAATATTTTCAAATTATTTATAAAATATATTATTTCTATGTGTTGTGATCTCATTGAGAGTACATGGAATTTATGACTCTGAGGGTGAGAAAAAACTTGTATACAAGTAAGGGGAAGGTAATGTTCACTGAAGACAAGGTGGTCATGTGAAGGATGTGTTGAGTACCTGAGAATGTTATAGAGTCACCAGAGTCAAACATGAGAAAAAGAATTAGGTTTTCATTCTTATATATAAGTGTTATAAAACTAAAGATAACCCTAAACCCTTGCATATGAGTTTTTGCTCACCCTCAGAGTCATAGATTCCATGCATCCTTAGTGAGATCACAACACATATAGAAATAATATATTTCATAAATAATAAAAAACTTTAAATTGAGATAGAACTATTGAAAAAATCAAAATTTCATAAAATGTTCAAACTTTCTTTCTTATAATTCTCGTTCAAACTTTAAAAACCTGATTCATAATGCCTTCCACCAAGAAAAATATATAGCCCAGTTCTTAGCACAGAAGGAATCTTTTATAATGCATGACACCTAAGGAAAAAATGAAAAATCTAGATGGGACTGACATATCACCGACCAAATCTATTGTGTTGTATGCTATCATATAAAAAGTATGAGCATTGACTAGCACTTATTACAAAAGTTTGTTAGTAACATGATCTAAAATAAATTTAAGGACTACCATAATAACAATTAGACCCATTAGAATAATATTTGTTACACTCATCTTCCTCATCATTAACATGTTCCTCAAATGAAGTGGGTAAGTGTTCTTGGTGGTACCAATATTTTAATTCTATCAATTCAATGAGGATGTATTTCAGATCAAGTGCAAGGTTAGGATTCAAATTTGGTGAGTCCCATAAATATTTATATCCATCATAAAGGTCATCCCAATCATCGAGATAGGATCTTATCATGAGATGAAATGTCCATGAAAAGCATTGTGGTAGGTAGGTGACATAATTAGTGTAGTTGAAACAGACATCCATCCAATCTTTCATCATGTCATTAAATCAAATCTCATGTTGTAGGATAATGAATTTTATAACAAGATTTGATTTGAAAATCATATCGAACATTTCCATCTATCATCTAGACCAATTCCCTTTAATGATTTCAATAGTAAAGGCTTTACATGGGTTCCACCAAATGCGTATAACTCTAACAGTATCTTCTTCCCAAGGTGGTGGTGGTCAATAGTATTCTTCATTGAATTGAGTCAAAACATTGTTCAAATTATTTGATGAGACATCATGCAAATTTATTAAAGACCTCCAAATATAAAATGATTCTTGGAGAGAAAAACACTCAAAAAACCTATTTACAAATTTACAAGTGCCTGCTATGACTTCCACATTTTAGCTCAGGGAGTGATTGTCATTCACCTAGATGTTTGATTTTGGGAAAATCAATAAAACTAATAGATTGTTGTTCTATTGTATGCTTGGTTTTGGGATTCCACCAAAAAACCATGAACATAATCCTTCATTAAGGGACCTTATTTACCAATAAATGAATACTTATAGGTTTCTTTGGACCACTGGAATTTGAATTATTGGTTCACAAAAAACTATATCATGACACTGGCCTCCTTCTCAAGGTACTAAAAACTATTAAGGAACTCTTTCCTTGGCTACAAAATTTTAAATTAATCAACATACCTATTTGATGTTGAAATATTTTACAATTCTACAATCATCTTTCTTGAATACTATAAGCAAACATTATCAACCTAAAATATTCTAAGACTTAATAAATATACTATTAATATTATACATAAATATACTAGGTATCTCATAAATAATCCAAGCTACTTCATTCGCAAAACAACCAGGAATAGTACTAGGAACAAATCCTAAATTCAATAATACATCTTGATACAAATCTACTTCATGATTTTCACATGTCCAATAAGATAAATGGATGTTGGTGTGACCATAATTAATGATTCTATTAACAGACATAATTTTAAAGCTATAATAAAAATTACACATAAGTAAAAATCTTAAATAACTAGCACTTCTAACAACACAATGAGTAAATTATCTAAACAATATCAAGCATCATGGACTAATGACACTATTAGACCTAAATAAAAATCCAATGACATTAAATAAACCACTTCCTAAAATGTACTATATTATAGAGAAATACAAATAATCCAAATTTGGATAAAATATTCTCAATTCCTTAGCCCAACTATTGAAGTTGAATTTTTGATAATCTCAAGCTGTAATGACTTCCTAAAATGGGTCTTGATCTCCAAAATAAATGGATACATAATTCTCATAATAGGATCGTAAGATTGGTCCAACCAATATTTCTTGTAAATGTATTGGGAGATCATCCCATGTGGTTGGTCTATCTATTCTTAACATCCTTAGCATTTTTCCTAGTTCAATATTTCTTTTGATGTTTGCCACTTCTATGGTTAATGCATCTACAAGACTGTTCTTATTTCTTGAAACCCATTTTATTGAAAAATCAAAAGAACTTAACCATCAATGCCACCTAGAAATTCTTCCTTGAGCAAGTTATTTATCAGGGTTCTTATGCATTAACGTAAGCATAACTTGTTTATCAGTGTAAATAGTAAACTTAACTAGTTTTAGAAAGATTTTGAATTTCTTAATTCCATTTATTAATGCTAATATTTTGTTCATATCCGCTAAGAAATCAATATTTTGTTCATAGTACATTAAAAGACCTATTTATTTGCCTTTCATAACTGTTGAGGACCAAGCCAAATGGTTAAAAAATAAATATCATTATGTTCATCTTAGTCTAGTCAAAATGAAAACAACACCCCATTTTAACTATGATATCCAAGCTGAATATTTTGGTTCTTTTGTGGATAACAATAATAAATGGAATTAAGATTTTATTCATAGTACATTGAAATACCTATTTATTTTCCTTTCATAACCACTGAGGACCAAGCTAAATGGTTAAAAAATAAATATCATTATGTTCATCTTAGTCTGGCTATCATTGTAAATAGTAAACAAAAGATGAACATAATGAAATTTATTTTTACCATTGAAATCAATAAAATGGCATGTCGTCGCTGACCAATTAGTTGTGGCTATCTTATTGTAAAATACTCCTATAGATGATGCTTTTTGTGATGATTTTTTTATATGTACCAACGTAAACAAAACTTGGACCATATATTTTGATGGGTCCAAATGTGCTTCAAGTGGTGGGGCATCCATTGTATTAGTAACTCCCTAAGGTTAAACTATGTCATTAACATATTTATTGAGCCTTTCATGTACAAATAATATAGTTGAGGACCGTAATATAGTCTAGCTTTGTGTTCATCTTAGTCTAGCTTGGTATCAATGAAACCAATCTAGGATGAACATAATGATATTTATTTTTTAACCATTTGGCTTGGTCCTCAGCAGTTATGAAAGGCAAATAAACAGGTCTTTCAATGTACTATGAATAAAATCTAAATTTATTAATTTATTAATTCCATTTTTAGTGGATATGAACAAAATCTTAGTAGTAATAAATGGAATTAAGAAATTCAAAACCTTTCTAAAATCAGTTAAGTAATAAATATCATTATGTTCATCTTAGTTTGGTTTCACTGATACTGCTGAGGACCAAGCTAGACTAAGATGAACATAATGATATTTATTTTTTAACCGTTTGGCTTGGTCCTCAGTAGCTATAAAAGTTAAATAAATAGGTCTTCAATTTACTATGAACAAAATCTTAATTTCTTAATTCCATTTTTCAGCGGATATAAACAAAATCTTAGCAGTAATAAATGGAATTAAGAAATTCAAAATCTTTCTAAAACTAGTTAAGTTTACTATTTACACTGATATCCAAGATATGCTTACATTAATGCACAAGAACCCTAATGATATTTAATTTTTTAAGCTAAGTACATTAAGATGTGATATCTAGGCTGAATATTTTAGTTCTCTTGTGGATAGCAATAATAAATGGAATTACGAAATTAAGATTTTGTTCAAAATAAATCGAAAGACCTATTTATTTTCATTTCATAACCACTAAGGACCAAGCCAAATGGTTAAAAAATAAATATCATTATGTTCATCTTAGTCTGGCTATCAGTGCAAATAGTAAACTAAACTGGTTAAATATCATTAGGGTTATTATGCATTAATGTAAGCATAGCTTATCTATCAAGGCAAAATGTAAACTTAATTGGTTTTAGAAATATTTTGAACTTCTTAATTCCATATATTATTGCTAAAGTTTTATGCATATCTTCAGCTTTAATGTTTACTTGCCAAAATCCACTTTTGCAATCAAATTTGCTGAAAATCTTTGCTTCACAGGCTCTTTTCATTAAATAATTTGTCAGTGGTAAAGGGTAATTAAAAGGCTTGATAATATCATTTAAAGGTTTATAATTTACATAAAACCTTTTCTTACCTCTGGCTTATTCTGATCTTTTATTTATGTAGAAGCCTACACATGAATAACTAGATTTTGAAGGTTGGATGAATCCACCTTCTCGCAACTCTTTTAACTCAACATCTAATTCTTTCCTTTATGAAGGGTTGAATTCATATGGTTGTTCTTTTGGTATCTTATTTTAAAATCCTTCTTTAATCTATATATTGCATTCTTCTAGCTCAGGTTTCCAATATTGAAGGGGATTCAGACTTGTGTAGTTCTTGATAAACTTTTATTTTATTCCAACAAACTTATCCACTTACTGATTTCTCTTGTGTTGGAATTTTTTGGCTACTTTCTCTTCTTGTTGGATCTTATGGTGGTTAGCTACATCTGTTGTCCAGTCTTTAGTTATTTTTCCCAAAATAGTTTCAACTAATTTTACTGTAGGAATGTAAACATTCTTCCTTCCTTTAAAAATTTAAATATGATCATCATACTAGATAAAAGGCTTATGTTTCATTAGAAATATGTTTCATATCAGTAAATCAATATCAAAAGTATGGAATTCTATGAAATCAATTTCAAACCTCTTTCCTGCTAGCCATATTGGAACATATTTGGCTATTCTTCCAAATTCCAAAACTTCTCTTGAAATAGTTACTCCTTTAAACTTCGTATCATGGTTATACCAAAATTGACTTGGAATAGCATGAGTTTTTATCAAAACTCCTAGGTGAACCAGTATCAACAAAAGCATACAGATAATAACATTTGTAACCATCAAACCTAAATTCAGCTGGGACATGAAGTGAATGCTTTGTTGACATCATGCAAGAAATAGGTTTTGTATCACTATCCTCTTCTATCTTTTCTCCATGTTTTAGAATTTATAAAAATAGGATTGTTTTGATTTATTGAACCTTTGTTCTCATATCTTTAACCTATTTCACAATTTTATTTACTGTTATTGAAATATTAGCAGTGATATTCTAAATATTAGAAACTCTTTTGAGTTTCTAACTTAAATCCAAAGAATCTATTTTTGTAGATCCTTGATTGTATAATCCCTCATCTAGGATATTTTCTTTAGTCTATAATGTTGTAGTAAAAGGAAACATCAAAGCATCCCATTTGGGAGCTATATATCCTCTTGTTTCTTTTAGTTTTACTTTCTGATCTACAAGATGATATAATGGAGATTTTCTCCTAGGCTTGGAATCATATCCATGCCTTCTTAAAACTTTCCAATTAGGATCTCTAGCATCAGGCTCTATTTATTTTAGTGAAACTTTAAGCTTTTTTATTTTTGCTTTCAACTTTGCTTGTTCTACTTTATATTTGTGCAAAGCAGAAGAAATTTCTTTCTAAGAAAAGGCATCTTTGAATATGTCTTTTGTTCCCAATGCTATTAAATAAGATTATTTTGTAGATATTTGATTTTTGAGTAGAGTCCTTTCTACATCATAATCTTCATCATCATCTTCTAAATCTATTTCTAGCTTATTTTTCAACATTATTTCTCTAGCCACTCTGTCTTCGTAAAGACCAAGCATACCAAAAATTTCTAGTTCTGAATCAGAATCCATATCAATCTAGATTTGAGCTATATCATAAAATTGGTCATGAAAATCAAAATAAATGTCTTGAATATCTACCAAATCACATGACACTTCCATGTTATAGAATTCAGACAAAGCTCTAGCCAAGAGATTATGGATTTTTCCTAGATAATCAGTAGCATAGTGGTTGCCACCATGGGTATAACATTTTATATGTTTGGGGATTGTCCTAGGGGCGTCTCTCTTCTTCAACAATTTTTTATATTTCTTAGATGATTTCCAATGGGAAATTTTCTTATGGGAAACCTTGAAGGGTTTGTACTTAGACTTATATGGCTTATATTTATGTTTCCTAGAAAAATATTTATCTGGCTTGTACTAATGTTTATGAGATTTATATTTCTTATAGGGCACATACTTGGATTTTTTGTAGGTAAAACCATGTTTTTATTTGTTTCAATGCCATGACATAGTAGGAACACTATGTTTATAGTATTTTTGGAGATTGAAGCTTGCATTATAGGCCTTTAAATAGGAATCAACATTCTTAAGTAGGTATTAGTTATGCAACTTATTTCTAACATGGTTCATTAACTCAGTGAGGGTACACTGGTCAGGTGATAGGTTTTTTTTTTTATGAGATGAGACTTAATACATGTGCCTAATTTATAGGGAAGACTAGATAAATACATGTTCTTGACCCATTGGGTATTAGCTTCACCTATTTCATAAGCATGGACCAAAAATTCTAAAGAATATTCATTTATTTTGCTTGGGTCTCATAGCTTCATAACATAAAGGTGCATTTTGGCCTCATTAGCAATTATAGGTCTATGTTTAGTGAATTATACAAGTAAAGATACTTACATTATGTCAATTCCTCCTACATATATTTGGTACTGGCTCTTCTATGGAACTAGAATTTCTATATTTCCTAGAGGTGGCACTGCATTGACTATTATTTTTCTCAGCGACCAACTTTTCATCTTTCTTGTCATTAATCTGATTACATACATAAAATTTTGTGAATTTTTCCATGTATGCTTATTCATAGAAAAAAAAATTAAAACTTCTATCCATAACATAATATTATCATATGGATCAACAATCTTATCTATACTAAAAAGAAAACCATTCATAGAAACCACTCTCAAAGATCTAGGATCTATTATATCCTGTATAACTTCATTCTTGTTGGGATCTTTGGTCTTGGCCTCCATATCCATCATATCTATAGCATCAAATGGTTCTTAGGGCATTTAGAAAGGGTGTTCATCTTCTTCATCTTCAAGATTTATATTTATATCAATCCTTCATCTAAAATTAGTGATGACTGAATCTTCATACATCCCCATTTATTGATCTTCTCTAGATCCATTGGATGGGGTGCTATGGTACCAAGATGTTATAGACATCTAGTTATCACTTGACACAGTAGAATATCTATTCCCTATAGATAATAACAATGGAATATTAGGTTATTGCTTTATTTTAACTTTCTCTATCCAATCTATATCAGAGTCTGATGTTGATTCTTCTATCTGAACAACATTTAAATGAAGTAGATCAAATTCATCAGTCATTTTAATAAATAAAGAGGCATAAGATGATTGCTCATCTAGATAGGACTTTTTACTACGAGGAAACTTCATGTATTTATAATATAAAAAAGAGCAAGCTCAGAAGTAGATGCAAGTTCATCTTTAGGATCTGGTTCCATATTATTTGCTTTCTTTTTTATTTTACTTATGGAGAAAACTAGATCAGTTAAACCATACTTAGTATGTTCAACATGAACAATACAATCTAAATGCAATAATTATTGATTATGATGCAACTGTAATACACTATTTTATACTAATGATACTACCCTTTCTACTATATCAATAGATTTTTCTATTTTGGATAATTTTGTAGTGTTTTTTGTCTAAGCTTTACTTTGATTTCTAGATGCAATGACTATTATATCTAATATGATGTGTGAGGTTTCCATCCTAGATAGAGTATCTCTTCTAAAATTTTTGATTTCAATTTCCATATCATCTAACATTTTAATAGTATCTTGGACTAATTCTTTAGTGTCTAGAACATCTACTACTACATCATCTCAATTCTTTTCAATGGATCTCATCCACTAAGCCATCCAATTTCTCTAGCTGGTGCTGGGTTTATGAGTCTTACCAAATTTAGTATGAATTTTTTATTCATACTTTCCCTATTTGTGTTTTTTTAAATCATATTCTGCATGATTATCATTTGTCCATCTACTAAGGATATAATGTTTAAACTCCACTTATTTGCCACCATCTATACTAGTAATGATGACCTTTTTCTCATCTTTCTATCTTGTAAGTTTCTCATACTTCTAGAGCATTCCATATTTTTCTAATTTAAAATCATGAGAAATTTGTTCTTCATGATTCTCTTCTAATTCTTTAGATTCTTTCATGATTTGTTCTCTAGACACCTTATTAGCTAGGAAGTCCATAAAGCTTGGACGGTTGGCTATCTTTTTCAGGAAAGGAGGCATCAATGGTTCTAAAGAGGAAGATGAAAAGGAATGTCATATAGATGGTTCAAGAATTTTTATTGTTGCATAAAACTAGAAAGATGGATTTCTACATAAAGTAATAATAGATCGAACTAATGGTCGCTTATTCTAGGCTTTAGTACTAAACTTGATAATGGGTTGGCCAATTGTAAATTTATCAGGGATAGGTTTTCATAGAATAAGAGCAATGGCTTATAAAATTTAATTATGCATGTCCACCATGCTAGCTGCATGATATTCAATATCAAGTGTTATACGGCCTTGATGTTAAGAATGGAGAGAAGGAATAGGTAATGGTTTGAAATAGTTTTGGGGCAACAGAGATTATGGGACATATATGTCATGACACTAAATATCAAGAATAGAATCAGAGGAGATTAAGGGATAGCTAGTAGTAAAGCAATGAGCATCAATATGATGACCAAAATAAATAAGAGTTTATGTTTGCAGGGGAAAATATGTTCCAATAAGGAAAATAGGTACATCACTCAAGAGCCCATTTTTTAATTCAAAATTTTTAATTTTATTTTTGATATGAAAATTCTAAATGAGCTCAAGCACACCATTCTAAGACTCATAATGACTCCAAAATCTTCTAGGGGACCCTAAGATACCCCTCACACCAAACTAGGACCAAAAATGGTTATAAATAAACATCAAACACATTAACACCTAAATTTAGCTTGTGATGCTCTGCATCAACCATCTTATACATAGTGTTATGATTGATAATGATGAAAGTGATAACATTTGCACCATGACATTGCTTATGCATTTTGGTTATACCAATCATGCTTTACACCCTTATACGAGCTTAGTTAGAGCATTTTATGGGACATCATAATAGGTTATTAGTGAGATTGACATACCTTTTATAGGTAAACCCCACAAATGTGGTTACCACATTCTTAGTTATGCATTTCATGGGTGTCTTTAATATATTATTAGGATGAGCTTGGATATATACAATTCAAGTAGTACCTTATATAATGTATGGGTGTGTTAATTAAATTCATGTCAATCAAGTAATTACACTTTCCAAAATTCCATATGAGCATCTTCTTGAACACTTTAAGTTTATACCTAGACAATTACTTATACAACCTAATATGATACATAATAGGCAATATCATTTCCATGTTGGTTAGTACTTGTGAAACCATTACATTATAGATCCATAATGGGTTCTATTGTTTGCTCGATGATCTTGCTCCAGAGGTCAGTTATGATATTAAGTGTTCCAAAGAGAAAAGTAAGAACAATAATGGACTTTCATCCTCCATTTGAGGATTAATTCTTGATAAATATAGGACATGGAGGCAAGATGTGGCTCCATGATATATCCTACATATAATATCTTCCAAGAGATGCATTGATACCACCAAAAGATTGATACTAGTTATTTAAATTTTTTGTTAAATATTATGATGTTGCTACTAAATTTAATGTGTTTCACTTTGACAATTTATAAAATAAAGGAGAGGTAGTTCAATTCCAAAATAAACATAAAAGGAGAGGAAAGGAAGAATATAAAAGAAGATTTCTATTCAAGTGCATGCTAGTGTTTTGAGAAATGAAGTATATAAAACCATAGCTATACCATAGTGTTCCTAGATCAAAAATTTCACAAACTTATAGAGACATAATGAGAAAGCTTATAAAGACATAAATCTAGATACTTGGCTTGTGATTTTTTCACTAATTGTAAACACTCAAAGATTTTATATAAACTGCACACAAAGATTTTGAAACACTTTATAGTTGAAAGCTCATAAAGCATAGAGCATTCATAAATAAACCAAAAAGAAAAAACAAGGAATTAGATTAGCACAATCATAATCTAAGTACCATATCCAAATCTGAAATCAGGCATAAGATCAATCCTTTTGAATAAGCATGGACTTGGACTTTAAAATAATGGATAACATTCGATGAGCAAAAGATAGAATCAAGAAAGTAAATATTATATTAAATTTTTTATAGAGTTTCATTACATGAAAATGCTAACCTTTTTAAAGGGAAATCTATATCCCTTATATAAATATATTGGTCCATAAATCCCATCTAGCTCATTTTTTCATGTAAATTTCCACTTAAGTTTTAAAGAAGAGAGAAAAGAAACTCAATACAGGTTATGGTTGAAAAACTTGTTTGTTTTTTTGCACATTAAATCAAAATATTTTGAAGAGATCCTCTTTGGCTTGGGAGGAAGACTTGTAGATAAGAAAGAACTAAAGAAAACTTGTTTTTTAGACAAATAGTTGGGTGGATTATCTAGTGATTGCTAGATATCAGAAGTGAGAGCTTCCTTAGGGGCTATCAATCCACATATTTTAAACAATCAAGTTGATAAACTAGAAAGAAGGTACTTGCATCAATAATAAAAAGGTACTAAAACCAATTACAAGAAAACTTGATAGAAAAATAGATTAGAAATGATCTAATTAGTGATAAACTAATTAATAATAGTGATAATGAGTTGGGGTATGAGTGGTTGAAAACATAGAAAAATGGATTTGGTTAGGTGTAGGTGGCCAAATCAGCTTGCTAATTTTTTGTTCCATAGGTGACTATTGGTGGTTAAGTTGACCATCATTGCTTAGTCTGACCATCAACAATTAAGGTCCAATCATTGATAGTTGACTATGGAATTTTGGGCTTGATCACCAAAAGGTGATTGGATTCCACAGAGGAATTATGGGAGTTGGGTAAGGGCTAAGTTGATTTTGAAATGCAATAAAAAACATGGATATTGACAAATAAGTACTTGTCTTACCATAAGTTATTTGGGTGGGTGGTTGATGTAATTAGCCTATTGGTGGAATCTGGCTTGATTCCAATAAAATAATGATACTTGAGAGCTTGGTTTAGAGATAATGGCAAGTTGGCTCTAAATAAGATGGTTGATAGTGCTTGGTAATGTATATGATGTTGATTAACCTAATTGACTTGATTGACCTACAAAGGAAAACTCTTGAATGCCTAAGATTCTGATAATTATTGTAGATAGATTTGAATTCTCAGGATTCTCTCTCTTATAGGCATTAGCAAGAAGTAAAAGTGAAGGTGTAACTAGGTAATTTAAATATAGCTTATCTATGCAAAGGATTACAACGTAAATTAGACAAGTTATATTTAGAAAAGGGTCAATATAACTTTCATTATCTTAACTAAAAGGTGGATCTTGACCTTCGATGGTTAGGGGTTCCCAAGGCTAACCATCGATGGACACCTTGGACCATCGATGAGCAAGGTCTACAAGAATAGGGTCCCAAAGGTTTGGGTTATTTAATTAGGTGAAAATAAGTGAAAATTGGTTGTTTTAGGATTTATAGGTGTAGGTTGGTCCTAAGAGGGTCCAAGGCTACTTCCAATGCTACTTTGACATTTGGAATCATAAGTGTGCAAATTTTTGGTGTCTAAATTTTGCCCCTTTTTATTGTGAAGCTTGTGTGAACGAGCTACAAAACAAAAAAAAAGTATGGGTCATAGGTTTGGTTACCATGAGAGTGGGAGGTGGTGCTTCCCCTCAAAATAAGATTTTTTGAGGTGAAGATGAAGTGGGATGGGTTTGATAAATGGTAAAATTATTAGTCATGAGGTGGTGACATGAGGTTTGGCATTTGAGATGCAAATGTGCACATAAAATATAAAAAAGGTGTGATATCCAAGATCATGAATATATTATATTTCTAATGGTTTTAAAAATAAGGGTTAGTGCTAAGAAGGACAAGTGACAAGTAAACTACATGGCTACCTATAGGCATGGTGGTTAGGAACACTCAAAATGCAAGTTTCCTAAGTGATGTCTATGTATCTAGTGGGTATCCAAGGTAGGAAGTGCTCCAAGGGAAAACAAAAATGGGTCAAGTGTCATGGGTATTTGAGGTAATAAGTGCTCTCGATGAGATAAAAGTGGTTTAGTTTGTGTAAGGTAGCACAAAATGCAAAAGGGGCAACATGGAAATGTTGTCACTACAATCAAAGGACCAAGCAAATAGTGTCACAAAAATATATTCTAGATGGGCCAAAAGGGACCAATAGCAAGATGATAGGGTGGTTGATTTGGTGTGAAAAAGGCACTTCCAAAGTAGGCAAGAGTCTATTGTAATTATTCTAGGATTTTGGAGGTTATAGGTAAAAAGTAGAATTAGGGGTTTAAAGGGTTTCTTGACCATCAATGGTCAGGGTCCCTAGAAGGTGACCATTGATGCTCATCCTGACCATTGATGGTCAAGGGAAACCTTAAAAATTTGAAGGGTAAAAGTAAAAACGCAAAAGTTAATATGTCATTTTACCATGATGTGTTGTTTTATCGAGCTCTCGATGATTTTAGTGATTTATAAGGGAGGTGTGTGCTGAGGTAAATGTTTCTTATTGATTAGAGGTGCATGATTGATTCCATGGGTCCTAGATTCAAGGAACACAAGGACATGGCTAGGCACCTGCTCAAGAGCTCAGACCATGGAGAAGGTCATGAAATGAGGTAAGGGATGCACTAAATTGATAGCTAGGTATGATTTTTTTGTTGTTTTTGTTTTCTTGGAGGAGAGGTGTGTAAAATAGTTATTTGAGCCTACATTCCCTAGTAGGGTTTTAGGGGTTTTGGTCAAATAGCATGGGTAAAACATCAAATTGATAGGGTCAGTGGGTGATTGGTTAATATACTAGCTAGGTAGAGTGTTTAGGTGAGGTGTTTAATAAATGGGGTCTTTATTTAGGTCCTGATAGGTTTGGATATTTTGGCCATGAAACACCCACAAGTGACCATCGATAGTTGTCACACTAAGAATTAGTGGTCCCCAACCATAGATGATTAGTATGACCATCGGTGGTTAGCCATGATGAGGTAGGGTTGTTTAAAAGGTGCTAAGGGTTTAATCATGGTTTGAGGGTAAAGTGCAATGGTTATGCTTAAATTTTGGCCTGATAGGTTGGGTACAAGGGGTAAATAGGGCATGAATATGATTAGGTCAAATAGGTTAGCGTTTGGGTAGCATTTTTTAAAGATAGGGTAGATGAGACTAGTTGGGGTCTAAATGAAGAATTTTAATTTGGTGTAGGCTCAGGAGTAGATACAAATGCATGATTATGTGCTATGGATCTTCACTATACTACTCAAGGGGATGATAGCTGATGATTGGGCCCATATAGAAGTGACATGTCTAGGAGGGATGAAGCACTACCAGTATGTGCCTAGGGATATATCTATGATAGTAGTACTCATTGAGAGATGGGATCCTGCTACTAACACCTTATTATTACCAACCAAAGAGATGACTAATCACCTAGAGGATGTTCATAGGATCACTTATCTCCCACTTCGTGGTAATATTATCTACAAATTGAGTAGGAGGAGTAGGATGAGTATGTCAAGTACTTATATGGAGATGATAGTGATTAGGTCCACTGGCACTCTATAGGGTTTAATTATACAACACTATAAAAAAGGTCTCCTAAGGAGAGGAGACTCATGATGATGTTGATGAACATAGTTACTTGCCTTGGGCTCTATATACTAGTAGTGGAATATTCTCATATTTACTACTAGGGTTTTTAGATGAGATATTTCTTGGGAGGACCATATTTGGGTGGGTCATAGTGCTACTTATTTAGATTTATAGAGAGTTTTGGGGATTCAGGCATTACAAGAGGTATATCATTAGTATGGGCATGGTGATGTAATGTTGGGCCTATGAGTACATATAGGTTCTAATGCCTATGGGATTGTCATGGGAGGGGTACACATAGATGGATTTACTTGTGGGATTTATAAGGTGGAGGGATGACTATGATGCATCAGGGGTTGGAGGTGAACCACATGATACTGAGTGGTTTAGGGATACCCTAAGGGGTTTAATATCTATATACATCACATGGAAGCCTTACCTATAGTTCTCTATCTATCTATGTTACAAGAGGGAGACACTCACTATACAGAGTTATAGGTGGATAGTGAGACACTGAGAAGGTGAAGTTGAGCTGATTCCCTTCAACTGATTATGGTGCCAATTTGGCTTGTTATAGGGTGTATTGATTTTATATCTATGATAGAGGATGTAAGACTTAAAGGTATATTTACTGGTGCTCCAACTTATTTAGATAGTTCTAGATGGTAGTTTTGAGGAACTTCCTATTAGGACTCCCATAACTGATGCTAACTATATAGATGGATACATGGATTAATACCAACATATTTATGCAATGGTAGATGTGAGTGGAGATGATGATGGGGTGAAATTGATGGTTATAGATCTAATGAGATAGGGTGGATAGGTAGGGGTAGAATTGATTACAGCCTAGGCTTTGGTATAGGCTCTCTAGGGATAGGTGGCCACACTATAGGGGTAGCTAGCCACCATTATAGGTGAGTGAGATCTACTTAGATAGAGGGTTGGGGTGGGTGAAAAATAAAGAGGAGGGACACTAGATATAATGACCTAATCATGATATCTAGTTACCATTATAGAGCTCAAATATTATGAGGTGATGGTATTAGACCAACTACCCTAGGCTATGAGGTTTGTAGAGTACACAATGAACTTGATCAGTGGGCCATTGACAACTACTCTAGGTCAATGAGGTTCTATAGTGGGACAGATAGGGGTCCTAGGAGGACCACCACTAAGTAAAAATGTAGGTATAGATGGGGTTAGTGGCAGTGGTAAAATCCCATGATTATGTTGGAATATGTTATTTTGATGTATTATTTTGATACCAGTCTACGTGTTAATGTAGTGGGATGTATATGTTTTAAGAGAGAGCTGACACATTTTGATATGTATTATTTTTTTTATGATTAGATGGATATGATGGATGCTTATGATGTTATATATGATAGTTGATTGTGGTTTATGATCATAATAGGCTTATGGTTTTCACTTAGTATCTTAGGCATGTGATGCTATAAAGTTAGCTATGATGATTTGATTCTACTCATGGTTATGATAGGATATGTTCTGGATGGATACATGTTATGGTATTTATTTATGGCTATATGGGTGAAATGGGAAATGGTATATGCACTAACTATTTTATCATTGATTTTTTTTATTTTTGTGATGGTGTAATGACATGCTTATAGGCTCATATGATGTGATTGATGTTCATGGTTTGTTTCAATATGTTTACATTGTGTGTGACTCATTAATGGATAGATGTGGTTTGATTATTGACATAGTTCATGATGTTCATGTTGTTGATGTCATGTTTATTATTTGTGTGTATGATTATATAAACTAATAAAATATAAGAAAAGGAACACGATGATTTTCATTAGTAAATATAGACACAAAACCCCAAAGTGGGATTAGTTTAGTGAAAATTAGCCTTTCCAATGTTTCGTATTATAATGCTTAGGTTGATAGATATGGATCTTGATAACATTATGTCAAGTGAGCCCATAGTCCCATGCATATAATATGTGGAGGGATAATGGGTTAAACTAAAACCTTTAGCAAGATTAGTATGCCCTTTCTATAGGTTTCCAAAGAGTTATAAACAAGTTTATGTCTATATAGAAAGTGTAGATTGATTGATGTGGGAAGTATACTAAGGAGATATAATTGTGGCTTTCTTAAATCATTACTTTTATGAGAGCCAATTGTAGCTTCTAAAATTCTTTTGCTCTTATTTTTGATTTTATTCATACTTTTGCTTGAGGTTTAGGGGAGGTTGATTGATGCAAGAAGCTTTCAATAAATTGCTAGCTTTGCCTAATTCTTTACTTAGCCATCCTTCAAGGGATATGTCCAAGTTTATATGATTAGTTCGAATTATTTTGATAGATATCATTCAAGGGAGTATTGAAATTTACATTTGGGAATTTCAGATGATTTTCAATAGCTATCCTTCAAGGGAGTAGTCTATGAATGCTAAGAATGACCCATAGTTTTTTTTCTTCTATTTGATATTGATTTTTGATTTTATTTGATTTTTCATGACATAGAATTGCTCATATATGCTCAATGGATTAATTTTATGAAGGAAAAACTAAGCTAACATGGGGGTCTAATAGGTGAAAAGGAGGTATAGGTAACAACAACCATATGAACCAATCTCAAAGAGATGGGAAGTACTATGAAAATCATGCCATGGATAGAGAGATAGTATCCATAGTTTATGATTAGGCTATAAGTATGATACATAATCACATGATTCAGTTTTAGTTAGTTGCCCCTAAAAAGAGGGAAATGAATGTGATTATAAGGGATGAGCTTAAGTTAGACAAATGATGATTTTTATCCTTATCTAATTATAAAAGGGATGTAGATACGAAGCAATGAGAGGCTTATGTTTTGGTTTTCCTTAAAGAGAGCACAAATGATAAGCTCTTGATCTATACTTATGGGTAATTATGTAGGGTCCAAGCCAATTGAAAGAAAATTTGATCCTTTTACTTTTCTCCATATTAGTTACATATTGGTTTTCCTTGAGGACAAGATCTCTAATATTGAATTCTCATACTTTTAAGTGTTTTTAATAGGATCATTTGATTAATTTTTTATAGACACAAAGATGGGAAAGAGCAGCCAAATGACACTCATCAAGTATGAGCTAAACATTATTGATGATAATCATTTTTTGAAATAAGGTCATGCAAATATGTGTGAAGTTAAGGTATTTGGACTTAAGAGACGATACAACTTTAGCCCTAAACACAATAGAAAAATGTGTAGCACTTTTAGGTGTTTGGATGGTAGTTTGGTATGCCCATAAGGTGAAATGGATGTGTAAGTACCAATCTCAACCTGAAGCATTAAACATTTTGGTAAGCATATTGTTAAGGGTTTTGTTAGAGGCTTCAGCTTGTCCATTTGCTTATGGGTGATAAGGTGATGAAAAGATAAGTTTAATACCAAATGCATCATAAAGGCCTTGAACTTTTTTTTTGAAAGATTTGTCATTATCGGTGATGATATTATGGGGAACATTGAAATGATAGATGATATAGTGGGTGATAAATTTGACAATCTTTTTATCTTTCATCGAGACAAGAGGAATAACCTCCACCCATTTGGTAAAATATTCAATTTTAGTAATGATAAAATGATGTTTTTGTGAAGAGTGGGGTTTGATTTCATGAATACATTTTAGACCCCATTATGAGAAGGACCAAAAGTCTATAGAAACACAAAGACTATTACTAGGTACGTGATGTAAATTAGTGTGTTGTTGACACTTGACACACTTTTTCACATAATTTTAGTAACCTTGATTAAGGGTAGGATGTAATATCCCAAGTATAAGATGTGTTTATCCATAGAGAGTCCACTAAAGTGTCCCCCATAGATACCCTCATGTGTCTCTTTGATAGCATGAGAGTCTTTTAGGATATAAAGGTAACAACATAGGAGGCCATCAAAACCATGTTTGTAAAGAATTCCTCCCATAACAATATAATGGGAGGTTCTCTAAATAAATGCCCAATAGACATTATTAGAGAGGCCAAAGGGTACTATGCCAAGGTGAAGGTAGTCGAAGGTTTACTGATACCAAAGGTCAGGTAGGATCTCCTCCACACTAAAGATGGTTGGAGTGTCTGCCTTGGTGTAGGAGGGTTCAGTGAGACAATGGACAATGACCAATAATTTAGAGTATGAGGGTGATGACAAGATTAAGAGGAAAGTGAATCCATGATATCAACAAATTTGTTAGTAAATCATGGGGTGGTTTGAATATGGTAGCATTTGAATGATGATAGGAGTTCTGTAACTAGTTGCATATATAATTGTAAAACCTCATTTTTACACTGGCAAATGCTAGTGACTTAGCTGACCACAAGTTGGGAGTCACCAAAGATATTTATTGTTTTGAATTATAAGGATAAAGAAGTTTGGAGACCTATTACTAGGGATTTATATTCAACCACATTGTTGGTATATTTTAAGTCAAGCTTAAATGATAAAGGAAGTGGTTCACCAATAAGGGGATAATGATGATACCGATTCCCCCCCATGATAACATTTAGAACCATAAAAAAAATGGTTACCTAATTGGTGAAATCTATTTGACATAGGCTTGTAATAGATTTGTCTAGAAACTCAAGAGGAGGAGGTTGGTTATTTGTTAGGGATGCCCTAGCTAATTGGTCAGTAATGACTTGCCCCTTGATCAATTTTTATAAAAGGAACTAAAGGTCAAACTTAGTTAAAAACATAAGCCACTTAGCCATACACTAGTTTTGGTATGGTTTGGAGTCCATGTATTTGAGTGGATTAATATTAGTTATGACAAACATTTTGTGGTTAAGAAGGTAGTGGTGGGGTTTGGTGGCCATAAAGAATAGAGCCAAACATAGTCTCTCAATATGTGTGTATCGAGTCTCATACTCAACAAGTGTATGACTAATTTAATAGATGGTTTTATCATTGCATTAATTACCCTGATGGGAAAGTATTGCCCCTAGGGAATGGTTAGTGGTAGAGATATAAAGGTATAAATGTTGGTCATCCTTAGGATGGGTGAGGGCATGTGGAGATAGAAGGTACCCTTTGTGTGTATCAAAGGCCTTTAAAAGTCAACATTCCACTTGAAAGAGACATCTTTTCTCAATAGGTCATGGAAGGGTTGACACCAATTAGAGAGTTAAGAGATGAAGCAAAAAATAGATTAAATATTTCCCTATAAATTATGGAGTTGTTTAAGATTGTTTGGAGGTAGCATCTTGAGGATGGATTTAATTTTGGCTAGTTCAACCTTGATTCCTTGAAGGGAAATGATGAAGCCAAGATGTTTGTCTGACAAGACCCCAAAAATACATTTCTTGGGGTTGTCATAGACATGATAGTGGATAATTCACTCAAAGATAATCTTAAGAATGGTTAAATGGTCTTTATGAAGCTTGGACTTCCTGATAAGGTCATCCACATATTTTTTGATGATTGTATGGATAAGGTCATAAAAAATATAGGTCATGGCACATTGGTAAGTTGTGTCAGTGTTCTTTAGACCAATGGGAATGACTTTATAATAGAAAGTCCCCCATGTGGTGATGAAGGTAGTTTTATGTTGATCTTCAATGGAAATCAAAATCTAATTATAAAATGAGAACTTGTATATGAGAGATAACATCTCATGGATTGTTGCAAGATCAATAAGTTGGTCAATGCTAGGTAGAGGAAATTCATCCTTTGGGAAGGTGAGGTTGAGGTCATGAAAGTCCACATAAATACATAGTCCCCCTATGGATTTAGTGATAGGTATGATTTTTAAAACCTATTGGGGATAATCAATGGGTTGAATAAAGATGACAAAAAAAAGCCATTGACGCTCCTCTTTGACAAGGAGGGCTTTTGGAAGATGCATTCAATGAAGTTTCTATATGATAGGTTTGGTGTCACAAATGGTGATATGTTATGTGATGGGTGTCATCATCCCCTTCATTTAATCAACTTTCTATTGATGTCATATTTAACCAAGGCTGTGTCTAAAGCTATATGAAATAAGAAGAATCGTAACAATTTAGTAATTTAATGGAGGTATTTGTATTTTTGTTATTTTGGGGGGGGGGTTTAATGTCTTAAGGATTTCTTGGTTAAAATCTCATTGGAATCAAACTATGAAAATTGGCTGGAAATAAACACACTTTATAGAAATGAAAAAGATTACTAGAAATAAACACATGTTGTAGAAATGAAATTGATTACTGGAAATAAACACACGTTGCAGAAATGAAATAGATTGCTGGAAACAAACACACGTTGTAGAAATGAAAATTTAATTTAAAATGCTTACAGGAACAAATTTACAACAAATATTAACTTTAAGGAGTTGGAAGCATTTATAAATTTAATAGAGTTACCTATTTAATTTTGTGAATAGAAATATAAATACTGACAAAAATGAAGATCCTAGTTCTTTGGAAGAGTGGGCCCTTGCTCCACCTAAAACATGATTTGAACAATTTAATTTGATTTCAAAATAGAAATGGCTATTTCATTAATAAAATGTTTAGTATTAAAAATGTACTAATCTATCGTTTATCTCTCTATTCTTTAATGATTTTCTCTATCTTCTATATTCTATATTTGTATCTCTTTTTACTAAATTCCTAGGTCTGTATATATAGATACTTTGATGGTTATAACTTTTCATAGATATGATGGAACTAAATCATGCCCAAAATAGATGTTGAATCAAGATGTGGCTGGATGTCCAGTTATGTGATAAATGTCTTGATTCTACAAGTTTGGAAAATTGGGAATCTGTTCTTGATTTAATGGGATCATTGATCCGACAGATCACCAACCGTTTGGAATAGATCCTCATCAGTTCCATATCTAGCTGTAAAAGTTCCAGAGCTTATCTATATGAGTACCAAAGCTAAATATAGATTTCTAGAGCTAAGTCCAAAAATACAACTTGAAATAATATGGTGGAGTTCTAGAACTAACTGTGATTGTTCTGGAATAGATTCTGCAAGTTTTAGAATTAATTATGATGTTTATGAAACAAATTTTGTAGGTTCTGGAACTAATTTGAATTGAGTCCAATGCTTCCAAAAACATGCAATCCAATTCATATTTGTTCTTTAGCCTAATGATGACCTATTTTATTTCAAAACTAGAATTTTCAAACACACTTATTAGGAATTATAGGTGTTTTAAAATGTTAGAATCACAATCAACAAAAGATGGATAATCACATCCTAACTCATCTTAGATCAAAATAAATGTTACAAAATGCAATCAAACTTAATAGAAAGAGAGAGAGTAAGATAGGTCATTTATTATATATTTATTGGTCATATCCTAGCCTCATCACTTCCCCCATGCTTACTTGTTTATAAGTCCCTTTACAAACTTCACTCTTCAAATTTGCGATTGTATATCCTACATTCCATTTGATTGCTTAGATCAAATGGCTGGAACTAAATATCCCAATGCTTTGATTCAAAAGTACTATACCCTTATCCTACTTATACTTTTATTTTCCATTCCTCAAATTGAATGGGATGTTGAGATTCTCTATTTTGCCAAGGATATATGGGGGTGAGAAGTATAGGTGGCCTTGTCTACATTCCTATCCATATGCTCAGGGGAGTTTCATTGATCCAGGGAATTATTGTGCATAAATCTTTTGCCCTTTTTAAACTCTAGATCAAATTTGAAGGGGATATTACTTCCCTTCTTTTTAATGCCATCGAAAGAAATTCTCATCTTTTTAAACATGCATCATAGATATTACCAAAATTTGCCCTTTCATAAGAGGTGAAGACATCCATGCTTTGCTGTAAATTGAAAAGATAAGGTCCCTTGAATTTATCATTAAATTCATGGGATTGGAAATATGTAGCAAAGGTGAGTGGATTACCATAATGAACTCTCATATAGAGACCAGATGAACTAGCCTTTGACTAATGCTCTGACTCCCTTTCTTTCCATGCAATCTGATTTTGAAGAATAGAGACAAACTCATTAAGCTAGATTTCTCCTACATACAAATTGATCATAAAACCTATATTTCTTTCTAGCATAAAATTACAGAGGTAAAATTCACAAAGAAGTTTTTTCTGTTTTGTATTAGCTAAGGAGTAGGTGGTCGAGAAATCAGCTTCATCTTTTATTTCATGTAGAAGGCCACATATTATCCTTGCCAACTGCTAGTGAATGAATTGTTCCTCTAAAAACATGCTATAAATAAGATAAGGTCTTCTGCATGCAAGCAACTTCTCACTCATCATACAAACTATTTGTATTTTCATAAGAAATTTATACTTATCATTGTCCTCCTTATAAAATTTGTCTTCCCATTCCTTCCTTGCATTCTCTTCTTCCGCTAGTTTGCTTTCAAGTCTATATTGGATGCTTTGATTTCACTAAGTTCTTTACATGTGTCATCCCATAATTTCTTGAGTGGCAGATAAGTTGATTTATTCTGTGCAGAGATTGTTGACATAGAGGTTTGTATTGTACATTTTTCCTCATTCTTCATTAGTTTCCTTTTAATTTTTGCTAATTCCTCATTCTTGGTTGTGAACTAGTTTGTTAATTCTACAAGTAGCATTTCCTTATGTTCTAACTTGAGTTTTAGGAAGTTCAATTCCTCATCCTTTTCCTTGATAATGAGTTCTACTCTAGACAAAATTAGATCTTATTTAATCTAATAGTTTGGTTCTTTTTCTGAAAGTTCTTGGGGAGTTAAGCATTCCTCTTCCACCATAGGGTATTTACCTTTCCTTCTCCAGGATGACTATTTATATTCTGCATGTGATGGTGTTGTAGTCTCACCTATTTCTTAGAAAACTGGCTCCTCAAATCTTTCATCTTCTTTTTCCTTTTCTTCTTGGCTTGGTCTAGGAGGAGTCATGGCCATGCTACCCAAAATATCAGTAGCTTTAGTTTCTAGCCTTTCTTGTTCTTCCAGCTCCTCTAAACTTTCTTTAGACTTTTTATGACATTTTCTTTCTTAAGGAGCCTCAAAATTTGCAGACATAGGTCTCCTCTTAGAACTTCTTTTGATGTTCACCTTTTTCTAAGGCCTAGGTGAACTATCATTGTTAGAGATAGGTATCAGTTCTTCTATAGCTTCAACAAAAGAAGAAATGGCTTGAGAAGGTATAGTAGGGTATGTAATTTTAACTTTTCTTCTAGATTTTCTTCTTTTTGGTATTTCCTCTTCCCCTAATCTTTTCTTTTCCTCTTCATCTACAAGGAGTTGGGTATCATTATCTAGTTTTGACTTCTTTTTTATTCCCATGATTCATTCTTCTTTGAATCTTTCATAGGTTAGCTAAAAATTACTTCTTGTATCAGTGGAACTAATGATTTTGGTTGTGAAACTAGTGGATTCAATTACTGATTTGGTGAATTTAATTGCAAAATTACTATACTCAGCTATGGAACTTATCAATTTTATCTACATAACTACTATACTCAACTGTAGAACTAGTGGATTTATTTGCTTCAATCATAATAATAATTCTTTATGTTTATCTGCCAACTCATTCAATCATCAATATCCTTCTCATAATTTTGCACATTTAACCATGATGTATAATAGATGACTCATCATACTAATCTTTCTAAATCAAGTCTAATCACACATGCAAACTTTTCATTTAACCTTTAACAAGTTAAACATATAATTACTATCCTTGTGATGTAATCCCTCCATCATGCTGACACATCATCCCTGAAATATGGTTAGAAAATAGTTAGAATTCAAAAAAAAGTTTTATTTGAACTAGCCATTTATTTGAGATCAACCGCCATCAATGATTTTCAATTGATTTCTAATTTTTTTGGGAAGAAAATGTCATTTACTAGTTTTCATTCTCTTCCCTTTATTATAGATCTTTTTATCTAATTATTTGATCATTTCAGAAGAACTAGGCTCTTTCATATGATCAAATTCCTTGTTTTCTTCAATATGCTTCAAGAATTCATCCTTAGTAGGAGGATTTTTATAAAGTTTTAGCCTGTGTCCATTGACCAAGTGTATTTTTCTACTACCATCAATGGGAAGTAATTGGATAGAACCATTGTAAAATATCTACTTGATCCGATAAGGTCCCAACCGTCTGGTTCTTAATTTACTTTTGAATTGTCGGTACTTAGAATCAAACAGCAATGCCCAGTCTCCTACTTTGAATTGTAATTCCTTGATATGTGAATCATGCCATTACTCCTTTAACCTTAGATTATCCCTATCTGATGAAGTGATTCCATTTTGAATTCATCTAATTCATTGAGTTGAAGGATTCACTCCTTTTGAGCTACATCCAATTCAATTCCCACCTTAGCTGCTATCCTCAATGTCTGTAGTTCAAACTCAATAGACAACAAGGGATTTTTCCCATAGACTAACTCATATGGTGAAAACCTTGTTTTGGTTTTCCAAGTTGTATTTTAAGCTCAGATAGCTTTAGGTAGTCTTTTTACCCAATCTCTTCTTTCAGCTTCAACTATTTTAGTGAAGATGTTTTCTAATTCTCTATTTGTTACTTCAACTTGTCCATTTGCTTGCGAGTGATAGGGAGATGACTTCCTATGATTGATCTAATAGTACATTGTGAAATATTGGATCATATTGGACATAAGTTATGGTCCCTAGTCTAAAACTAAGCTTCTTGGTGCTCTAAACTTTACCATAATTATATGCCAAAGGAAATCAGCAACTACTTCTTTAGTGGCATTTGTTAAAGCTTGCACTTCTGCCCATTTTGTTACATAAATAGTACACATAAGAATGTGCTCTTTTCCTTCCTTGTGAAGGAGGATTAAAAGGTCCAACAAAATCCAATCCCCATCTCTAAAATGGTTCAATCACTACTTGTGGTTGTAGAGGCATTTCATTGGTAATGGTTGGCTATCCCATCCTTTGAAAAAGATCACACCACCTGATATATCTCTTCACATCTTTATACAGAGATGGCCAATAGTAACTAGTGCCAAGTATCTTATGAGCTATTATTTTCATTGAATAGTGTCCTCCACTTGGTTCATCATGACATGCCTAGAGGATGTCAAAAATTTCATCTTCTCTTACACACCTGCGTAAAACCAAATTGGGACCACATTTAAATAGCATTCCATTTAACCATTTGAATTGTGAACTAGTTTTGATTGATTTTTTATTTGTTTTTTAGTGAAAGGAGGAAACTTCCTTGTTACAAGATAATTTTCCATGTCATCAAACCATGGTGTGTTAGCTGAAATAAAAAATAATTGTTCATCTAGAAAGTTATCCTTGACTGGATCTTACTCCCCTGTATTGGTCAATCTTGACAAAAAATTAGCCACCACATTAGATTTTCCTAGATTTTCCATAATGGTAATATCAAATTCTTGTAGAAGTAATTATCATCTAATTATTCTACCTCCAACCACTAGTTTGTTCATTAAATATTTAATTGCTAAGTGATTTGTATGTAAAACTATTTTGTACCCTGTAATGTAATGTCTAAATTTATTGATTGCATAGATCACAGCCAAAAATTATTTTTTAGTGGTAGTGTAATTTATTTCAATGGGAGTATTATTTTTACTGAGATGTTAAATAGCATACATTCTTCCTTCTTCATCTCTCTATCCCAAAACTGCACCAATTGAGGTATTTGAGGCATCAATTTGGATGTGAAAAGGTTTCTCCCAATTAGGTCCTTGCAATATTGGGGTAGTTACTAATTTCTCTTTAATTTCTTCAAAAGTATGTTAACACTATTCATCCCAAAAAAATTCACAGTCCTTGGTTAGCAATTTAAACATGGGGGCAACAATTTTACTAAAATCCTTGATAAAATGACTATAGTATCCAACATGTCCTAAGAATGATTTGATATCTATGGGAGTTTGAGGAATAAGTAAGTCTAAAATAATCTTGATTTTGTTTTGGTTAACCTAAATTCCTCTTTTTTAAATATGGTGCCCTAATATGATCCCTTCATCAACCATCATCAAAAATTTCTCTTGACTAAGAGACAACTAATGTTTTTCACATCTTGTTAATACTCTATCCAAATTTTTTAAGGCATCATCAAATGTATCTCCATACACAGTAAAGTCATCCATATATACCTCCACACAATCATTTGTTAGGTCTGTAAAAATTTCTAATATAGCTCTTTGAAAGGTTACTAGAGCATTACATAGTCCAAATGGAAATACCCTATAAGCAAAGGTACCCCTTGGACAAGTAAATGTAGTTTTGTCCTGATCCTCAACAACAATTCTAATTTGATTGTATCCACTAAATCCATCCAAGAAGGAAAAGTATTGTTTACCTGAAAGGTTGTCTAAGATTTGATCTATGAATGGTAAGGAAAAATAATCTCTTAGGGTGGCTTTGTTTAGTTCCCTATAGTCAACACAAATTCTCTATTTTCCATTCTTTTTAGGGACAATTACAAGAGGAGACACCCACTGGCTATCTGAGATAAGGTAGATAAAACCTACTTGTAATAGTTTTTTGATTTTTTGTTTGACTATATCCTTTAAGGCTGGATTAATCCTTCTCTGAGGTTGCCTAATTGGTCTAATATTTTTAGTATAAATGTGATGGGTACAAATACTTGGATGAATTCATTTCACATCTCTATAGTCTCAAGTAAATGCTTTAGTATGATCCTTCAAAACATCAAACAGTTTGACTTCTTCATCATTCTTTAACCAGCTATTAATATTCAAAAAAATTCCTAGTTGAATCTCAACATGTTTGGTTCCAGGATATGATGAATTGATTTGTTGAAAGGGTTCCATTAAGGTGTGTAGTGGACAAGCGTATGGTAACAATATATGATATGTAGCAACATCTTTGAAAGTTTCTAGAGGCAGAATGCTAGATAAAGGACAACAAGAAGAGTTATGATACTTATCTTATTATAGGTCAAACTCCTCATTATTGTTATTTCCCAAAAATTCTTCACCATCTCCTGATATTTGTAAAGCTGATGCTATAGATCCTTCCTCTCCCCAAGATAAATCACGTTCCTCTAGAGTGAAGTTATCTTCACTTGCAAAGAATTGGTGTGGTTCTAGAGCTAAATGTGATAGTTTCATAACTAACTGTGATGGTTTCAAAACTAACTGTGATGGTTCTAGAACTAATCTTGACTACTCTAATGATTATTGATGTTCATTTAATGAAGGATTAACCATATCATATATTTCCCATACATGATCCTACAATGTTATCATAGCCAAAGAAGACATATTTTGCTCATTAATATCAAGATTATCAACCCATAATTTTGCTTGATTATCAATAAAAGGTCGTGCAGATGGATATAATGAAATTTGCTTAGAATTCTTACCATTTGAAATAGTCATATCACTTGACCTACAATAAATTAATGAAACAACTATAGCTAACCATGGTCTCCCCAAAATAATGGGATAACCAAGTTTTTTACCTTTTGGCTACAATATAAGGAACTCAACTAGATATTACCATGATTCCACCATTACTACCACATCTTCAATAACTCCTAGTTTTGCTACAGACTGATCTGCCATCTGCAATATGTATTTGTAGGTTGTATGCCTATTAATGGTAATGTTTTCAAAGTATCCATTGTCATTACATTGATAGCTACACCCAAATCAATCAAAATGTTGTGTATATCCTTATTACCTATAGAAATAGAAATAATAGGGCTTTCAAGATCTCCATATTTAGGTTGTAAGAGTTTTCCTGCTAATAAATCAGTTTATTTCCCATCTACCTGAATAGTCTTGGGGTGTTACTTATTTCTTCCAATTTTTCTAAAACATAACAATTTGATTAACTTGTTCAGCTCTAGAATATCCTTAATTACTTCTAACAATGGTATTTCAATATTTAATCTTCTTAGTTCCTACACCAATTCAAATTCCTTAAGTTCTATGGTTTTTTTAAGTCTTTCTGGAAATGGAATCTTAGTAGAATTTATTTTTGGTTCCTTATCTTTTTCTTTGTCATCTTCCTTAAGTGTAACTATGCTAGGGGTTTTAGCTTCTTTTGTTATCACAGTGATTATAATAGGTGGACTAATAACTATTTTGCTAGATCTAGTTTGAATGTTTTTACAATCCATTATATTTAAATCAACTAATTTTTTTGGTTCTATTTCGTATATAGGAGTTGTTTGTTTGTTTCTCAAGTTTTCTATTGGTTTTGTTGGAATTTGGGTTTGGACTATGTTTTTAATCTATGGATTTTATGCTGGAGGTCCCATTATGTCTTGTTGGTTTTGATTTGGATATGTTTCTCCTTGCACATAATTGTTAGGGCTCCATCTAGGTTGTGGCCAAGCATAAGGATTTTCTTGACCAGCCCAAGGTTGATGATGTCCTTGAGTATACCAAGATTGACTTTCCCAATCCTAAGGATGCCATGTGGATTAAGGGGCCCAAGGTTGCTATCCCCAACTTTGTGGTACTTTTTGAGCTACCCATGGCATCATCCAAGGATTAGGATCTGGTCTTAGCATAAACTATCCTTGGTTAGGTTGTCTTTGAACAAAATTTAATTCTTCTATGATGGATGATGTAGTGGTTTGTTTGAGCTGATTTTTTATGAGTGGAAGAAGATAACAAGCATGAGTATCATGTTCTTTAGATTCACATACAAGACATACTTTCATTTTATCCAAATGACATTCCCTTATTTCATGCTTCTTCCTGCATCTAGGATAATACATGGCTAATGGTTCAAGTTGGGCATTTGCTTTAGCTTGAAAACCATCCATGGTAGAGGTTAATTGAACTAATATATCTATTTTAAAGTTTTCCAATTCATCCATCAGTTTTTTCATATCTGGATTCAAATTTTTAACTGTTTTCCCCTTTCTAGGTCCACCCCTTATTCTTGAATAGTTTCTAAAAATTGATATGATTTCGTCCATTCTTAATTGAGAAATGTTTCCTATGCCAATTAAATCAAGGGTTTCCCTAGATTCATCATCCATACCTTTGAAAAAAATGGTTTTATTTAAATCTTCTTAAAGTACAAATCCACATGTTTTACTTACAAAGAGGAATCTGTCCAAATAATCTTCTATATTTTCATCTTCTTCCTGTTTGATTTTGAAAAAATCTTCCTTTCAATTTCTTCTTGTACAATAATCTTGATATTTGTCTAAGAAGACAATTTCCATTTGTTCCCAATTGTTAATAAAATTAGATGTTAATCACATAAACCACCTCATTTCTACATCCTTTAGGGTAGATGGAAACAACTTCAATTTTTGATTATCTATCTTGTAATCATAAGTCTGACATAGTACTTTAAACTCAAATAGAAATTGGTCAGGATACTCAGATGACATTCCTCTAAATGTAGGCAAGTGTGCAAGTGAAATGTTTTTCATAGTGGTTTCATCATCCTCGATCTGAATGGGATAAGTAAATGTTCTCTCAGGTTCTCTTCCAGCTTCTCATTCCATCTCTCTGGTACTTTCTAATCCCTTCTCCCAATCAATGTGGTATGTGGTTTATTTTAGGGATGGTGAAAATTTAGGAATAGGGGGTTGACTACTCAATTGAGAATCAAAACTTTCCCTCAATGGATCTTGAGAAATAATCATCCTCCCTAAGGTTTTACTTGGTTCTGGTGACTAATCCAAAAATTCCAAAGATGGCAATTTTGCTTCTTGTCTTATAGGAAATAATGGTGCCTCCAATTCTTGCTCAACATCCTTTCTTAAACCAAAGGATGATAGAAATTCTTGTTTAGATATTTGGGGGATAAATCTACCCTTGGAATCTCGTGGTCTACTCATAAATTAGGGAAAATTTATTTAATTATTAAATGAATGATTGTTGCTCTTGTTGACACCTAATTAGAAAATTCTAACTAGTGTTCCCTGGCAACGATGCCAAAAATGATGGGTGTCATCATCCCCTTCATTTAATCAACTTTTTGTTGATGTCATATTTAACTAGGGCTATGTCTAAAGTTATATGCAACAAGAAGAATCATAGTGATTTAGTAATTGAATGGAGGTATTTGTAGTTTTATTGTTTTGCGGGGGGGGGGGGTTTAATGTCTTAAGGATTTCTTGGTTAAAACCTTATTAGAATCAAACTATGCAAATATGATGGAAATAAATACACTTTACAGAAATGAAATAGATTACTGGAAATAAACACACATTATAGAAATGAAATTGATTGCTAAAAACAAACACATGTTGTAGAAATGAAATAGATTGCTAGAAACACACATTGCAAAAATGACAATTTAATCTAAAATGCCTGCATGAACAAATTTACCACAAATCTTAAATTTAAGGAGTTGGAAGAATTTATAAATTTAATAGAGTTACCTATTTACTTTTTCAAATAATAATATAAATATTGACAAAAATGAAGATCCTGGTTCTTTGGAGGAGTGGGCCCTTGCTCTACCTAGAATAGGATTTGAATAATTTAATTTTCTTTCAAAATAGAAATGGCTATTTCATTGATAAAATGCTCTGTATTACAAATATACTAATCTATCCTTTATCTCTCTATTCTTCAATGATTTTCTCTATCTTCTATATTATATATCTGTATCTCTTTTTACTAAATTCTCAAGTCTGTATATATAGATGCTTTAATGGTTGCAATTGTTTCATAGATACAATGGAACTGAATCATGCCTTGAATAGATGCTAAATTAAGATGTGGCTAGATGTCTAGCTATGTGATAAATGTCTTGATTATGCAAGTTCAGAAAATTGGGAATCTATTATTGATTTAATGGGATCATTGATCTAACAGATCATCGGCCATTTGGAATAGATCCTCATCAGTTCCATATCTATCCGTAAAATTTCTAGATATTATCTATAGGAGTACCAGAGCTAAATATAGAGTTCTAGAGATAAGTCCAAAAATGTGACAACTTTAAATAGTATGGTGGAGTTTTAGAACTAACTGTGATGGTTCTAAAACATATTCTATAGGTTTTAGAACTAACTATGATGATTTCAGAATAGATTCTATAGGTTCTGAAACTAATCTGAATTGAGTCCAATGCTTCCAAAAACATGTAATCCACTTCATATTTATTCTTTAGCCTGATGATGACCTATTTTATTTTAAAACTAGAATTTTCTAACACACTTGTTAGGAATTACAGGTCTTTTAAAATGTTAGAATCACAATCAACAAAAGATGGATAATCACATGCTAACTCATCTCATATCAAAATAAATGTTACAAAATGCAATCAAACTTAATAAAAAGAGAGAGTAAGATGATCACATTTATTATACATTTATTGGGCATATCCTAGCCTCATCATTATGGGTGGTAATGTCCAAGTCAATACTAATCATATCGACATATGACCAAGTGAATGCAATGCTATGGTCTTAGAGGAAGGTCAAGTAGTCCTATAGTTCTTTAGGGGTGAGAGTTTGGCCAAGTTTGACGACATGGGGGTTAGAAAAAGTGCCTATGTCAATATATATAGTGGGTTTATTCAACATGGTTGAGGATGGAAGTAGGGATTTTTGAATAGAGGAGTCTAATGCACCAAGGTAGATGATAATAACATCATCATCTTAACACTGAATATTGTTAATGGTAGGAGAGTCTTCTCCTATGAGTTTAAGATGGATAAAAGGGATGGATACGAGTACCCCTTCCTTTTGGTAAGTTAGGGGTCTGAGGGTAATCATGTTAACAAAAAAAATTTAGGTGGGATGATGTCCTCATTTTCACACTCAGGTTGAGTGGATGTTGGTGGGGAAGGGGTCTCTTCTATAACAATGGTAGTGGTAGGTTGTTTGGATTTCTTTTTATTGGGTAGAGTGAATCTGAGACTATGTTTCTCATGAGGCTTGTGGTTCTTAATTGAGGTTAATGTATGTGGGACATTAATCCTAAATCAAATCCCTTCGATGCACACCTATGAAGGTATAGTTTGGTAAAGTTAGGTTTGTCCAAGTAAGTGAAGTTATAGGTGAATGGATGAGGAAAAGGGTAGCTAGTGGTAATGTTAAGTGGTTTTTTAAATCCCCCATAGATAAAGTGGGTATGATAGTTGGGAGGTCCTAAAGTAACAACTCCAATGTTGGGGTCATAACATGATTGGTGGTTGAGTTTAGCATATTATTAGGGATTAAGGAAGGCATCTAGGGTGAGGAGATGATATTATCTAAGGGTAAGACATTGGAAGGTAAGATCCAAGGGATTAGTGATGGGTATTTAGTTTGTAAGAATAGATGAACTAGTAGATACTTTTGTAGGAGGGGAAGCAATGGATTTGAGTTTTGTGGGTGAGGGTTTGGTGGTGGTTGTTTGTGGTGCTTTGGATGAAGGTAGAAGAATTTCATTAAGTTTGTAAGTCATATTACATGTAAAAGGGCTAAGGTCAGCTTGTATGGTAATAACTTGACCTTTGTGTTCAAACTTGACACAATGATGGAGGGTAGAAGGTACACATCCCATGGTTCAGATCTAAGGTTTCCCTATTAAAACATTGTACTAGAATTCACCTTTGATCACATAGAAAATTTTAGGGAGAATGTGAGGTCCTAGAGTAATGTGGAGGACATTGGTTCCCAAGGTAGTGGTCACAATGTTGTTAAAGGATCTAAGAATGGTAGAAGTTACAGACATGACATTGTCTAGTAGCTTGAGTTGGTCATATGTATGAGAAGAGTAATGTTGATACTAACTCCCCCATCTATCATAACCTATTTGATGTGGGTTTGGTTTGATATGGGTAGTAATAAAGAGAGGGGTATATATGTATTTGGGGTAGATATAAGGTATCTTCAATTCATTGAAGGTACAAGGGTGGAGAGTTGGAGAGCACCTATGAAGGCCTCTATAGGTTGGGAGTCTCCTAGCTTGACTTTAATGGCCTGTATAGCCTCTATCATGACCTTGGAAATGAGCTCATAGAGGCTCATCTTAGCTACATTTTAGTGAATTTGATTAAAAATGACCCTCTTGATGGATTCAAAAGGATTACCCTAAGAGGTGCCTAGGATGGTTACTATGGGCATAGTTGAGGATGTAGAGGTTTGGATTAAGTTTGGTTAAGAATGGGTGTGTGGTTATATCCATGGAATGGACACCTTAGTTTTCCCTTTATCCTTTTGTTATGATCATGTGACCACATTAATGGTGTGGATAGAGGAGCGAGGTGTGATGGTGGGTTGGGTATATTCTCTATCACATTGAGGTGAGAGTGGGGGACTTAGTACGCATTGATAAATGGTTGTTAGGTGTCTTGGTAGAGGGGTAAATGGAATATCCTATATTAAAATATCATCCTTATCTTAGACCTGATGGATAATGGCCTGGAGATATTTATAATTCTCTATGTCATGTCCAGGTGTTTGGTGATAGGAAAAGAATTGGCATTCATTGTACCAAGCAAATTTTGAACCAAGAAGATCGAAGGGTCTGATAAGAGGTAAGGTGAGGCATGAAGATTTTAAAAACCTTTGAAAAATGGTTAAATAAGATTTAATAAATGGTGGGAAAGGTCTGAAGGTTGTCATTTTGGTTGGTAAGAGGGGTGTTTTTATGGTAATGGGTTTTTTAAAAGGAGGTTTAGGTGAGGTGGTAATTTATATTTAATGGCTTAGGTTTAGGTATGTTGGTAGGTGGAACATTTGAGATTGATAATTTGGTTACTAGTAATTTAGGAAAGACTGATATATCTAATAATAGATATGATAACATAACCAATAGTGGTGGTTGTATATGTTAAAGGGGTCACTTCTTGAGTAAGGTTGAAGAATGAGGGGCCAAGATAGAAGGTAAAGTAGAGGGAGGCAAAACTCTAGCCATGTGGCTATTCCATAGTTTTACCTCCTTGGTTGGTTTGTTTCAAGGTTTGGGTATAGGATTAGATGGTTTTAATTCCACTTTCAAGGATGGGTGAACCAAGATTTGAGTAGGGAAGGCAATGAGAGGTTTGAAAGGTTTGGTGAGTGACTTTATTATTTGAAGTGTGCTTGATTTGGTTAGTTGAGAAGGCGAGGGGTTGGTATAAGTTCTGATTGGTTTAAGAGGTGGTGGAAAAATGATAGATTAGTTGGTTAAAGGTGCCATAGAAGGTTTAGGTTTGTTGATGTAAGGGAGCCCTAAATATTTCCAAAAAGTGGCTTGATCCATATCTGGTTTCAGGACAAATTCTAATTTCTACACTAATGTGTAAAAAGGTTTGTGTATTGGTTTTACTTCATGGGTACTGGATGTAAGAGATAAACTTGTAGGTTGGGGATGCTGATTGGTAGGTTGGTTGATTTAATAAGATGGGGGAAGTAATGTTGAGATAAATATCTCATCCATGGGAAGTATCATTAGGAATGCTTCTTCTTTACGAACAATATCCATAAGAGTAGTGTTTTATTCAGTAGTTGGTAGAGGTGGCGAATCAAGAACATTTATTTATCTAGATGTACTAGTTGAGGTAGAATATGATGATTCAAAATCTTCTATGAGTGTATCTAAGGAAAGAGGAACCTCCTTAGGTTGGATCTTTGAAGGAGGGGAAGGTGGATGTTCTACCTTAGTAAGTGAGGTGGGGGAAGAGTGGGTAGATTGGATGATTGGATCCTCATAGGTAGGTGTATCATGAACCATGTTGATTGTGTGGGCATAATGAGCATATTAGGCCTATGTGTCCTAATTTTTTATATGGTCATGGTTGGAAAAGGGATTTATAAAGATGTTAAAAGCTTGATTTTGAGGGGCATTGTGGTTATCCAACATGAGTTCCCCCTTGTCAATGAGACTTTGAACAACATTCTTGAAGGTTTTACATTGGTTGATATCATGTCTAATTAATCGATGAAAGGCACAAAGGCCATTTTTATTATACCAAGTAGGTGATGGCTGAGAAGAATCAAATTTTAGGGGAGGTTTGATGGGTGGAATCTATATAAGATTAAATTTTAGTATTTTTTCTAACACTGAGGCATAATATTCTCCAAGGGGAGTGAATTATTTTTGGTTGCTTTAGTTCAATTTTCATGAGCTTTGGCTAGAGGGATTGGGATAGTTTTTTATTGACATTAGGTGGTAGGGCAGCCTTAAGGACAATTGCATTCATATATCCCTTGTTCTTAGTCCTAGAGTTATCTTGATTATCTATTTTGAAGGAGGAGGCTTCACTGGTTTTGAAGGTAGAGTTCTTGTTTTGTAACTTCAGTTTACCCTCATCTATGGATCAGTTCTCTAACTTACAAACCATGGAAAAATCTTCATCAAATATTCTAAAGATTTAAACATCTAATATATAAGATATATGTTTGGCACAAGCTCAAGTGAAAATCTCTATAAGTTTGGGTTGAGGCAAAGAGAGTGAGAGTTTATTAATTAGATTCTCCAATGACAATGAAGTTGGTAAGGGACTCATCATCAAATAGCCTAATAGAATAGAGGTCAATGATAGAGACCTTCTTGAAAATGTTGGTGGAGAAGTGATCCAAGAAGATTTATGCTATTTAAGTGAAATAAAATATGGGATGATTGGTAAGGGAACTATACTAGTCAAGTGCTAGACAAGATAAAGACAGGGAAGGTTCGTAGGAGAAGGGAATCATCGTAAGTAATCATGTAACATGCATGCCTAAAATCCATAAGGTGTTTCTAGGGGTCTTTTTTGATTTGAAATTTGGTAAATTTCAAAATCTCCCATTAAGGAGCATAAGGTGTGATAGGAATTGAAAGATGAATAGGATCGTTATAGATTTGATCATAGGATAGGATGTTATGTGGTCCTCTAATGGATGACTTGAGGTTGGTAATCTTATCCATAAGCATTTTCATTAGGTTGGTTTGAAGTGGTGTAGAAAAAAGGTTGAAAGGTGTATACTATGATTGAGATTAGGTAACATATAGGTAATTGGTTGGTGATTAAGAGGTTGTCACAAATTGGAATGTGGATGTTAGAGTTTGGGTAGAGTAGGTGGATGATAGTGGTTGGGTTATAACCTTGTGGGTTAGGGATATATGATAGATTAGGTGAAATGGATACCTATTTAGGGGTTTTATGGACTGGGTGTGTATGGTTGTTAGGTTGGTAATAAAAGGGGAAGTAGTGACCTTCATACTAGTAGGTGGTGAAGTAGAAGGGATAAATACCCATAAGATAGGCAAAGGGGTATTAACCAATGGGTTTGGTTTGATAGAGGTAAGGTTGGTGGTACTAATGATAGGCATTCCAAAAAATAGTGAAGTGTGGTGGGTTGATGGCTGGGTTGTCCCCAAGGTAGAGGAGTCATTGGTAGGGTTAGAAGATATAAGGGTAGTAGTTGGTTGGATGAGTTGGTTCTCAGCTGTGGTGTTTTTGGCCATTTTGGCCCACATATAAAGCTCTTGCATGGTTTGATAAATAAATGGATCAAAGTCTTAGAAATGGATCCAACATTTACAAATAGAGAGGATCCAAGCAAGGTTTTCATATGATCAAGTAGTGGTGTTCAAGGATAAGCTTGAAAGCCAAAAGTTAAGTGTAAAATATTTTATTCAGCTATGTCTTTACTTGTTTATTCTTTTGGACTCTATATGGAGACTAAGTGAAGGGTAAATTATTTTGGGCCTTTTTTTAAGCTAAGTTTTAGTTTTCTTTTGAGAAAATTATCCACATTATTTTGCTAAAATATTTTTTTCTTTTCAGCTAAGTGTTATTTCTTCAAGATTTTCTACCTTGGCTTTTATTCAAATATCTAGAAATTATTTTGGACATTTTATCTGAAATAATTTTGTAAAGGCACTTTTCAGTTCCCCAAAGGGAATAACACTTAAAAATTCTAGAAGATATCTTTTTTGAAGAAATGGTCTTTTTTAGTAAAGCCCAAGGGCACTTTTCTCAGTAAAATGGTCCATTCATAAAAAATTGAAGGGTATGTTCCTTTCAGGAAGGATTCTTTTCAAAAGGCTGAAGGAAAAAATTCCAAAGGAATTCCTTCAAGAAGAAGTGCCAAAATAAAAAATCTAAAGGGCACTTTTCTCAACAAAAAGGGGACCTTTTTCATGTTTTGAAGGGCACTTTCAAAGAAAAGAGCCAAAACACTTTTTTCGAAGAGTCATTTCCATGCCAAAGTGTCTAATGCATCAATTCCAAAGGGTATCTTTTGAAGAAATGGACCTTTGAAAAAGTCTCAAAAACTTTTTCTTTTGAAGAAGTGACTGAAACAAATTTTTTTGAAGGGTCTTTTCTAAAAATCTGATGGTTCATTTCCAAAGGGAAAGGACATTTACAAAAGTTTTGAAGGGTATTTTCCCTTTGGAAAGAGGCATTTTTTAAGTGGCCAAAAAATGCTTTTCCTTCAAAAAGGGCACTTCTCCAAAGGAATTTTCAAATCTAAAGGGTCATTCTCGAAAAGTCTGAAGTTTAATTCCTTCGAAAAAATGTCCATGGAAATTGTTCAAGGAAAAGGCCTGAAAGAAAAAGGCCCGCAAGAAAGTGTCTAAAGGAAACATGATGTTTGCACCAATATCAAAGTTCAAGCTTAGTAAATAAATATTGGGATTCAAATATTCCATGATAGGCCCACAAATGTCAAAATCTAAACCCTTGTAAGTAGTCATTGATTTGTATGCATTTACATCAACATAAATGGGTACATGAAAACCAATGTCCTTAGATTAGTTTTCCATTTATAGGAAATATTTGGTCTAGTTTTCAAAGTAGGAGCTGGTAGATGTAATTAATGGAGATGTCCTCATCCTTCAACATGGCCATCTTCTCTGACAAAAAGCCACTCAATATAGAAGCAACATGGCTCAATCTAGATTCAAAGATATGGGATTTTTTCCTTAGACATGTAGGACATGAAAAGTGAAGGAGAATGCTAAGTTTTTAATACAAGGATCAAATCATTCACACTTGGTGAAGACATGCAACTATCTTCAACATGGCTCTCTTAGCTCCAAAAAGGGAGACTTGAATGCACAAGTGGCTCAAGGATATTTGTGATGATCTTGGATGATTTATCTCATGGTCAAGGTAGTTGTATGATTTAAATGCAAAAGAGCTCAAGGATAATAGTGATGGTTGCATCCATTTATGACCCCCCTCTCCATTTTCTCACACAAGCCCCTTTTTCTCTCATCTCTTTCTGCTATATATATAGGCTTTTGAGCCTAAAAAGGGATCCCTTGACTAGTGATAAAATTACTCTATCAAATTGCCTTGTAACACTCTCTTGAAGCAATAAGATGAATTTTTTTATTCTAGTTTAAATTCAAGCGTAGATTATTGGAGTTTAACTTGTAGATGTAAGCCCTTTTTCATCATCTATAGGTTCTCTATGTATATTTCTTTGATTTTTATAGTTCCTTATAGGCTATGTGAAGTGTTAGAAATTGGTGCCTTCTTGAAGTGTCATAAGTTTATAGTGTCTCATACATACTTATTTCCTTTTGTCCTTCAAATTTCAAGTTTTCCCTTTGACCTCCATATAAAATACTTATGCTTGTGGCCTTGAGATAGGATCAGAATATTCTATGTCTTTGTTAGGATAATTAGTAGTTGTTAAGGTTTCCAGGCTGAAAGTGGATCATTTCATATTTTAGTGCATCACCATCCTTAGCTTAGGTTTTCCTTTCATGTTATCTTTCTCTCCCTTTTCCTTATTCAATAGTAAATTTTAGTGTGGGAAACAAGCCAAAGTGAAGCAACTAAGGAGCTAGCATCATTAAAAATCCTTGAGGTTCAACCTCACTATAAGATACCCATGGCCTGAGGTTATTCCAATATTGTAGTTGGGAGTGAGAGAGCATAAAAAAATATTCCACAAGAGCGTAATTATAGCCTATAACAGGTGTCAAAGGGTTTAGTAGACAAAGACACCTAGGTGGTTGAATTTTGGGTGGTGACTACTTTGACAAAAACATCCCCCATAAGGTGGGATGGCATACCATAAGAAGGATCTTGAGATGGAGTTAAAAATGGGACATGATAAGGGGAGGTGTTAAGGTAGTGATGGAGGCAAAATAGGTTATTTTCCAAAAAAGTGTTTAAGTCTATGTCTCCCTAGGAAAATACCCAAGGAAAATTATAGCTTCCCAAAGGATAGGGTGAGTCTTATGCTTCAAAGATGTAATCCATATATGAGGAAGTAGAAGAGGTTGATTTGAGGGATGGGTTTCGTTCTACTAGGTCTCTACATTGCTCATGTGTGAGAACCATACAATAAGTGGGAGAGAATACAAGAATAATCTCACTACTTAAACAAGAAAATAATCAAGGCAATCAAGACACACACTATGAAGTATGTTAAGCCTAGATGTTAGTTTTAATCTCGTTTTTAGCTTATGCCTTAGTTTATGAGTATGTGTGATAGAAGTTGGATTATAGATCAGGTACTATAACATAATTATATGGTTTGTTTTGGGTTGCTTAAGTGATTAAAATAATTTTTATTTGAATCAATACATGGCTTGTAATTGGAGCCTACCCCCTCACTTCATGGTCCCACATCGATAAATGTATCTAGTGGTTAGCCAATATATATTGATATCCATGGTTTGTACTCAAATAGAGATATGAGTGGGTTATGTAATTGGTAATGACCTATAATTAGGATTTATAGTAAGGGGTAAGGTGCCCTATAAGTGATGAAATCTTAGTTAGGCCTTGTCTGAAATTGTTTTGATGTTTAATTGATGAAAGTGGTTTGGCTAGTTTGTGCAATAAAAGCGGTGCTACGATAAGATTAATGTGATTTAATTCAAAGTGAAATAATTTTAAAATAAACTAATGGATTTAGTTTATTTTAATCCCAAAATAGATTTTAATTTCAATTATGAGCATAGATAGTATTAATGGGTTAGGGTATGATTTAAAAAATTATAATGGGTTATGTGAGTTTTTTAAAACAAAAAAAGTGGATTTTGTTGGGTGTAGGTGGGCCAAATTAGATACCCTGACATTGGTGGTTGGGGCCCAACCATCAGTAGTTGACTATGAAATTTTGCGAGTTGGGTAAGGGCTAGGTTGATTAAAAAATGGAATAAAAACACATGGATATTAACAAACAAGTAATTGTATTAATAGAAGTTAGTTGGATAGGTGGTTAACGTAGTTAGCCTATTGTTTAAATCTAGCTTGATTCTGACAAAATAATGGTACCTGAAAGATTGGTTGAGAAGTGATGGTAAGTTAGATATTAATAAGATAGTTGATAGTGCTTGGAAAAATGGATGACATTGATTGACTTAATTGACTTGATTGACCTAAAAAATAAAACTCTTGAATGCCTAAGCTCCTGATAATTATTAGAAATGGATTTGACCTCTTAGGCCTCTCTCTTTTATAGGCATAATCAAGATGTGGAAGTGAAGGTGTAATTGGATCATTTAAATATAACTTATCCATGCAAAGGATCTCAACATAAATTAGATAAGGTTATATTTTAAAAAGGGTTGGTAGAGCTTGCATGTTCTTAGTTGAAAGGTGGATCATGATCATTGATAGTTAGGGGTTCTCAAGGCTAACCATCTATAATCACCTTGACTATCAATGGTTAGGGTCCACAAGAATAGGGTCTTAAAGGTCTAGGTTATGCAATTGGGTGAAACTGAGTGTAGATTGGTTAGTTTAGGCTTGATAGGTGTAACTTAGTCCTAAGATGATCAAGGGGTACTTCTAGGGATACTTCAACATTAAAATTTGTAGGTGTGTGGATTTTTAGTGTCTAAACCCATTACTAAGGTGGTTATAATATTTAAAGATGATTGGATAATGTATTTGGGATTTTGACATATTTATCAACTTTATCATGGCTTACAATTAGAATCCATGCCTCTTTTAAGGTAAAGATTTATCATTTATGTTATTTGTCTCTTATAATTATTTATAATGCACATGATAAGTGATGAATCATGCCATACTAAATATTTTTACATTCAATTTAGGGGGTTAATTTCAAATAGATTCATATATTAATGATAGATTATCATTAACATTTTATTGGGATTACCATTCTACCATGCCCTGCATATACATTTTGCATTTAATTTCATAGAATAAACAAATGGATATGTCAATCTAGCCTAATTTTATGACATTTGAGATTATTTATCATTACTAATCTTGAATTCTATCACTTCTAAGATTTTTAGTTGGAGATAAACCACTTGCATTTTGATTGTGATATACAGATGTAAAACATAGTATATTTGGGCACTTAATAGCCTTGATGAGCTGAATTATTGCTAATCTTGGTTCTAGGGTTCTTTTGGTGACTAGGCCTAGTTATTTACCCATTTTGATTATTTCATCTTTATATGGTTGATTTCTTTCCCATGAAATGTTAGGCCACTTTGTCTGGGCTTAGCCTACACTTTGATTATGCTTTGGCCATGTAGTAGTAGGATGTTTCCACATGGTAACATATCACTAACTTAGAGTCTATATGTGTTTATGGAACTATACATAATTACCCAAGACTAAATAATAATGAGATGCTACCACATGGCATCATATTACTAACCCAAGGGTACACTGAGTTATAGTCATTCTAAGCTCTAGACTCACTTTCTTTCCACATGGTAGTCCCTCAAACTTTCCAAATTTTAACCTTTTTATCATCCCTCTAAACTCTTAGGATTTTGGGACATTTCCACATGGATCAATCTTAGGTCCCCAAGAGCACAAATATTTCTCTATATTAGTTCACTGAAGGGCCATTGGGATAATGCTTTAATCCTTTTTGGCCCTTACATTCCCAAGATGTTATCATGTGACAACATCCTAAAAGCCCTGAAGCTAGGAGATTTTCCCCACCTACTAACTCTCCTTTGGCTTGAGTCATTAGGATCAGGCCACATGGAAAAATTTCACCAAGACTTTAAAAGACAATAAAATAATAAAATCAACTAAGTAAAATTTTATCGTGAAAGCCAATTTTTTCAAAGAAACTTTTATTTATAAAACATGGAATCAAATACTAAAATTGAAACCATTCATTTTCATAATCAAATATTTTAAGCCTAAACATTTCAAAGATAATATATATATATATATATATATAATATCTATCAAATGTGATAACATGATCTTAAATGAAAGGGGCAATCAAATTTTTTTCCTTGGTAAAGAGAGCATCATTATTATTAAATATCTAGCCAAGTCCTAAATAAAATTCTACAAATATTAAAGCTAATTAATCATGAAATATCATAATCATGGTTTATACTGTTAAAATAGGGCCATGAAAAGATCTCAAAAGATATATGAACTTCCATAAAGCTTATGTCCAATATTTATGCAAGTGAGTACTAGAGATTTAATCATGGAATAAGGCTTCACAAAACCTAAAAATTATAATTTGATGTTCATAAATGAAATCTTAGACTGACTTTGAAGGAATTTAAAGATTTTGAAAATAAGTAAGAACAATCGTTTTTAACTCATCATCTAGCAATTGTGAATCAAGGAAGGGTTCTATCAAAGACATCAAAATTGTAAAAGGGTCATTAAGACCAAATTAATCAATATTTAGCTCAAAAGAAAGAGGATCCTTATTTTCATTATAAATATGGGTTATGTTGGTGAAGGAAACAATAATGGTGAATTACTACTAGGAGATACTAATCAATATCTAAATAATTCAGAATTTTTGGTTCATGTATCCAAACATAAGTGTTAATGTAATAAATCTTGATATAAAATCAAAGGAGTGGGAACTAAAGTCTAATTCAAAACATGACATACTAATCTAATTCATTTATAAATACCATCAATGTGTGTTTTAAGTGATTAATTCATTTATAACTTTGCATTTATACATAATCATTTAAATTAGTTAAAATGGTTTAGAATATTTGAGGGATAAATATTTAGGAATTTGGCTTCAAGAAAATGGCATGGGCATTGATTTTCTTCTGATCAAGAATCTATATCTATTAGAATCACAATTAATAAGAGGGGGCTAGGGTGAATTAGTGTCTTAAAAAAATTTATTCAATTCTACTTAAGCATACGTGAACCATTCAAATAGACATGAAAATCTAGCAAAGCATGTGCAACCATACAAGATCATGAAACAAGATAACATATTAGATATGTGGGAAAACCTCAAGGGGAAGAAAACCCACTAATATATGTAAATATAATATATTCATATAAGACAAAAACCAATCTTTAGTGAAACACCAACTCCACATGGAGCACCAATTCCAACTAGTCAAGAACCCACTCAACTAAGCTTTAACAAGCACCACCTTGTAAGGAGGCACCAACCCCTTAGATGACTTATCACCAAATCAATCACCTAAATTTTTTTATCACCTTTATAACACCTTATTTTTCACATAACAGATGATGATCACCTTCTTTAGCTCTTCTCACTCCTCATTCTCTCTCAAACTAACTTCTAGGCTTCTTCCCTCAACTAGGTCTCTTCAAGATAGATTAGGTCATATGACCTTGATATTCATCTATAATACCCATATTAAATCTTCATAATAGTTTATCTTCACCCCTTTAATGGTTTACAAGACCTCTTTCAACTCTTTAATGTGTTATTTTATTCACTTGCACTCTCAAAAATCTTTAACAAGTCAATTAGGCCTATTAGACCTTGTTATTATACAATCCTCTATCTTAGACACCTCTCAGTTGTCTATACACACTTTAAAAATTATATTACCCTTAAAATAAGTCTTATAAAATGTTTCATACATGAATCAATCATTAGAATAGGTCTGCCACAACTTAAAATACCAAAACCTATTTTAGGCCTTAAGGAGACATAATTCAATTAGGCCTTTATTAGTACATGTTACCCTTTGATCTCCTTGGAACACTTTTAAACTCCACACACAGAAGGAAAATTTAATATAACAATAAAATATATCCCCACTAATGTCTTCTAGGCTCAACAAGACTTTTTATAACAAATCACAACTTAAAACCCCTTATTAGTACTTTGTCATATTAGGCATGTGTACACCAAAAATATGCCTTTCAATAATAAAGTTAGCTAAAAATAACTTAATAAACTAAAATATGATAAAAAAAAGTGCATAGATAGAGTCTATATGACCTCATGTTCATCACCATATACTTGAAATGCTTTAACTCAGGGGAAAAAGTCTTAAACTCATCTCTTCAGTATGCTCACTCAAAACTGCCAAGACTATCAAAATTCAATCATGAAACTACTTGGCATCCAACCCTTGAAAGGAAACTTTTAATTTTTATCAATACATTTAAAATATTATACAACATCTTTATAACAACCTCAATCATAAAAACCATAATCTCTAATATAAAACATTGGTCTTGCAGACCAATCTCTTGACCTTATCTCACATAGTCTTGCTTGAACTACACAAGCCATTTTGGATTAAAATTTTCAACCTATTACCCTAACTTATGATATTTTAAAAATCATGAAAATGACTTTAAAGTCACAAAAAAATCACCATATTCTTTAGACATTTCAACATAGGCCATAGAGCCTCAAACTCATCAGTGCTAGTTTTCTTCAAAGACCAATCATGGTGACTTTGAAATCTAACACCTATGTAAAAAAATTCAAAGAATCATAATGAATTAAAAATATTCCATGACATCTCCATACCATCTTCAACACAAACATCATATGGTCTAGTGGAAACTATTTTCCTATTGACTCATTTTTTGATCTCACTTTACATAAACCTCAATGAGTCAGATAAGTCATTTTGGATTCATCATTTTCACCACTATAATTGAATTCCAGCATTTATACCAAGCATTAATATAACATAAAAGCCCAAAAAACATTTCCATGCACTTGGTTTCATCACTCTATCATGATAACACATTCTTATCCATTTTCTCACTATTACCTAGGTTTTTCATTGTTTACACTGTTTGGCCTATTAGCGATTGGATAAATTGGATGATATGTTTGTCACACTTGAGGACTATAAAATTTACATAAATATTCATTGACATTAAACATGAGTCTCTACCTTCTTCCTCCATCCATTTTCTTATTATGTCTAATGCAAATTTTGAATTCTATAATAACTTCTATAGGAATAAGCCTATAACTCAACATTTTCCCTCTCCTCTCTCTAACCAATACCACTTGGATATATTTAGGAGAATAAAATACAATTTAAAATAGATTATCTTAGAATACCAATCCATTATATGCACTTTTGATCAACATATTCAACATCAGGTCCTTATTAGGGTTTTAAGAGGGTTTAAGCCTATTTCCACTCTTAACAATTATTCATAAAGCATAACCCATAAATCCAAAAACTAATGCCTATAATTTTTATCTAGTAACTTTCCCCATATACCTGAATATATTAGGTTCCCATTCAAATGTTTAACGATCTAATAAGCGCAAGAAAATCTTTTTCAGGTTGAGAACCCTTAATTTTGAGCACTCAAGAGAACTCCAAACACATTTTCATGACTTTTATTGTAAACCATGACCTCAAACATGATACAATTACTTGGAAAAACATGAAAAACTTTTTAAAACACTCTCATGTCCATAATTACCTAAGAAATATAACCTCATACCCCATTAGGCTAAACTCTCTCTACATTATGGTGTTCATGATACATTAGACTTGGAAACACACTTTCATGACACTATAAATGCACTATAAACCTCATACACATGCTAAAAAAACCTTATAACACCTCTCATACCTCTATGAATTCATATTAACAAGTCACCAGACTCATACCTTATCATAATAACTTTACATATCATGACTAGGCTTAGGCTTCTTAAGTACTTGACCTCAAAGACCTACTACCTATGAATTTATCAACAATGGAAAAAACATTAATTACCACTAAAATACACTACATACCTCTTTCCATGTTTACATATTCAAAATTGCCTTGAAAACTGATCTTTAAGTTTCATTAGGTTAGGTAGGGTTTAAGAGAGGTCTAGATACAGTTCTAAACTAGTGGTCATATCCCTATAGGCTCACTTTTAAACACTTATGAGTGCATCCACACCTTACTTACATGATAAAATAATGAAAAACAAACTCTTACAATATTATGATCATTTATTTCACCAAACTTCACTATGCACACCTTTTCACAGGGTATAAACTAGGCTTTTCAAGACACCTTGTACTCAAGAACTCGTACTCAAACATGCTTACCTTAATGATATCAAAAAAGAAAACTCTTTATATAACACTCTTATACCACTGTAACAATCACTTTATGATTAACCTTATCTCATGATGTCATTTATAACTAGAACCTCATATCCATGCTTCAATTCTCACTTGACCATCATACCTCTTTATGACAATCAAAACTTACAAGATGTAAAATCAACCTCAATGACATCAATGACAATCTTAGTGACATCAATGAAAACTAAAAAATCACCTTTTCAAATACCGAAATGATCACTCGCATTTTCACAAGAACTTTTGAAATCAATGACAACATCTTCCAAAACTCAACAATCAATGACAATGCTCAATAATATCCTTGACTGAGATACCTCTGATCACACTCAGGGTCTTAATCCACTACCAATCAAACTAAAAATCCCATGGTATAGTTTTTATGAATAATCCTTTCAAGTATCTTTGGATTTCACATGTTATTTTCATTTTATTTTCTTCCCCTTTTGAAATGGGGTTTTTTTTCATTCCATTGAGGGTTGGGGACCAAACCATCGGTTTTAAGAAAGTTCATTGATTAGTTTGATCCAATTTATAAATGATAGTGTTTTATGTTTGATTCATGTTTATGTTGAGTGTATTTTATGACTTTCAAACAAAGAAAGCAATGTTTCTAGGTTCATGTGCTTTATTAAGAATCATAGTCAACAATAATTCTCAAAATACACAAAGAAATATATTAGTTCATAAAAAATGTTCAAGCAATATTTTTTCTTAGGATCTAGAATGATATTGATGATAAAACTCACCCAATATACCCCTGCATTTAATTAATCATTGATTAAGATAACCCTTAAGTTAAAACAAAATAGATCAACCCAAAAGGAATCACGATGAAGCTGAACTCCATGAAAAGCTAAAATGAAGCAATGGGGACAAATAGGAGGCAAACTAAACTAACAATAAGGGACATGAAGGAAAAGAAAAAAATAAATAAAGGAAAGGAAAAGAAGTTAATTATAGGGATTTTCAAGCAAGATCATGTTTGAAAATTAGTTAGACACCTGCAATCGGATTGAGGGAAGCTAGACACTTACCACATTACCCTTAGAATAGGAGAAATTACCCCATAGAAATTTTATCAATGTTATTATATAAATTTGTCTATTAAATTGAGATTACTTAATTAATTTATGTGTTTATACTTTAAAAAATAATAATGGGGATAATTCAAAGAGATTACCTGAGGTCTACACCTCGAATTTGTGATGAAATGAAAGGTTGAGTGTTGATAAACTCCAATATGGGTTGATTACTCAACCTGAATGAGACTTTTATATTCATTGCTTCAACTAAGGTGGATTTCACTTCAAAATTATGTTTGACATAACTCATCTACATATTTTTTAAAGCATAAGTTTATTATAATGAGAAGAGGTCAAGACAAACTATGGATATGGAATGGGGTTGTGCGTATAACACACCAAAGGGACAATACAAAGAACCAAGGGTAAAGAGAAAACATACAAATGAAAGGAAACTATCCTAACCACTAAACTAAAAAAACAAAAAACTATCTAATAAAGTAGAGGCAGAAATTAGGAGACTAAACTATCATGTACACTATGCATTACTATACCAACCTATAAAGTCTTATTATGAAGGTGTAGTGGTAGGGATAGTTGAGAAGTAGTTATTGAGGAAATACACATTCAATGGTAATGGAATATCATTCCATTTTAGGTCCTTAATATATAAATTATTATTCCCCAATAACTCAAATATTTGGTATGGACTAATCTAGAGTGGGTCAGACTTGGAATATTGACCCTTCTTCTCATGGGATTTGTCCAACATAAAACCATCACACTAGATCTTAACTCCTAAAGGATTTCATATTGTATTTCTTATCAAACCATCACTTGAAAATTATTTAATGATTACTAAAATTTAGTAAGGCTTCATCTCTAGCTTCTTCTAACTATACAATGTCCAAAAGCTGAGAAATTACCTTTTCAATGTGCTCCACATATTAATATATAAAATTTTAGGTAGGTAGTTTGAGAATAATTGGAAATAATGTATCTAGTATGTATACTAATAGAAATGGTGAGAACTTAAGTGTTTTATTATGTCTAGTGTGGTCATATCAGAGAGAAAATTTCAATAACCAATGCCATTTTTGAGGAATCTTTCTAGTAGACTTATTGATGGCCTTGATCAAGTTCTTGTTAGTTGATTATTCCAACCCATTACCTTATGGGTAATAATTGGATGATAAAATTAAATTGAACCCATCATCATAAACCCACTCAGTGAATTTAATGGTTTGGAATGTAGGGTCATTATCACAAACTATTGAGATTGGGGTTATGAATCAAGTGGTTATATTATTTTTTATGAAATTGATTACTTCATTATTAGTGTTATTCTTTGTTTCAACTACTTACTTCCATATTGTACAATAGTATGTTACCCTGAGTATAAACTTATGGCCTAATGAGGAGTTAGGATTAATGACTCCTATGAAATCTAGCCCCCATTGGGAAAATGAAGTCCTTTCTATAACTAGCTGTAATGGCATTACAACATGGATTTACCTTTTAATGAATGTTTATAACTAATAGAATGTTATAACATATGAATAGAAACCTTTGAATAAGTTCAACCAATAATAACGTACCCAAAGTATTTTTTATGCCATTGTGTTTACTATAGCATCACCAATGCTTAACTTCTCATGTAAATTAGCCATAAATTCTTTGTATTCAACTTTTATAAAGCATATAAGATAGGTTATTTCATGATTTTTATTGAATATAACTCCTTTCTTCAACACATATTGTGCCACCTTTAGTATGAGATCCCTTTTTTGAATTTAATTCAACCTAAGAGGTGGGTTATCATAAATAAGGTAATAGGTAATTGGGGTGTACCAAATGGGTTACAACACTTGCTCTTGGTATAGTTAATGCATGGTTATCCTTAGATCAATCTCAATTATTATCTGAGTAAGACCTTATACTCTAAGTAGTTTTATAGGATTTATATTTAATTCATAATTTTTTAGTTTGGTCATCCATTTACCCTTGCATTCCCATAGCTCATTATATCCCAACATGAGATTGATAGCTAGGTATGGTATAATTACCTACACTTTATTCCTTAGAATATAGTACTTAAATCTATTCATATATTTGACCAAAGCATAGGTGTGTTTGTCAAAATTAGAGTATCTTAGCTTGTGTCTTTCATATTGGTTCTCATAAAATAAATTAGGCTTTTTCTCCATCCAATATTTATGTCAGATAGGAAGTAATGATGTGTTCGGAGGTAAATGGGTAGATGTAAAAGTCTTTGGCATAGTCTAGACTGATTATAACTATGCTTGCTTATAACATCTTTAATGTCTTAAAATACTTTATTTGATTCATCATGCCACTATATTATGGAATCCTATTTCAACATAGCATTTAGAGGATTAATAATTTTACAAAATCTAGAAATGAACTTACGAATAAAATTAATTTTGACAAAGAAAGATGTTAATTGTTTTTTACTATTAGGTTGAGGAAATTTAGATATTACTTCAGCTTGTTCAAGTTTAATAGTAATACCTTATTTCATGATAATGTGAACAAGAATCTTACGTTCTGTGACATCAAACATTCTCTTTTTTGGGTTCATGGAAATGCCATACCTTTTATATCTTTACAACACCTTTTGAAAATGGCATATGTGATCTCATTTTTAAACTATAGTTAAATCATCCATGTAAATTACTATGTACTTTTTAATTAAAACTTCAAATGCAAAATCCATTGCCATTTGAAATGTCACTCTAGCATTGATCAATACAAATGGCATTCATTTATAAGCAGATGTGCCCCTTTTTTATAAATATGATTTTAACTCAATCCTCTATATTGACTAGAAATTGATTATATCTTGAGAGTCCATCCAAAAAGAACATTATCTAGGATCCATTAACCATTTGAATCACTTCATCAAAAGAAGGTAATGGACAATTTTCCTTATCTACATCTCCATTTAGGTTTCAAAAGTTTATGTATAGTATAATTTCATCATTTTTATTTTAGATAGGTACTAAGTTTGACATCGAAATATAATGGTGAAATATAAATAGTATTATAGCTGAGAGTAGTTTGTTAACTTTTTTTTGTATCAATGGTTCCAAGATTGGGTTCACATGTCTTTGATTTTGTCATAATGGTCTTTGGTCTAGATTAAGGGGAATGGTGTGATGTATAACCTTTGGGTTTAAGGCTTTTAGGTATTTTTAGTCTTAGTAAATTACATCTTTATAACTCAAAAATAACTTTTGAAGCTACTAAATTTTTGCATTTGTTCTATTAGGACATATGCTGATGGTTTTGGGTGTTTCTAAGGAGCCAAGATTAATGGATTAACACTTTTAATTTTTAAATTTAGGTTTATTAATTTTTTTCATAGGGATACATGCATCAATCACCTTATCTAGATAAATCATACCCTTTGAGATTCTATTCCCTTAAATACTAAGAATTACATCTTTGTCAAGTTCAATCTTAAGACTATCGTTTTTTCTCTCCATTTATTATTTGGGCCTAAAATACCCCAACAATGTTAAATAATTAGATAATTTCTTGGTCATCTTCAAATACCTATAAATTCATCACATTGTCTTGCATAGAGGGGAAAGGGAATAATTCTATGAAAAATATTCCATTTAGTGTCATCAAGGGGAGTTAAGTTCATAGCTGAGGATGTTAATGAATCAACCACTTGATTTCCTTCCCTTGGGATAGGTATGGCATTGAATGAATTAAACATATCGTTTAAATCCCATTATCTATGCTTATATTTTATAAGGTATGATAATTTGAAATGAAACTTGATCCTTACCTAATTCACAACAAGTTCAAAATCACTAAATACTTTTGATTTTTTACCTTATGTTTCAATGTAAATTGTAGTCCTAAGATTAGAACCTCATATTATAAAAGATTATTAGTGAATGATAATTACAATATATAAGAATCTAAATGTTTCTTTCCTCTCAAATCAATTAGTATAACTCTTGCCCCTGAGCCTTATTTAAAGTGATTTTCATGTGCGTATAAGTACCAAAAATTTGGTAATTTAAGATTATCATTAGCCTTATTACCTATATCAAGTTTTTTCTCCAAAGTGTATACTCTTAAATATAAATTTACTAGGTTTACCATCTTGTTTACTATGTTGTATTTATTTATGATATGCTTCATCTTGGGTTTCCTATTAACTCGATTTTGATTGGCTACACCTCTTCAAGGAAACCACATGTGAGAGAAATTAGTGGCCATATATCCATTCAAATATTTGGACCAATCTCAATTAATTAACACTCCATATGCTTTAATGATATCTATAAATTGGTAGATTCTTGGCCCCAATTTTAATTACATGTGTACATTGAGGAATTCACCAACTACTCTAACCTTAGACTTATTTAGTTGAACTACTATATTACTTAACTTGATGAGGAGCAAACCTATTTTTTCACAAACACCTACATGAATTATTATTATATAATTTCTTGAATCTACTAAGCAATTTTTAAAGATCTTCTTGAATAACCTAATAGTCAGGAAAAAGGGAGGGACCTCAACCTTATTTTTATGAATGAACATGTTGGTGTGAGTAGTATTTTTATTTGATTAGTTTGTTTGAATTAGATTTTTGGTGAGTGATTTGAGTATAATATCATGATGTTCCAAGATTTTAACAAGCTTATGAAGACTGTTATTTACTTTAATTTTCTTCATATCTTTTGCTATATTGTATCCAGTTTTGATTCAAGACTACTAGCTCTCCTCATGGGTTTTGGGCTCATTATACCTAAGAGGCGTGGGTTTATTCTTGGAATTTGGATCATGTGTGTTTTCACCATTATTTTTATGAGTTGAGTTAATAAGGTTCTATTGCAGTTTTCTATTCCTAAGGGCATAATTGATCATTTAAAATTGTTGTAAATCATGGACTTCACTAGTGCTATCTTCTAGCTCATTATCTTATTATTTAGGAAATTATAAGGTTTAAAATAACATAGTTTTAATTAGGTACCCTCCCACATTATATGATTTAGGTTATTTTGGGACCACCTTGTATTCCTCCATTTTTCTTTGGAATGTGTCAAAGGCACTATAGAATTCAATGTAGTCTAGCTCACCATGTTGGACTATGTTATGCACACAACACCAATTTTGGAGAGCTAACTAAAATATTTTGATTTCAAAAAAGTTATTAGGTTATTAGAATATTTTCCAAGAATTTAATTAAATGTTTAATAAACAATAAAAATTAAGGAACAATATTACCTTAAAATAAGCACAAACCAAAAAGTTGAGGCAAATATGATAAGTGGGAAAATTGAATGTATAAAATAAAAACCCCACACTAGTATTAAATTTTGACAAAAAGAATCTCTAATTAAAATAGCATGAACAATCTAGGATAATAATGGCCTTAGGCCAAGAGATTAATAAGAATGCCAAAGTAAGAATAGATAAACAATAATGTTATGAGAGTGTAGTCACCAATGTTAAATAAAGAGAGAAGAGATCTATTCATAAAGAGCTAAGAGAGAAAAGGAGTTACAAGTGTAAGCTCAAGCATATGTGTCATGTGTCCCTAATAATTTTACAAGTGTAGAGGATGTGTGTGCTATGTGGAAGGAGAGGACATGAAAGCAAATTCAGATATAAAAAGTGGATTGGAGAGGTGATTGGCACTTCATAAAGGTATAATAAAGTCAATTTATAAATACAATAAATGTACACACATATAAAACTTATAAAAAACATATAAAACCATAGTAAGGACCTAAATTAAGGTTTAACTCTCTAAAAATCCCACTTAAGATTAAATTGGGGTTTAAAAAGTAAAGAAAACCTTTTACAAATAAGGAAGAGAGTTGAAATTACATAATACTCCCCTTTAATTGAAACTTCCTTTAAGAGGAATTACAAAATTTTAAAGAAGAGAGAAAAATATAAGGTGCCACCAAAATTTTTTTAGATGAAAGTGTGATCATCAAGAATTTCCAAGAATCCTCTTCAAAAAATCTGGTCAATTCACAATGGAACAAAGACCAATATGGAGTAATGATCCAAAAAACTTTCAAGACAAATAAGCTAACACCAATCTTTCAAGTTAAGTAATCAATGTGCCAAAAATATAATCTACATATATAATGCAATAAAAGTAGATGTACAAAAAAAAATGGAGAAAAGACAACTTGCATCATGAAGTGCAATATCTTACATAAAAAGAATTTATTCAACGTAATCAAAGCATATTTATTCTGAAATTAAAAATAAGGAATGCATAATAATATATTGCGTTAATAAAAAATGGAGATAAAGAAGATGTGTCACTTTCAAAAGGTATTATAAAAAACATTAGAAGAATTATCATAATAAGACATATCAAAGTCTTTACAAGATTCAATTTATTTATGAATCCAAATAGTTTCACCCTTAGATGTAAGATATTGAGTTATTTTCTAACAATGCAAAGTGTCATGTGTGTATGTACCATAAGATTTTATGGAGAGAATTTTTAAAATTTAAATATACGATGGTCATGTTTTCTACAATGCACATAATGTTTAACATTTTTAACCATAGCATGAGTATTATAAGAAGTATAATTAAAATAAGTTGCATTATAAGTCCAATATAGAGGATAATAATATAACAAATTTACATTATAAATAATAGAAACATCAAAACTGAGACCTTTATATTTTGTGTTAGAAGTAGGCAAAATATCAAAAATTTTAAGTTGAGGTTGTTAGAAGAAGTGTTGAAATAAGTTTTATGGGTTTGACAAGTACAAGAAATTTGACCATTAGATATGAATTTAGCATTTAGATCATTAATAAAAGATTACATAGTTTACATTTGTTTAATAAAAGAGGATCGTAAAGCATTTAAAATATCATTTTGATATGCAATTTGATGTTCAAGGGCACTTATTTCATCATTTTTACAATCAACTTTAAGTCAAAACTTTTTTAAAGCTAAAAAATATCTAGTTGGAATGTGATGTGCATGTGAATATACAAATTCTATGCCTATAAAGAAAATACAAACAATACTAATGATTGAATTATAAATATAAGTCCACACCAAAATACCAAATAAAATTGCTTTAAATTTAATATTAACTGTCTCTTTTTTTATGAATTAAAGCAATAAAAAGTTTTGATAAAAAAATTTATATCTAAGATTTACCTTTTATAAAAAAATTATCATGAAATAATATCTAAAATATCAAATTAAAAAGGTTTAATTGATTAGGAAACTTTATAGTTAATTAAATATGTTATGTGTAAACCAAACTCAATGATTAAAAAAATTACATGTAATAAAAAAAGAATTCCTCAAAGATTCTTTTATGACAAGAATTACATGTAATAACTAATGTAAAATAACTTGGTAATACCATCTTTAAGCACTATATTAAACCATAAGATGCAATAAACAAGTTTTAAATTTTTCTCTTTAAAAAATAAAGACAGTTTGATAAATAAATATGAGTGCACTCTTTTTTTAAAGACAAAAATGAAAGCTTTTAAAACAAAAACAAAATTTTCTTAAGAAAATCCACTAAGTTGCAATTATATGAAAAAACTTGTTTTAAATTAAAAATAAAACTCATTTACCAAAGCATAAATCCACTTGTTTTATCCCAATGATTATTTTTGAAAAGATTTAAAAAGTAAATTAACAAAATTAAGAATTTATGAAAGAAAAAATTTAAACCACATTTTAAAAAATCCATAGGTGCATTTTTAAAGATATTTAAAAAAATATAAAATGGGTTTTCTTAAAATTTAGATAACATAATATTTGATAACAGATTAACAAAATCCCAAAAAAATTGGAAACTTATATTGTCAATAAGAAGACATGGCCCTTTTTTAAGATGCATTTTAGGTTAAAAATGGATTTAAAAAATTATAAAAAAAAGAAATTTATTTCAAAATGCAATTGAAAATAAAATTTAAAAAATTAAAAAATATCATTTAGAAACCTAAAAAAAGAGATTAAAATATAAATAAATTTTACTCTTAATACATTTTTAAAAATAGTTAGTTTATTGCCACAAAAGGTATCCAAAAACTTGATTTTTCACCCAAAACCTTGAAAATTAAGTAAACAATGAGAAACAAATAAAATGTTAAAATAAAAAATCTTTTTTTCCACCTCCAAATCTTCAATCATCTCAACATTTAACATTAAATATGTTGTATCTCTGATATCATATTAGAATATTTACCAAGAATCAAATTAAATGTTGAATAGATAATAAAAATTAAGGAATAATGTTACTATTATATCCAAATATTTCACCCTAAGAGATGGTGTTCAATACTCTCCCATATTTGGAAAAAATGGGATTACCTCTATGCTTGTGGGTTACCTATAGCAGAGGTAAACCTATAAGTTAAAGGGATAACTCCCTTGATTTATCTCTTAACCTCACACACTAAAGTATACTAATCATTTGGAGGTGAAAAGGGAATAAGGTAATAGAAATTAACTTATGATAATGAGGTGATACACCAAGTATAAGTTCACACAACACACTTGCATCAGCTCTAAGAAGGAAAACTACCAAAACTGACCTCAACTCTACATCCTTCTAGCTTAAGTATTTCTCATAGAGTCATATTTATATACACATCTAGAGGTGGGTGAAAATAATTTTTGATACTAGACACTATTAGTCCCTCTCACACTTCAAGTACACATTAATAAACAATAAACTTTATGAGACCTATTGGAAGAGATGCTACTTACACAATGCATACAAGAGTAGAATAAAATTAAGGAGAAACAATATTCATCACTTATCATCCAGATACACTACTTTAAATACTTATAGAAGATGAGAAAAGAATAAATAAAATTTATAATCTTTATTCTAAGGGAAAATAAGGTGCCAAACCATCAGGGCTTCACCATACTAGGTGTGTACTAGATATAATTGCTAGAATGGCTTGCATAAATAGAACATATATGAGGAAAGAGAAGAATATAATTTTAAGAGTCACAAATCCAAGTTTCAAGATATGGAAAATAGTTACAACATGATATAATGAGGTGGAAAATATACCATGAAGTGGTCTTGGACAAGTGTCTATCTGGAGTATGACACCTTCCCTCAACTCAGCATAGAGACTCTTCATGTCCTTGAAAATACCTTTTAGTGATGAAGAGTCATTAGACATATTGAAATTACCATAGGGATATTTGACACATTTTCACTATCATGAGAAGATATAATCTTGATGGTAATAGTCATCTAAGCTTCTCCAACTGATAACTCTCTCTTTGCCAATTGTTAATCTCTAGTAGTCACTCATTATCCTTCCTCAACTTGTCTTCACACTTTTCATCTAAGGTAACTTATAATTTATAAAATAAATCTCATTGAATAGGTGTTATGAAACTCAATTTTACCTCCTTTGTCTTTTGGTCTATCAAATAGACCTGAATGAAACTCAGATGACACTTCTCACTTTAAATCTTTCACATTCATGCTCCTCACTATTTTATTTAAAACTAATTATAGTTATCAACTCAAAAGAGATCCTATCATGAATAAATAAGGTGAGATATGGATATTATGTGTTATAAAAATTCAAAAAAAACCTTATATAATGGCTTTCATTTAATAATTCCCTTCTATACTTGTATAACACACCAAAACTTGTAGAAATAACATATTAAGTTTATTCGTATAGAAGATAGTATAGATAAAGTGGATAGTGAAGATCCTGAGAGAGTGATAATCAAGTCCAAAATATTTTCAAGAATAATTTACTAATTTTTAAATCATTTCCCACCAATATATTTCCCATTAGGTTCACATAAGGGTTTTAGGAGGGTTTTTGGTAGTTTAGACTGTTAATAATAGATCATAAAAAATAAATGCTAAAACTCCAAACCAATTCCACTAAGGATAATATAAGGAACATAATCAAATATTAATATCTCCTTGAGTCACCATGTAGTCCCTTATTACTGATATGAGAACTTAAAGTTTGCCTCTTGAGCTCTCTCTTCCCTTCTAAGTAGGCTTGATACAGTTTTAGGCCAAAATGGTCAATTTTGTACTGTCCTCTACAAATTTATCATTATAAATATAATTTTTATATCCTAAAAAGTCCTAAAATGGTTTTTAATATTCATGTGACCATCTAAAAAAATATTGATTCTATGAGGGAATTAGGTATAGTTTTAGGCCTAATAGGCTTAACTATATTTGGCTAAGTTTTTGACCACTTGTAGGTTTCCAATGATTGTAAGTGTCTTTTATATATCCTTCACCCTCTAAATACTTGTATAAATCATATAATGATTATTTAAATACTTCTCATTCATCATTTCAACACTCATATGTTAAGTCTACAGACTATGTTGTTACTAGAGTGACCTATGTTTGTGATAGAATAGTGAGTATCTCCACTCTAGGTATGGCCAAGGTGAGGCCATGGATATATTTTATGAATAATGAGGATAATTTTAAATAATTTTAAAGTATTATTCATGATATAAATCTATTTAACTCCTCAAATTCTCAAAATTTGATTTTGTGCCTACATACTATAGTAATTTGCAAATGGCTGATTGTGAGTTTCAAAGACCATTATAATTCAGCTTTTTCTCTATCTCCTACCTCTGTGGGTCTTATGAAAATGTGTTATAAAAGTGTGAGGATGTATTAAACATGGTGATATAACTTTTACCTCTTTCAAATTTCTTTCATCTTTGTTTTTTAAGTTGGCCCATTGTATGTATAATTGTATCACCTATAGGTGACCATTAGGGAAGAAGTTTGAGTTCATGTAGATGCTCATTCATGTGAAATCATAATTTTTGACTTGTATAAATTTATATGAGATAATCAAGACCATTTAATAAATGGGTATATCATTTCATATTTGAGGATAATAGTCATTCCACTACCAATGCATTATGGGTCTATAGGTCACAACTTTCTCTATTGGCTTTAAAATACTGTAGCTTTCATTGAGTGTTTTTAGTGGAAAACTAACTAAGTAAAACTCTACTTTACCATCACTTTATCATAACCTAGAAACCTCCTCTCATGTTAATAAGTTACTTATAATATTAGGCTACTAGAATAGAGCATTAAGGCTCACATAAACCTCAATATATTCCACCAATATAAGGCATTATATCAGGCAAAAACCTTATTCAGAGAAAATAAGGTAATTGCTCCCATTTTGAAACTTTTCCAACTCTACCCTATGTATGTTGTTTTAAGTGGTTTGACTATAGTTATGAAACTTAAGTCACTTGATAATCGCAATCAAGTCATTATTTTTAATACCACCTATGTTTTAGGTTTTGGATGGCTCCTCCATATTTTGTACATGCTTACACATGATTGTAAATGATTGTGTATTGAAGAGTTATAACTAGTCTTTTTTCATGATCTTGGAGACTCGCCTCCATAAACCTCCAAGCATTATAATTCAAAAATTTCATGGAGAACTAACTTCCACGATTTAATGAGAGAGACATAGGTGTATTATCTTTGATATAAATCCATCTACATAAGGAAAATGCTACAATTGTGAAACATATCCTACAGACCACTATATTTTCACTTCTAACATAAGGAGAATGATCTTTCTTGTATATTAATATCCACATATGAAAAATAGTTTGGAATCAAAAATAAAGGAGTGAAAATTTTCTTCTAGATCACATGCACCACCTAGGAGCATCAAACCAATGCACACTAAGAATAAGACCGACATATTAGGGATGTGTAGGTAGTTTAAAGGCATCAACAATCCTAAACATTTTTCATAGAGAACACATGGCCAAATAAAAAAATATTGACATATAAATGAATTAAAAAAGGAGTTCTAACATCTACCAAATGCATTTCCCTCAACTCTGCCTAATCTATCCATACTAGAGGAAAACCGATGGACTTCTTTGACTTGTTAAGAGAGTGATGGATAGTGAAATATTTTTTTTCCAATTTTGGGAATTTCAAATCAATCTAAACATGGGGATGAATTGTGGGTAATTGAAGGGACACTACTAAAGTATCCACACATGTAAAAATTATTGTATAGTCTGTACAATAATTGAAACTCCCACTTTTTCAACTGATCTTCTTGTTTTTGATGTTTTAATTTAGTTTTAAAACTAACAATTGACACCTTTCTAACATGTAGGACATTTACTTACACTTTGAAATGTTTGTCCTTTCATGTAAACTATAGAATTCATCCAAATGCCCAAAATATGGTATAATATGATATGAGGTAAACTATACAAATATAATAAGGATAAAGGCATATTATTTTACCTTATTAATGACCATGGTGGACTTTTTATGACTTAGGGGATCCTATGGAATATTTAATTTATAGGGGGTTAAATTATTTGACTAGGGGGTTAAATTAGTTAATAGTTACCTTGAATTAATCATAAACCATAAAGTTAATGCAAATGTGACAAGTGGGGAAACCGAGCATATCAAAGAAAAACCTTACACTATTATTGAAATCTTGAAACAAGAATCTTCAATTACAATAAAATTAATGAGATAATAAAAGAATGAACTTAGGCCAATATATCAATAAGAATTCCAAATCAAGACTAGATGAATAAGAATGTTATTAAAGTGTAGTCATCAATGTTGAAGAAGGAGAGAGCAGAGCTCTTTATAAAGAGCTGAAAGAGAAAATTAGTTATAAGTACAAGCTCGAGCATGTGTGTCATGTGTCCTTAATCATATTACACATGTATAGGATGTGTGTGCCATGTAGTGGGGGAGGAGTTACATGTAAGTAATTCCAAATCCAATATGTGGACTAGAGAGGTGAATGACACCTCAAAAGGGTAAAATAAAGTGCATTTATAAATACAATAAATGCACACACACATAAGATTTTAGAAAATATTAGAAACTTATAGTAATGACCCAAATCAAGGTTAATTCTCAAACATGGGTAAAGGTTCTATCTATATAATAAGATGGTTGTAATTTTTATTTTGTATTTAGTAGGTGAAGTTCCTATTTGAACTTTGTACACTAGAGATACCCATTTATTTTTGCAAACCAAGGAATTCATTAGTTAATATTTTCACCAATAATTGGATGACATCATCTCATTATTATTTAATTCTTTGGGGATATTTTGGGCATTGTTATTAGTTTCTAATATCACCTAGCTTTGTAAGTGGGAACTATCTCATTGTTCACTAGGTTAAAAACCCAGTGCTAGTTTGGAGTGGCATGTCTCAAAGGGTGTTAGTTATGGTCAATGCTTGAGATAGAGATAAGTTATAATTTACATTAGGAATGAGGATTAATTTTGGAATGTTATGTAATGCATTAGGGATGGGAGGTACCATTTTTCCTTGTGGATTAAGTTGTCTAATGACCTTGAGAGATTCAAAATATGACAAAGGTAAGGTTATTAATGTAGGGTCTCATCTCAAAAACATAAAATTCCATGGGTCCAAAATGTTTTTATACATTTATAAAGTTGGTTGAGCATAAATTTTGTAAAGGGTGGTGACTTTGATATACATTTTGGGAAACAAGCATTGAAATTCCTAATGGGCTCATTGGGCTCTTATTTAATGCATGCAAATTGATGATATAGAATGCTTGGGTCTATAACTTATCTGAATTGGTTCAATAAAATATTACTAAAGTGCTCCTAGGTCATGATGGAGTCTTATGAAGGTTTATAAACCATTCATATGATGCATCCATGAATATGAAGTGGAACAACCTATAGGCCACTTTTTCATACTTAACAGTGAGAAGTCTCAAAGTAGTTTTCTATGATGTTATATTCTCCTAGTCATTACTTCATATGCTAGGTGTAAATCTAGGAAAAAATATATATGGTTCATATTTAGGTCATGGAAAAATATAGGTATATTTTTATCATATCCCATAAGTCATGCCATAGGTGTTGTTGTAAGTGTATGTTGATTCTAGGCAGTTTGAGAATTTGAGCCAATAGGGGTAACTAAAGGATTAGTTATACCTATAGAAGTTTAAGTTATCCTATGAATTTGTAGTGGTGAGATAATCAATCCCACACACACAAATTAATATCAAGTAATATGCACACTAGTACCCAGCTTGGTTTATCATGTACAACTCATTCACAACTACTCTTCTTGGGCTAACTACTACAAAGCATTTAAGCTTAAAATATTATGGAAGGTAGAAGCAGGAGTAAATAAGAAAATGTTAGGGAATACATGTGTATAAATAAATTCTTCACCAATTATTGTAAATAATAAGTATTTCAAAACTATTTTTTAATCAAATTTAAGATTAAATTATAGGGTTGTCCTTCTAGTGTCAGTTGTTATTCACCCCAAGATCTTACTCTTAAGGGCACTTATGATATTAAGTGTTCAAGGGAGAAAAGTAGGAAAAATAATGGAATTTAATCCTTTATTTTGTGATAAATCTTAATCAATACAAGGCATGATTATAGTTATGTATCTCCATGATATATCCTATATAAAATAACTTCCAAGAGATACAGTGCTATTACTAAAAGTTTGATACTAGTTGTTTAGAATTTTAGTTTAATATTATGATATTGATGAAAAATTTAATGTGATTCACATTTTTATTTCTAAAATAAGGGAGAGGGAGTTCAATTCTAAAATAAACATAAAATGAGAGGGAAGGAAGAGTAGAAAATAATATCTCCAGTCAAGTGAATGTCAGTGATTCAAGAATTAAGTATGTTGAATCATAGTTATACCAGTATGTTCATAGATCAATAATTGGACAAAAATATAGAGACATAATGGGAAATATTATAGGGACATAAATTTGGATACTTGACTTATGATTTCTTCACTAACTACAAACACTTAAAGATTTGCAACATACTGGACACAAAGTTTTTGAAACACTTTATAGTTGAAAACACATAAAACATAGAGAGTTCATAGGTAAAATGAAAATAAATAACAAGGACTTATATTAACATAATAATAATCTAAATACCACATCCAACTTTGTAATTAATCATAATATCAATCCTTTTTCATGGATTTAAAACTAGAGATAATGGATAACATTTAAAGAGTAGAAGATAGAGTCAAACAAGTAAATATTCTATTATAATTTCTATAGAGTTTCATTACATGAAAATGTTGACCTTTTCAAGGGGAAAACATCATACCTTATATAGATATATTGGTCTATGAAACTCACTCAACAGACTACTAGGGTGGCTATAATATTTAATAATGATTATAGAATGTAATTGTGATTCTAATAAATTTGTTACCCTGAGCATGGTCTATAATTAGAAGCCACACCTCTTTTAAGGCAAATATTTATCCTTTATGTTCTTTGTTTCTTATGATTCCTTATAATGTACATGCCAAGTGATGACTCATGCTATACTAAGTGTTTTTACATTCATTTATGGGGGCTAATTATAAATAGATTCAAATATTAATAGAAGATTATTTTTTGGATTTTATTGGGATGAACATTCTACCATGCCTTACATAGAACTTTTACAATAAATTTCATAGATTGATCAAATGGATATTTTAATCTATCCTAACTTTAAGACCTTAAAACTTATTTCCCATTACTCATATTGAATTATGTTGCTTCTAAGAATTTAATTTGGTGAGGAACTACTTGCATTTTGATTGTGTTATGCAACCATGAAACACAATCTGTTTGAGTCACTTGATGTCTTTGATGGGCCAAATGACTATCAATCTTGGTTATCGAGCCTCATTAGTGATTAGGTCTACCTATTTTGCCTTCAAAATTCTTTCATCTCCCCTAGATTGATTTCCTTTCCATGTAATAGCCTGCCACTTTGCTCGAGCTTTACTTATGCTTTGACTATGATTTGGCCATGTAATAGCTAGATGTTTCCATGTGGTGACATTACACTAACCTAGAGTTCATATGTGTTTGTGAAACTATATGAAATTACTAGAGATTATAGAGTAGTGGGATTTTTCCATGTTTCATCATCTCACTAACCTAGGATATATTGAAATATAGTCATTTTAAGCTCTAGGACTACTTTCTTGCCACATGGAAATCCCTTAACCTTCTTAGTATTTAGCATTTTTATAATCCTTTTGATCTCCTAGGATTCTAAGAGTCACCACATGACTTGTTACTAGGTCTTAGGAGCAAATTTGTTTTATCTTTGTTGGTTCACTCTTAGGCCATTAGTATAATGATTTAATCCTTCTAGGCCCCCATGTTGTCGAGATGTAACCACATGGTAAAATCCCATAAACCCATGAGCTCAGATCTTTGCCCCACTTGTTGACTCTCTATTAGCTTGAGTCACTAAGATCATGCTATGTTGCATGATTTTGAGGGCCTATGGATTTGAATGACTTAGCCATTTTTCTTTAAAAAGGATTTTGATTGTGGGGTAGTAAATGTTTTTGAATACATGAGAGAAATCAATAAAAATTACTGAGTAAAATATTTTTGTGAAAGCCAAGTTTTTCCAAGCAAAAATTATGCAAAAAAAAAGGGAATCAAATACTAAAGTTAAAACCATTAATTCACATAATCAAAGAGTTTAATCTTGAATATTTTAAAGATAATGTCTATATTGTAAATGTGATAACATAATTTTAAAATGAAAGGGGCAATGGAATTTGTTCGTAGGAAAAGTGAGTATCACAATTATTAAATATTTTTACTAGTCCTAAATTAATTTATACAAATGTTGAATCCAATTTACTATGAAATAGAATAATTATGATTTATACTGTTAAAATAGGGACCATAAAAAGGTCTCAAAATATCTAAACTTGTATAAATCTTAGGTCCAACTTTCAGATGAGTAAGTAGTGGAACATTTAATCATGGACTAAGGGTTCATATAACCTAAAATTTAGAATTTGATGCTCATATATGAAATATTATACTAACTTTGAAAGAAGGAAAATATTTTGAAAATAAGTATGAATATTCATTTATAAATCATCATCTAGTAACTACCAATCAAATAAGGGTTCCAACAAAGACATCAAAATTGTAAAACGGTCCTTGAGACTAGATGAATAAAGTTTTAGATCAAAAGGAAGAGGATCCTTATTTTTAATCTAAAAATGAGGCATATTAGTGAAGTCAATATTAGGTTCTATAAAATCCTCATCCACTAGCTAGTATATTTAGATATCCAAAGAACTTAAACATGTTCCTATTATTACAATTCTAAAAAAACCATAGAGAACTCAATGATAGGTTCCATGAACCCCTACTACTATTTATTCAAAATCACATAGTCCTATTATACATACATGGAACATCATAGATTATACAGTGACATATATTACATCTATACATGCTCCTTAGTAGTACCACAAGTTTTTGGCACCTGATTCATAGTGGGGAGATACCTAAAAGCATCCTTTTAATGAGAGCATAGGATAGTATTTTTAATTCAATATTCCAAAAATACCAAAAAAGTCTTAAAAAATACAAAAATACTTTTAGTATTTACATTTTTTATTATATATTTGGCATACGTATTGTTAGTTCCATGTTAGTGGATAGAATATAATTTACTCTTATATATACATGTTTCATGCATCTTTGGATTGTGATGTAGGCATTCACAGATACATGATTTATGCACTTTTGGATGTTGGGTGTTCCCTCTAATTATGTCATATGGACATTGGGGGCATCTAATTCTTTGATCATGATCTAACTTATATAATTATATGGTCACTTCACATTATCATGTTTGAGCTTATATACTACACATGCCTTTATTCATGATTATATATTTTGTATAGTACTTGATATTCTTTTTAATTAATGTTTTTTTGATAACAAAAATATCTAGGGACTAGTATGATATGTTTATGCTATTTGTTTATATGTCATTCATTTCATTCCCACACTTCCTTGAGTGTCTTATCTCATTTGTTCAAGAATTTTAAAATTCTTCATTATTTATAACCCTTTGACTTTGTTTGCCTCTTTGACAATTTAGTATGTCACCCCTTATTTTATGGACATTTTAATATGCCATTATTGCTTTTGTGGACATTTGAGTAAGTATTTTCTCTTTCATTGTGTGATAATCATACATGCCCATTATTTTAGTCTCCTTGGACCATTGTCTTTTATTTTGATTTTGAGTGCTTGTTGAGATTTTACTGTTACTTTATATACATTTCCATGATCTATATCATGCATATTAAGACTTCATGTGATAATATTTTTCATGATTCAATGATATATCTACCTAGACATGTTCCTTATATATTCTACTTGGTTCATACATAGATTGTATAGTTATCTTATCCATTTTAGGTAAGATGACTACCGATTTATAATTCCTATCACCTCACAAGGGAGGGAATATTAGTGGGGGAATGTCATAGAAACATGGCTTTCACATTTTTTATAGTTCATCATATTTAGATTATAGTGGGGGCATGTTTTGGAAACATGTTCTCCACACTTACAACAATTTTTAAAATCAGATACATAGTGGAATCATGATCTCCACACATACATTAGTTTTCAATTTCATATTATACTAGGGGAATATTTGGAAGCATGTTCTCCATGATTACACGATTTTAAAACTATAAAAAAATTCATAGCTATATGATTTAGATACATAGTTGTGGCATAATTCTATACATTGGTACCATTATCATACCCAAGTTTTAGCATGAGACATATATAAGTTACATATGCTAAACCAATGTACATATAAAATTGAAAATCAAAATATATTTAATATTTTAAAAACTTCTATGAAATATCATCATTCAATGGGATGGACATTTACAAATTGAATTGAGCCAATCTACTATAGTAGTTGGCTCACTTTTTGGTGTGGTGTAGGTAATAAAATCACTCAATATTTCTATGTTTGTAGGTTAAACTTACTTACATCATCAAACCTCACTAGATATATAGTATCGGTTGAATTTTATTTACTCACACTCACCATATTGTAAGTATGCTTGGGTTGTATGGTTGAGATAATCTCAATTTCTAGGTGGTAACTCACCTTTTCTCTAAAGTTGGGGGCATGTGCCCTCAAACTTCTCTCTACATATTTTGATATATGAAATTTCCAAGTTTTATATTTGTCCTAATAAAAAATATAATGATTCATGATGATACATATTTTCAAATCAAATTATGCTATGCCCATAACCTTTGGTGTGTCTAGGAATATGTGTGTCTGACTTGTGGCTTACATACCTCTTTTATATTCTCATTGTATTTCTCTATGTTCTTAGTTAGGTTAGCTTATGAAATAACCATGTCTAAGTAGACTATATATATTAGGTAGTGATTAGTATTTGATCATTATATTAAGTATTTTTCTCTTATTACATTGTTATGGAGGTTTCCCACTCAAAGTGGCTCTACTATATTATCTAGTATTCTGCTTTGTTGTCAATTATTACTATGTGGTCTCTTATCTTTGATTATTCTATGTGATAGAAAATTATTCAAGGTGAACATATAAGTAATTTACTTACAATTGGTATCATAACTTCAATTTGGGCAAGTTTCCTATGGTGGTTTTTTAGATTTAGTGAGGTATGAATTTTGTAAGCGGAAGGAGTGAAAAAACATAACTTTCAATCCAAGAAGAATTAATTTTTTATGTCAGTGAAGTATTATTTGAAATGATTTTTAGAAATATTTTTTAAAAAATTTTGGAATTTTTTCCCTTTACACATTTATAATTATTAGATTCATATCAGTGAAACAATCACAATGATATATTCTATTGATACAATTTTTTGTGAAAAACATTTTTGCCCTAGTGCAAAAAAGTAGTCATTGGATTCATCTTGGCAAGGTGATCACAATGATACCATATTTTGGTACACTTTTTTTGGGGTGAAAACCCTCTTATGGTTTATTCATGGTGGGTCTTGCTACTCAAGGAAAAAAAGGGGGAAAGAAACTCCTAAGACTCCTTCTAGGGATGACATGGAAGTTGAAACTTTAGATCAGGTGATTTCTCAATTTTAGGTTGACATAAAGGGCTTGGTATGGTAGGATGAATTTGCTAAAATTCAAACTAATGTTTTAGGGATATGTAGAGAGATTAATGGGATGCACACTCAATTACATTATATCACTATGCAATTGGTTTCCATTTCATCTTAGTTATAGATAAATAACCCTCCACCTTATCATTTGGGACCTCCTCCTCTCAACACTAACATCTCCAATCCTAGTGTGAAACTGATGTTTCTAAAAGTGGACATGCACAAGTTTGATGGTAAGGATTCTCTCAATTGGATTAACCAAATTGAGAATTTATTTGATCTACACTAGACTCTTAGTTATTAGAAGGTGATAGTGGTGTCGCTATATCTAGAACTTGAGTAATTCATTTGGTATAATTGGTTTTATGCTCACAATAAAAAATAATGGTGATCTTATATGTTATGTTTCATTAATGAGTTCTTGGCTTATTATCAAAATAACTTATTTGAGAATTAATTTAAATAATTAGCTAAACTATGTCAAATAGGAATTGTGTAGGATTATATTCATCAATTTCAGAATCTATCCTTATGGGTAGAAGACATCATTGAGGCAAATTTGATCAATAGTTTTCTAGGTAGACTCAAAAATATAATCTAATTATAGGTTTAGATGTTTAATCCATTATCTATATCAAAATCTATCCTAAGGGCATGCATGGAAGAAGAAAAGAGATGGTCAAATGGAAAACTTTCACTACTAGTTGTGGTCGTACCTTTTCATCACCATCATTTCCTCAACCCACTAGATTGACACCTTATAAAATAGAGGAGAATCAAGCCAAAGGGTTATGTTATGGGTGTAATAGAAAATATAACAAATAAAATTTTGTGATGAAAAAGAAGTTATTTAACATGAAGGTACCAATGAGGATGCAGAGATGATGAAGTAATTGGTGAGGATACAAAAGGACCTAAGGAGGAATCTAAAGACCCTCAACCTACTATTTATTTTCATTCCATTTTAGGTATTAATACTCCCCAAACTCTTAAGGTGGTGGGTTTATTTAAAAAATATAAGGTCACTATTTTGATTGATTCTAGGAATACACACAACTTCATCAACAATAAGTTGGCTTCTTGTTTGAACTATTTCATTTAAGCTGCTCCAAAATTTTAGTTCATCATTGTAGATGGTCGTACTATTAGTTCTTCAAGAAAATTCCATACTATTAAGCTGGCCATGGGAGACTACTTGTTATATTCTCTTATGTTTGCTATTCCCATGGGTGGAGCTGACATTGTTCTAAGAGTACATTGGCTCATCACTTTGGGAACTATTGAGATGAATTTATAGGAATTATTCATGCACTTTCATTTTGAGGGAAAGAAATTTGAGCTAAGACCCTGTTCTAAATATCCATAAATTATTATCTCCCATCAAATGACTAAGATTTTCCAAAAAGGTGATGAAGGATGTGTGTCTTGCTTGTTTTCTATTGAAGTCCAGTCAACTCAACCATCTACACCTCTTGATCTACAACAAGTGATTGATGCTCATTTTGTTGTTTTTGGTGACATTTCAAAAGAAATTCTACCTAGCCACATGCATGATCATTATATAAAACTTATTCCTTATATTACACCACTTAAAATTAGGCCATATAGGTATCCATATGCCAAAAAAAGTGAAACTAAAAAGATGGCATAGGAGTTTCTAGATGCAGGAATCATTCACCATAGCTAAAGTGAATATTCTTCGCTAGTTGACATGATGAGAAATAAAGATGACACTTGGAGGATGTGCCCCAACTACAAAGAGCTCAATAATCACACTATTGATGATTTTCTAGATGAATTAAATGGTGATCTTTATTCTACCAAGTTAGATCTACATTCTGGGTATCATAAAATTTAGATCCATGATGAAAACATACCCAAAATAACTTTCAAAAATCATAAGGGCCATTATGAGTTTATCTTTTTGACTTTTGGTCTAACAAATTCACCATCTACCTTTCAGAGTTTGATGAATACTATTTTTAGGCAATTTTTGGGGACATTTATTCTTGTATTTTTTGATGATATCCTCATTTACATTAAAAAATTAGGAATACCATTTGCAATATGTGAAATAGGTACTCTCAATTTTGAAACAACACCAATTATATGCCAAACCTTCCAAATGTAATTTTGAAGCTTTTGAGGTTAAGTATTTGGGTCATGTGTTTTTAGATGGAGTGTAAGTGGATCCTAGAAAAATCCAAAAATTGGTGGAATGGTTAGTTCCTAAGACACTCAAGCAACTAAGAGGATTTTTGGGGCTAATTAGTTACTATCATAGTTTTGTCAAACATTATGGTAACATTGCAAGCACACTCACCTCTTTATTAAAGGAATACTCCTTATAATAAATTGATACATCTACCAAGGCATATAAATAATTGAAATTGGATATATTCACCACTCTAGTGTTGGCCACTCCTAATTTCTATAAGACTTTTGTGGTTAAATGTGATTCATCTAGATATGGTATGGGTGTTTTGCTCATACAAGAAGGCATACTACTTGAATTTGAAAGTCTCCAATTGAAGGGTAAATATCAACACAAGCACATCTATGAGAAGGCAATGATGACCATTTTACATGTAGTCAAATAATGGAGACCTTATTTGATGAGCCATCACTTTTAGGTAAAGACTGATCATGATAGTCTCAATTTTTTTTAGAATAATGGTTGTCATTAGAAGAACAAAATAAATGGGTAACCAAGATGTTAGGATATTATTGTGAAATAGTCTATAAGAAAGGCAAGGAAAATGTGGTGGTAGATGCAATATCTAGGAGGGATGAATTAGTTAAGGCATTGTTATGTGCCATAACCATTTGGTAGGAAGATTGGCTAGAGGAAGCAAGATCAGAATGGAAAAATGATAGGGTTACCCATGATTTAATTCAAAATCTTCATCAGGTTTTGGGTGGATTTGAAAAATTCACATGGAAGGGTAATTAATTATGGTATAAATACATATTATACATTATGATATAAATAAATATTATACCTATATAATATTATCTTATCAAACAAAAAATCCTTCAGTAACTCCATGAAACTCCACTTGGGGGTCATTCAAGATTTTTGAAAACCTATTATAATCAAGCAAGATTTTTTTTGGGAAGGACTCAAGGGGGATGTCCATAAAGTTGAATATATGGTTTTTCAATAAAATAAATGAAAAACCATCAAAACCCCATGTCTTTTATAGCCTTTATCCATACCTAGCCAATATCCAACATTGGTAAGAGGTGTCTATGGATTTCATTACAAGGTTACCAAGATATGATGGTCAAAATGTTATCATGGTTGTTATAGATAATCTCAGTAAGTATGGTCATTTTTTTCTTTATCATATCCCTTTGTTTCTATTAAATTAACTTCTACTTTTATCAATACAAATCAAAAACTACATGGTACTCCTATGATCATTGTTAGTGATAGAGATCCCATTTTCACTAGTAATTTTTGGACTAAATTATTTGCATGTTTGGGCACCAAGTTGGCTCATAGCTCATCTTATAATCTCCATTCATATGGATAAATCGAGGTAGTCAAAAAATGTTTAGAAGGATATATCTATTGTTTTGTTTCTGATAAATAAGATAAATGGGTTCATTGGTTATCACTTGCTGAATGGTGGTATAATACTTTTATTCATAGTTCTTCCAAAATGTCTCCCTTTGTGGCCTTGTATGGATACCACCACCCATCCATAGCTTCAACATTAAAGGCCAATATTAAGGTTATTGTATTTTAGGAACATATTCACCATCAATATGAGGTCTTTACAAGTTTTCATGAAAATTTAATCATGGCCCAAAATTGCATGAAGCAATAGGCAGATCAACATAGGAGTTAGAGGCATTTTGACATTGGTGATTGGGTATTTTTCACTTACATCCATATAATTATACGTCTTTGAAGATACATAAAAAGTATAACAAGTTATCCCCTAAGTATTATGGGCCTTATCAGATCTTGCATAAAATTGTTAGTGTGGCCTACAAGTTAGAGTTTCCTTCATCCAATCACATGCATCTAATATTTCATGTATCATGCCTGAAGAAAGTCATTAGATATAGAGTTTATACTCAAACTAAGTTACCAAAATTAGATGAATAAGGGAGAGTTATTCTTTATCTTAAGGTAATCCTTCAAATGTACACTAAGTAGCTATGGTATAGAGTGATTAAGGAGTACCTGATCAAATGGAAGAAGCTACCATGTGAGGATTCCACCTAGGAGGATGAATCCTTTGTTGAAAACATCCAAATTTGATTCAACATTGAGTAAAATGTTGTTTTTAATGGGAGGGCATTTTATGCCCATAACCTTTGGTGTGTCTAGGGATATGTGTGGCGAACTTATGGCTTATATACCTCTTTAATATTCTTGTTAAATTTTTCTATGTTCTTAGTTGGGTTGGTCTATGGAATAACCATGGATAAATATACTATATATAGGAGGTAGTGATTATTATTTGATCATCATATTAAGTATTCTACTCTTATTAAATTATTATGGAGGTTTCCCCTTAAAGTGGCTTTGCTATATTATCCAATATTCTACTTTGACAACAACTATTATTGTGTGATCTCTTATATTTTATTATTTTATTTGATATATAATCATTTGGTGTGAACATATAAGTAATTTATTTGCAATTTCCAAAAGACAAGGTGATTACATTGATATATAGTTATATTCCTAAAACCTTTATCTCTTTTAATTACAATCATTTCGATGATTTCAATTTCAGAATATATGTATTCATTATATATTGTAACATTCTCTTGGTTGTGGGCCAATCACCAAAAAATCACTCAAGTTGGGCTCAAGCAAAGACAAGGTGTGTTATACACACCCAATTATGTATTTCTTTTCCTTTCAACTAGAAATTTCATTACTATATTAAAGGAGGAAATATAGACACTATTTCTAAAATATATAGCACCTCAGTCTTGTACACTTGGAAAATACATATCATGGATGCACCTTCAACTTATAGACCTTTCTCATTGCCCAAAGGATCACATACATTATCTCTTTATGTATATTAATTACCTCTTAGTTTGACCAATATTATCATGATGAATTAAAAATTCTATCATACTTAGAATATTATAAACTACATATCTTATGTTTCTATAAATTTTGGACCTATGCTTATTTTCCATTTGATCAAATTCCTGCATCCTACTTAGACACCTACATTAAAAAAAGTGCCCTACCCCAATGGAAGTGTTTAGTTCCCTTAAGTTATCTAATTTTCAAATAAAACACATTATTATGGTCAAATTATGTGATTTAATGTGAGATATTATCCAAAGGGATATATATATATATATATATATATATATATATATATATATCCTCATTCATTCCTCACCTATCAATGTTTTACCTCTCACAATGAAACTTACCAAAAACACTCAATCAAGCATTCAAGTGATCAAAACTTCCCTATTTTTACCTATTTCTATGTCATTCATAGGGAATACACATCTATAGGTCAAAATTATTGAATGGCATCCCATGTTCCATATTTACCAAGTTACAACTTAGGTCACTTTATGTACTTATTATCACACATTACATCCTTATGCACACATAAGACAACGCATAAGGGATAAATACCTAAGACTGAGGGCCTTTTTAGAGTATTGATTGGGTAGGTGGTGATCATTAATAGAGAGTTATTTGGGATTAATCTACACCATTTTCCCACTAACTCATTTTTCCCATAGCCATTATGAAGATGACACTCTATGACTTAGATCTAAATACACTAGATCAAAGGTGACATAGAACCTAAAAGCATCTGGGTGGTTACATCCAATTTATAAAATTATTCCATAATTGAAATATACATCCAATTTAGATATAAGAATAAATGTAATTATGCCATATTAACACAAGTTTTTATGACTACAAAGGTATAATTTTTAGAATCGGGTGACTAATCTAGAATCCAAATCTAGTATATTTTTTTCATGTTCTATATCTAGATATGTATTAACATCAAAACCAACTAAGTATATTGTTATCATTATATTTAAAATAAATAACATAGATTTACTTTCTATCTTTATCATATCTCAACATAATAAATTTAGTATATGTTTATTTGAGTTTTCAAATTTATTGTCTCGCTATAGAGATAGTTTATCACCCTTGTGCCTTTGGATATCTCTACCCCTTTAAACCTAGATTCCCCTAACCTAGATTTTAGGGTTAAATAGGAATATTTACTAGATCTAGATGTGTCCAAATATATCCTTATAGGTTTTATATCACCTTTATTATGATGTATTCATATTGTGCATATAGGTTGTCATTCTTTATCAAATTATCAAACCCTAACTTCCTCACCCTTGGAGTGATTATGGGAAAAATAGGTTGGTGGGGTTATAGTTTTGAGATGCCAAAAAGACACCTCTATCAATGGGTTATACCTACATATCTAATAATCTAAATAGGGCATCAAAATTATGTATATCTCCCCTACATATTAGTTTATGTATGCAAAATGATGTAATGTGTGATAAGCAATGACATAGAATGACCTAGCTGGTAACTTTAAAAATATGGCTCATGAATTGATATTAAAATATTTAAGCATAGGAGAGTACTGATCCTATGATTTATATATAAATAGGAATGAATAGGGTAGGTTTTATCACTTCAATTTTTGATTGAGTGCTTCTTGGTAAGTTGTCTTGTGAGTTCCTAGTATTTGATAGGTTTGGACTGAATGAGAGTTGATATTGTATATGTACCAATCCCATTAGGAAATATATCACACTAAAGAACATATTAAAACCTATAAGATAAATTTAATTTTAAAATTAGATTACTTTTAGGCACTAGACACTTTTTAATAAAAGTAGACACTTGTATTGACATAAGTGTCTACTTCGGATGCAAGTGTCTAAAAGCTAGAAAATAGGTACAAGTATAGAACTAGAAATAAAGGATAATAATAAATATTAGATATGTTTGTACTATATATAAGTCCTAATCATTAGAATAAAAATGGTCAGACTAAGAGATACATAATTATGCACAATGAGATAGTGAACACGAGCCTTTTAACAACAAGCGGGTCTATAACTAAAAGATATAACCATGATAAGTATTTTCCAAGTGTACAAGATTGAGGTAATACATAAATTATATTTTAGTATATACAAATTACCACATGGAGAAAGATAAATTTTGGTAATATATCAACTAAGACTCATGGGATTACTATGTATTATACATGTCTTTTGATATAAACTAGTTATGTGTTTGTGCAGGCTCACACCCAATCTAGAACAAAAGTGGGGGTTATAGTCCTCATATCTCCACTTAGATAACCCACAAATTATATGTCCCACATTATGGGTCACATGATAATTTGTGGGTAAATTTTATATATTTTTATATATTTTGATTAATTTAGGATCACTTCTAAAATTAGGACATGGGTTTGGGCCTAGGTTCATAATATCTAGTATTGTGTTTAATTTGGTTCACATAGATAAGTGTGGAGTATAAATCAAGGTTTCTCCATGGCCACTTTTTGAAAGTGTCCAATGGGCCCAATGGGAATGGAAATTGAGTTAGTTATTACAAACTATATGTTTCTCACCACTATCCTAAACCTTTGGGTCCATTTCATTTTTTATAAAACTAGAGAAATCAAGTACTATTCATACCTCAAGTGCACAACATGAGTAATTATTCAATGTTGTCATATATTCCATAACCAAACTTAATTTTGGTTATCATTTGATATTTTGGAAATATATAATACTAATTATCACTTTTATTCAAATTTTAGAGGCCAAAGCTTCATTTATTTACATACCAAAGATATGGAACTTTTGAGCCTAACATGTATATTGGGCACACCTCTATTTTATCATATATTTCACATCCAAACTCCATTTTGGTTATCATTTGATGTGTTATAAATATATAATTTCAATGATCATATTTTCTTCATATATTTAAGTCTCAAACATCATATATTTTTTATACTAGAAATCTAGAACTTTTGAAACCAGCAAGAGCAATAGGCACTAGAGGTGACAATACTTTATTTCAACACATATTTCACATCCAAAATCATATTTTATTATTATTTGATTCATTAAAAACATTTTGTCTCAAGGATTATATATTAGTCAGATATCAAAGTCTCAAAATTCATATATTTTTCATATTGGAGATTTGTAACCTTGGAGCCTAGAAGGTACATTGTGTGAACTAGGTATAAATCCCTTATTTTCTAATATCTTTCACATACTAAATATAATTTTATTCTTGTTTGATGAATTGAAAATATATTATCTTAAGGATCATATTTTATTTGGATATTATCGTCCTAAATTTTATATTGTTTTCACATGCGAGATCCAAAACTTTGGAGCCTAGTAGGTACACTAGGTGACCTAGGTGTAAATCCTTTATTTCATCATTACATTAAAATTTAGACTTCATTATTTTTATAATTTTATTAATTTTATATATATTTTCTTAATTATAATATTTTATTCAAATATCATAGTCTTAAACTTCATATATTTTTCATATTGGAGATTCGTAACTTTGGAGCTAAGTAGGAACAATGGTTGTGCTAGGTGAAAATCCTCTATTTTGTCATATATCTCACATATTAAATAATTTTTATTTATTTTAAATATATTATATCAATAATCATTTTTTATTTAAATATCAAAAGTCCCAAAATTCATATTTGTTTCATCAAAGATCTGGAACTTTGGAGCCCAATAAGTACAATGGCGTGCCAAAGGCAGATCCTCCATATTGTCATATTTTTAAAATATAGACTAATGTTTTTATCATTTTATGTGTGGGAAATATATTTTCCTAATTATCATATTTGATTAAGATATTAGAGGCCCAAACTTTATAGATTTTCCATATTGAAGATTTAGAAATTTGGAGACTAACAAGTATATTGGGCATGCCAGGTGTAAACCCTATATTTTGTCATATATTTCACATGTGGAATAAATTTTTTAAAATTTTATTCATTTTAAATATTATTTATAAATTATCATCTTTAATTTTGATATCAAAGTCCCAAACTTCATATATTTTTCATATTGAAGATTTGGAACTTTGAAACCCAGGAGGAACACTAAGCATAACAAGTGTAATTCCTCCATTTTATCATATATTTCACATAAAGACTCCAATTTTTTTATAATTTGATGTATTGGAAGGATATTATATCCATTATCATCTTTTATTTAGATATAAAAGTCCCAAACTTCATATATTTTTCATATGAGAGGTCTGAAACTTTAGAGCTCAATAGGTACATTGGGTGAACAAGGTGTAAATATTATATTTTGTCATATATTTCACATCCAAAATACATTTTGGTTCTCATTTTATTCATTGGAAATATATTTTTACAAAGGCTCAAAAGTCTTAAACTTTAAATATTTTCTGTACTAGAGATCTATTTTTTTCGAGTCAAGCTAACATGGCCTCATAGACATGTGGGACACATAGGACATGCAGGCATAGAAAGTACATTGGGCATGAAAGGTACACTAGGTTAAATATAATTAAATTTAAAAATTTAAATTTTTTTATCATCCATATCTTTCACATCCACACTCTATTTTGATTCCCATTTAAAGTGTTGGAAAGATATTTAAATGGGTTATCCAATAATGTAAATTATTTGATCCTTTAAAGAAATATTTTGATAAAAAAATAGGGATAATTTTTATATTATAGTACCTCATGGGTAAAATAGATATGAAATATCTATTTGGACATATCTTTCACATCTAGACTCTAGTTTGGATATCGTTTGAGTTGTTGGAAGGGTCTTGAAACAAACAATCCAATAATGTGAAATATTTGATCCTCGAAGAAACTTTTATGAGTTCAATTCTCATATTTATTAAAATTTTCCCTTTTTGAGACCTTATTTCATATGTTAGTGTGTGGCACATACTATTTCTAGACTCTACCACCCAATGGATAAGGTTTGATGGACCCACTTAGTGTTTTATTTAAGGCACTTATTAAAAAGTGAAATATAAAAGTAAAATAGAGTAGGGAAAAAATTCTAATATGAAAGTTTTTTTCATTCTCCTATCTTTTATAAATTTAGGAGAGATGTAAATTATATATATATTTTTAAAGATCTTGGGGAAGAATTGGCTATAAATTTGTGTGTGAAATATGTAATTTTATAAATTTGAGAAATGGAATGGAAGTGATATCAATATTTGGATTTGTACATTTTTTATGCTTTTTTTATATGAATTATTTATTTCTATTCATTAATAGAGAAGCCATTAAAATTTGTACTTTTATTAGTTGTGTATAATTCATTATATTTCTAAACTTTATGTTGTAAACCTTGTTTATGGCCATAGAACCAAGTTTACCCAATCTGAGTTTTGAGGAGACTTATGCTTCAAAGTAAGACTTATAAATCCATTGAATATATTGTTCATATTTTTTTTTTTTGAAGAGGAGAAATTTCCAACCATTTAATTTTATTCTAAGTTATTTTTTTAGTTCTTTAGGCTTATTTCATTATGATTTTATCACCTTCACCTCTATCCTACTTCATTATTTTCCCATTTTCAACTTCCACACTTTCCCAATTTTGTTTCCTTTTTATGATTTCTATTTAAAAGTACACAAAAACCCATAATCATATGATGGAGTTTCCTATCTCAAATGCAAAGGAAAATCAGCATCTTAATGGTGATTTCTCCAATTTATGGAAATTCTTATGTCGTTTCTCATTGAATGTGTCATAAAACCAAGAAATAAAAAAGAGACCTAAACTTATACCAACATAATAATCAAAGGAGGTGCATATAGTCCATGTGTATAAATATCCATATTGATCTATTATAACCTTTTTGATGCCCCTAAACCTAAGGATGATGTCACATATGTAGTTGGAGGGTTGATATATGAAAATAATTAACAGTAAAAATAGAACAATTGAAGTATAAGTATCGACTTGATTAAAATTATGTATGAGATCATATTGTTCTTCTAATATAGAGGTTTGAGATAATTTATTTTTTTCATCTCTTATACTATATAATAATACATCAATATTATGTGGATTGGCGTTAATATATTTAGTGAATTCTTTTGCATTAATTTATTCCAATTATTCATTATTACCTTAATTAGTCTCAATAGATATGATAAGTCCACAAATAGAGTGTGTATTGTGCATTATAAAATAAAAAAGGTAAAAGTTTCCATGTTCCCTATTCATACTTGGTTTTACAAAAAAAAAAATTGATGATGCTTATATCTTAGGGTAATCATGTTGTGATATACAATTTCAATAATATGATTTGAGGAAGGTTTGAGATTGTACCTTATTCATTTTATCCTTTTTATAATATTTGAATTTGAATAATGAAAACATATAATGAATCAAACTAATATCTCAAAAAGTAACATAGAAAGTGATAATGAACCTCTATAGCTAGATCAAAATATATAAACAAAACTCATTCATTATTACCATGATTTTAATATGAAGCTTTGAATTTAAAAACTAGGCAAGATATGTTTGATTTGTAGGATATCAAAAATAATAATCCCAACCATAAATAGTGAACAAGGCCCACTAACTACAAAGTATTATACTATCTTGTACCTTTTATTATCTCGTATCTGAGGTATGTTAAGATTAACTTCCCAAGGAGAAACGTTTACTAGTCCACTAAAAAAACAAATGCCCAAAAGGATTCCTATGGTTGAGAACCAAAATAACTTATGTATTTTATATATACCATTAAATACATAGAAACTAAAGTCCACACATAATGTTATCCAATGGCTTAAGAATTGGAGCATTTCCCCTCACACCATGAATTAGGTAAAATTGATGACCACTTGTCCTATAATAATAACACATATGAGTTTTAAAATTACCAGAGAATGGTTCTAGAAAAAAAAAGGAATATAAAATAAAAGCAAATATAATAATATAATTTTATGCACGGAAAAAAAATTCAATCTAAAACCCTAGGTCAAAGATAAATTCTAAAGAAACACTTAATCAAATATGATAAAAGATGATAAAATTTTTATTTAATTTATGGGAATCCCAAATTCAACTAAAACCTTAGAATAAAAATAAAAAATAAAATTGATTTTGAAGCAAAAAACAAGTTCACCAATATGTTTTACCCTATTTTTATAGTAGTGTTTAATAGGTATGAAACTTGATAAGTTTATTGAAATTGTAATGGATGATTTTTCTGCATAAATTTGAATGTAAATTATAACTAATTTAAATTGATTAAAAAGTACCATATGATAAAAATAGTAAGTAAAAACAAGATTAATATACTTAGCATTTTATGGTTTCTAATTGACTTTATTAGGTGTCTAATAGTGAGAAACATAATAAAATAGGATTATGCTAGATTAGATTTAGGAATAAAATGTTTTAATATTTTTAGATAGGTTTGTAATCTTTAGAAAAAAACACAAGCCAACCTTGTCCATGTTTAACCCTAACTTTGGATGAAGGATTGTACTTGGGTATATAGGGTTAATAATATAGAAATTACAATGCACAAGGGTGATAATCATATCTACAACATGCCAAATTGTATGTATATATACCTAATTCTCACCAATGTCATGTCAAAATTTCAAGTCTAAATAAATTCCTACAATAATGCATAAAATAAATCAAAATCACTTAAATATCATGTGCATGTATCAATTCAAATCAAGGCATCCTTATCTATGTCATTATTTTGTACAAAACCATTACCTTCTTTTGATTCATATCTAGTCAAGTTGTGACCTCAAAACTAACATTTTTTACTAATATTTCATGGCAATTAATCAAATTTTAAGAAAAGCAAAAAATTTAATAAGAATTGACCAATTAATTAAACCTAATTAAATGCTTAACTAAAATGATGATGGAAAACTAATGAATTTTGATTTTGTAAATTCATAAATTCAACCAATAAAATATTTAAAAAGGTGACATCATCCATGATATCACCCTAAGAGTTAGCAATCACTCATAATTTAAAAAAATATATATCTAACTTAAGGCTAACCATGCCTTATTAAGGTAAACTCTATCCTAGGTAATTAATCACTTTTTCCTCATTGATTGAACTTTTTTGTGACCACACGTCTCATTTTTTATCCAAAATCTATAATAAATTTACCTAATACATAAATATAAATGCCATGACCATTATCCCTTAAGATTTTTTGTGCAAAAAAATAATGCCAAATTATCTCTAGAAAGCTTCAACACTCTTTAGCCAATTGACCAAATATAACATGAACAAGGGGAGATGTCTTCGAATTCAACACATGCATTGTCAAATACCTCTTCATCCATAAGATGAACATAAGCATTTTCCAAACAATTGATACAATGGAATATTCAAGGAAGGTGAATGCATTGGTTTCCATTTTGTATTGAACTATTCATTTGGTAATTATTATCTCACCCTAGGGAATAGGTTTAGTGTGTTAATGCATGCATTCATTTTATATTTTGATTATAATAATGAATTATTAACCCTATTTATATTATTTTTCTATATAATGATATGCTTGATGGGATCTCACACCCCACACTCATCATGAGAGTATTTTTGGATCTCTTAGGAGCCAAAAAAACTCATTTTAGACCTTTTTTTAATTGGTAAGCATGAGATATACTGAGAGGGGGGATGAATGAGTATATCATATATCTTTGAAATATTTTACTTAATAAAATTCTTTTTCTTTAACCTTTTAATCATACATTCAAGATATGTAATAAAACTAAAACAATAACATGTACCACACAAGAGAGAGAGACACTAGATTATTACGTGGAAACCTAATGTGTAAAAAACATAGAGAACTATCTCAAGTATGTAAATGAACACTAAATCAAGTTTACAAAGTTTGTAAGCACCAACTTGTAGGAGCACCAACCCCTTTGTTGAGCACCAACACTATAATGATTTGTGAGCACCCACCCATAGGAGCACCAACCCATCTTGTATAGAAAACATAACTATATCTCAATGTTGCTTTATTAAAACATGATAACACACTACTATATATCTTTCTTTTCTCTCCTCTGATCTTCTAGGCTATATAAAACAATTACAAACCATGATCTTACTTATTAAAAATGGCTTCCCAAGCCTCTTTTGATAGCTTTCTAAATGACATTTGGCATTCACCCTTTGTGACCCTTCAATCCACATGGAAAATTGTACCAAACTTGCATGATCCTTTGAATTCTTTCATTTGAAAAGTCACATGGTGACCCTTCATGGTAAAAATCATATTTTCCCTCTTTTGTCTTTATCTAGTGACTCTTTGAATTCCTCAAGGTGAGCCTTTATCGAAAAATACACCCTTTCTCTCTTTTGTCTTTACTTGCCAACTCTTTGACTTCCTCATGGGCCCTCTTTTGTCTTTATGTAACCAATAATATATCCATTAATATTTAATTAATATTAGCACACTTTAGCCAAGATATGAACAATAAAAAAACCTTTAGACATTAAATTATATGGGGCCTTTATCACCAATACTGCTAGACCTTTCACATTAATAAAAATATTTCCAATAATCTACCCCTTTTCCATTGATGGCAACCTCAAACTGAAACTATAACATTCTAAAACCTGTACTGCATATGCCAACCTAAAACTGAGACCTACACAAATTGTAAACTAAACCAACTAAAAACATAAAGTAACTCCCCCTTATTATAGAATCATGTTTCTATACCTATTCCTGTATTCCTCCCCCTTTGACATCAATGGAAAAGGGTCTATCTTGGAACTAATGCTTAGGTCCCCCTCAACTGATGTTGATCCTCAATGGTAGGAAGTAAAATAAATTATTCCCAACTTTTCTTACAGATATTCAAACGTGTCCTTTGTAGTGCCTTTGTGAAGATATCTACAATCTATTCTATGGTACTAATATATTCCAACTTAACCTTCCAATCTATAACTTGCTCTCTTAGGAAGTGAAATCTGATAGGAATATGTTTTGTCCTTGAATACATTAGTAGATTCTTATAAATTTTAATAGAACTTAAGTTGTCATAGTAAATTAAGATAGGTTCATCATATTTTACCTTAAGTTTTTCTAATTTTTCTTCATCCAAATAACTTGATTATAACATAACACTACTACAATATATTCTACTTAGATTGTAGAAAGTGATACTGAGTTATGCTTCTTGCTTATCCAAGATACTAAGCTATCATCGAGGAATAAAGCTCCTCCACTTGTACTCTTCTTGTCATCTAAACAACCTACCCAATCTAAATCTGTATAAGTAACCAAAGTGAAATCTCTACCTATGGGATACCATAATCCATAATCCAATGTCCCCTTGACATATCTAAATATTCTCTTCACTAACTAAACATGACTCTCCTTTGGGGTTGCCTGATATCTCATGACATGGATATTGTATGCATGATGTCTAACCTCTATGTTGTCAGATATAAAAGACTACCAATCATTAATCTATACAAGGACTAGTCTGCATCAATTGAATCTTCATCCTTACTCATCTTGTTCCTTTTACCCATTAGTGTGCCAACTAGTTTATAATCCTCAAAACTAAACTTTTTTAACATCTCCTTGGCATATTTAGTTTTAGATATGAAAATACCTTTATCTAACTGAGATATTTGTAATTCTAAGATAAAAGACAATTCTCCAAGCATAGACATCTCAAATTCTTTTAGCATATTATCAAATTTTTTTTGTCATCTTTTCACTATTACCTCCAAATATTATGTTATCAACATATACCAAAACAATCAGCTAGTGCTCACCTTCTATTTTGATGTAGAGATTACTATCAATAAAACCTCTCTTAAAGCCTTGATCCTATAGGTACCTATCAAGCCTCACATACCAAGATTTGGGATCTTTTTTTAATTCATATAGTTCTTTCTTCAATATGCACACATATATATTATCATTTGAGAGAATAAATCCCTCAATATGCTCAATGTAGACATCTTCTTCTAGCTTCTCATTCAGGAAAGCAAACTTAACATCCATCTAAAACACTTTGAAATTCTTAAACACTACATATGTAAGAAACATCTTGATAGCCTCTAGCCTCACCACTAGTGCAAAAGTTTCTTCAAAATCTATACCCTCAATCTGAGGATATCCTTTACATACTAACCTTACTTTCTTCTTAGTAACTTAACCATCTTCATTTAACTTATTTCTATATACACATTTTGTTCCTATCACATTGTGATCTTTTGGTCTAGGAACTAATTCCTAAGTATCATTATTTTCTATCTGATGTAATTATTTATCCATTGCTTTAACCCAATTCTCATCATGTCTATCTTTTGGAAAATTTATAGGCTAAGTTATGGATAACAAAGAAAAATTAACTTGTTTAGATTCACTTATCATCATTCTTCTGGTGTGAAATCCATTTATTTTCTTGATGATGTCACTTTCATTATGATTTATCTAGATATATTTGGATGGGATTTTGGTGTCCTTTTTCTCCTTCTCATCTTCATCTAATTCTTTAAAATATTAATCTTCAATGATTTCAAGAATGTCTACTAGATCACTGGCTCTTTGTGCTACATCTTCATCTATCCTGACATTTATACTTTCAACTATCTTCTTAGTTCTTTTGTTATAACATTTTTAAGCTTTAATTTTTCTAGAGTATCCAAGAAATATACCTTCATCTACTTTGGATTCAAACTTACCTAGTTTTTCATTGGTTCTCTTTATGCACCATCTACTACCAAAAATTCCAAAATAATCAATTATAGCTAGTTTGTCTTTCCATAACTCATATTGAATCTTATCACTGTTAACTCTCAATAATGATATATTTTTGATATGCACTATTGTGATTAATACCTCTCTCCAATATTTATCTGGTATCTTAGATTCATTTAGCATTATCCTTGCCATCTCTTGAATTATTCTATTTTTTCACTTAACTACTCTATTTTACTGTGGAGTTCTGGCTGCTAAATAATCTATTTTTATCCCATGGTCTTCACAATACTCAATAAACTTATTTGACATGGATTTTCCTCCTTAATCTTATCTCAGGTAGTTAATCTTCAAACCAATTTCATTCTCAACGAAAGCCTTGAATGATTTGAAGTGGCTAAAATCTTCTAATTTTTTTTCAAAAATATCACCCAAGTCATACGTTTAAAATCATCAATAAGAAAAACGAATTATTTATCACCTTGAGTACTTTGAGTTCTAGTAGGTAAACACATATCAATGTGAACAAGATCTAACATCTGAGTAGTCGAGCATTCCTTTGTTTTGAACCATATTTTGACCTACTTCCCATGCTGACATGGTTCACAAAGTATATTGGAGGGCTTTGCAATCTTAATAATATCTCTAACTACTTGATTATTTTTGATGTTAACAATATTGTCAAAGTTTATGTGTCGCATTCTCCTATTTCACAACTAGATTTTCTCAACTTGACTCAAACAACATTTTTGACCTTTAATATCTGATAACATATATAAATTTTTACCTATCCTTTGAGCATCTGCAATCAACACATCTAAATATTTTCTTATAATCTCACAAACTTATACATAAAACTTTAATGTGTGTCCCTAATCACACATTTGACTTACACTCAATAGATTATGCTTAATACCTTCTACATACAACACATTATCAATATTGGTTCTACTATTATACAAACTCAATGTACCTTTTCTATCTATCTTGGTATTGGTATTATCTTTAAATTTTATTGTGCCACCATTGATCTTATTTAGAGTTATGAACTTGATCTTATCTCATATCATGTGCCTCAAACATCTACTATCGATGAACCATGGTTTTTTTAATTCTTTGCATGCAAAGCTATCTAGATTAACATAGAATCTTTAGGTTATTTCTTTTTCCATGAATCTATCTGAATTCTCTTCTTGATGAATGGAGCTTTGAAACCTTGGTCTTTCTTGACTAACTCGAACATGCTTCTATAATTTCAAGCTATCTATCCAATATTATTACACTTGTAACATACTAAGGATTCTTCGTTAAAGCTTTATAGAGGAGCAAAGGAATTGTAGCTTCTACTTGACTCTACATGAGTTCCTTTCTCCTTGTTTATATAATTATTAGCTCTTTTTATGCAGTCTATTTTCTTATAACCATAACCATTAAAATAAAAATAATAACCATGAAAATAAAACCTATTTTGTTTTGTGTATCTTTGACCTGATGTTATTTTATATCTCTATTCCTTCCAGCCTTCTTTGTTTGAGCTAGCCATTGCATTCTTAACTTCTTCCTTTTTCATTTCCTCTTTTTTAAGGGCTTCAACATAGCTCTTTGATTTTTCTATGTTAACCTTGTATTGAGGTTCTTTGAAAGTAGTGGACTCCCCTTCCTCTTTTTCAAATCTGATATCTATCTTATCTGACATTGATCTTTAACTTTCTAATATCTTATTTAACATGTTAGTAATATTCTTAAATTTTGAATCATTGGCTACTTTATTTATTTTCTAGATATCTTCTTTTAAAGAGGAAATTTCAAAAAAATACCTTTCATATAATTTACTTTTTGTAATTGTGATGTTAGATATTCTTCAATTTTTTTGGCTTCTTCAATGTGAGCTTGTAGATCTTCAATTATTTTCTTTGACTCATTTTCATTTTTCTCAATCTCAAGCTTCAATCTTTTTTATTCTCAAGATATTTTAATTATTCTAAGGCACAAATGAGTTCTCCTTCTATATTCACCTTGGCTTCATCCTCTCTTTCATTATTTTCTTCTTCTTGATCATCTATACTTTTACTTATAGAGGCATCTTCATGAATGGTCATAAATAGAATATTTTCTTCATCTTATTCACTGACTCCACTATCTTCAATTGAGTAAAGATCTGTAGAATATAAACTCTTCTTCTCTAATCTCTTCTTGTATATACCTTTGAAATTTTTATTATATGTAGGCTTTCCTTCTTCATGTGATTTGACCATTGTGCTTTCTATGATCTACCTTCAAGCTATTAAACTCTTTCTCAAAGAACTTGCTCTGATACCAATTTTTAAGCACATGATATAATAAGAGGGCTAGGTGAATAATTATATCATATATATTTTAAATATTTTACTTAATAAAATTTATTTTATTTAACCTCTTAATCATACATTCAAGATATGCAATAAAATTGAAACAATAACATACACCACATGAGAGAGAGAGAGAGAGAGAGAGAGAGAGAGAGAGAGAGAGAGAGAGAGAGAGAGAGAGAGTAAATTTTTATGTGGAAACCCAATGTGGGAAAAACCATGAAGAACTATCTCAATTATGTAAATGAACACCAACTCAAGTTTACAAATTTTACAAGCACCAACTTGTAGGAGCACTAACCCCTTTACTGAGCATCAACACAACATTGATTTTTGAGTACCCACCATAAGATCACCAACCTCTCTTATATAGAAAATACAACTATCTCTCAATGTTTCTTTCTCAACAAATGATATCACACTACTATATCTATTTTTTCTCTCTCTTCTACTCTTCTAAGCTATATAAAATAATTACAAACCATGCTCTTGCTTATTAGATCTAGATTTCCAAGCCTTATTTTATATCTTTCCAAATGACCTTTGGCATTCACCCTTTATGACCCTTCAATCCACATGGAAAATGGAACCAAACTTGCATGACCCTTTTAATTATTTCATTTGAAAAGTCGCATGGTGACCCTTCATGGGAAAAATCATCCTTTCCCTCTTTTGTCTTTATTTGGTGACTCTTTAAATTCCTCAAGGTGACCCTTCATGGGAAAATGTGCCCTTTCCTCTTTTTGTCTTTACTTAGTGACTCTTTGACTTCCACATGGGCCCTATTTTGTCTTTATAAAACCAAGAATATATCTATTAATATTTAATTAATATTATCACATTTTTATCTTTTTTACCTAACTTTTGTTGTGTTTGGTGTTTGCCTATGAAACTGTAAATTTATTTACTAGAAAATTATGAATTTGGAGAACAAAACCATGAAATAATTGAATAAAAATATGAAAATATTAGATGAAAATGTGAAATAATATCTATATCAAGACAACTCTATATATTTACAAATTCAACACATACTTTTATGAAATCGTGGGAGAAAATCATGAATTCATTACACAAGTTTTAGGGTTTTTCCATGCTTCTATAAAACTATAAATTTGTAGAGTATAGTTTAAAAATTATCCTTTATAATTATGATATAATTTATATTAAATTTGAAATTATTCTACCTATTTTTATTTACTTATATATGTATTTGTGAAAAAAAAAGAACTAACTGTGAAATCATAGCCAAAAGCTATGAAATCATTCTCTATTTTTTGAGTGTTTTTGTGTAGGTTTTCCATAGTTCCAAAATTATAGAAAAAAGTTTCAAAATCATAGAAATAAGTTGAAAAATTATCCAATATAGTTGGGAAATCAATGTATAAAACTATGAAATTGATAAACAAAACTAGGAAATTGCATTAAACCACTGCAAGTTTTGGGTTTTCTATGTTTTATTTTTCTAAATAGTTTCATAATTCACATTGACCATGTAACTATAAAATCATTCCAACGAGTGGTTTTTTGTTATTTCTAAGCTAATTTTTATGTTTCTCAACTTGTATTAAACAAAAATAAATCCACTAACAATTTTTGTAGGAAATTAAGCCAATAAAAATAAGTTTAACACTTTAATAGTTCAACATTATCATTTCAAAGTTACAAGGGGAAAAATACATCAATAACATTTTGATAAGTGATTAAAAGGAAAAAAACATTAGAATTATAAATATTAAGATCAATTCAAGTGTTTTTTCTTTATTTTATGCAAATATACTTTATTTCATTTCTTAAAGTAGTTTATTTTTATTAAAAATCTGAAATGTATGCTCTCCCCTTGTACCCTTTAGGGAACTTAGGTGACCAAAAGTGCATCATTTTTTATTATTTGGTTAATTATTATCTTTAATAAATGTCACATCTACTCGCCCCTTGCTTTGAGTGACTTGGGTGACTCAAAAATGACCCTAAAGTTCTTTCATCTTGTTTTTTTCATTGGCTTGAGAGTAAGAGTTCATAGTCTCCTCATGAGTTCTTTAGGAGTGCATTGACCTAGTGTTTCATCAACCAACATCATTCCAACCCAAAACCATGTTGGGATATATAAATTGAGTATTATTTTGGATATAACAATGGTAGAATAGATTTCTTGACTAGTCCAATAGTTCTCTAGAGCTTGCATGATCTAGACATCTGACTTTACTAAGCCATTCATGACTAATGTTATTATGAAAAGGAATAAACCCTTGTATAACAGTTTTAAATTATTTTCATCTAATTGACGTGATTTTTTCCCCTCATGCTAACCAAACTTATATACCATATATAATGCATCAAAAAATTTAGATATAGTAAACCCCACTTATCACAGAGCATCCTCCCAATGTTGAGTTGCTTCAGAACTCCAACTTCCTTGCCACGTTAAAATTATTGAGAGATATATGGGGGATTAAAAAACTATAAAAATATTCATTCTTAATTTATTGGATTAACTATTAATTCCTTTTAATAATTTATATATCAATGGAAGGTTAGAAAACATTATGCATACCTTGTGTCAGTTTTAGCATAGGACATGCACTTAGGTATTTTTATTATTCTTTAAATTGAATTTGTTTTTAAGTCTAAAATTTATTTTATACCAAACCAAATTAAAACTATGTCCAAATAAATCTTATTTTACACATGCCACCTTTTGCACAAGGAAGTGTTACACTATATAAATTAATCAAACCAATTGCCTTCTTCAAAACTGAATAAAAACCCTTTGTGACTTTATTTCCAAAAATCATCATTACACTTCCCATTTGAGTCTATACCATTACTCATATAAAAATCTATGTCTTTTATACCAAATTCAAAATTTATCTTTCAAATTTTAGATTTAAAAATGATTGGTCTATGTCGAAATCTTGCTTACAACTTGGGCTTAGGTGGTTCACCTTTTGTGTTTATATTATGTAACTTGGGTGGATTTATAGTTTGGTTTAAATAACTTTGTATAGACACTACCCATTTTATTTTAAATTTTGGACTTAGGTTATCTTGTGTTCTCTTACACTTTAAGTTCTTGGACCATTAAAATGTCTTCTCCTTTGGGCACCATTATACTACCCATTTGATCTTAATTTTAAACTTAGGTTATCTTGTGTTAGTCTTTGACCTAAGTTATTAAACCATTTGACCTTCTTGCATAATTCACATTTTGACCAACCAATATCAAGTGTTTCAAATACCTAGAGTTTATTCTTTTCTTCTTGTCTTATTTCATTGTCTAAACTTTTCTAAGATTAAAAACTTTTACTTGGTTTCCAAAAACCATTTGATAGTGATTTCACATTCTAATTTTAACCCAAGGTCACATTTTTAACATTTGTCAAGACCAAAGACCATTCCAATCATCCCTATTCACACTCATAGTGGTGCCTCTTATGGCCCTAGCTTTGAAGAAGAACACTTTTATGATCCCTTAGGATATAGTAAATTTTATAAATATAGTAAGGATGAAATTCAACAATATGTTGTGCTTGATGATAACCATCCCATTTTATGATCAAGTCAAAATCAATTTAAAAACTAACTTGTAGAAGACTAAGATGAATTACTTCTAAGGCTAATAGAATTCAGAGCTAGACTCATACCCAACTTTCCAAGAAAATAATTACACACCCTAGTGTGAATAAAATAATAATAAAAAGAACAATATCATATTCAAACTCCAAAATTGACCATATCTTCATCTATCAAAGGGAAGGGTATATTAATTTAGTCTTCTCAAATAGTTCATATTATAACATCAACCATACAATAAATTAGCCAACACTATGTAGATCATATTATTATCAACCTAATGGCTTCTTTGGTTGTAACCTCAGTCAATAATACCATGTCTATAGAACCAAACCAACCACTTGAATAGATACAACAAGATGTAGTTGATCCTACATTTGATCCTTGATCTCTTATTGAATATCCAATATAGATAAATGATTCACTACAAGTTCCATTAAATATGTAACATACCTTTTTCAACCATCAAGAAAACATTACCAAAATAGGACAAGTGCTAGATCCTTCACAACATCTTGTCAATAATATACCACCTCAACAAGAAGTGGATCATTATAACAATAATAATAAGTCCCTCTTATGAGCTAACAACAACTTCAAGTGCATTTTCTAAACTAGAAATATAAACAACAAATTTTGAATCAAAAATAAATTCATCAAAACTAGTAATAGATTCCATTACACCAACATCAGATTTCCTACCATTCACAATAATGAATTTGTAGGGAACAACATCTCACCTATACCAGTGCCAATCCAAACTAGTAGTATGTCTCCCACCCAAAAAAAATTTAGGACATAGACCATATTCAAAACCAAACCACATATAGGTGAGCTACTTCCACTCTCACCAATACCAATTAGGGCTAAAAATTCACTAATACCCATCAAAGTTCCATCTTTTCATCCCAAAATACTCCTAACATCCAAGAATATAACACAATAAAGGGGATAATTTCATACCTACAAGATAGTAAGTAAGTACCCAATAAATACAAGTTTGATGGCATATTCCCATACCCATTTGATGTTAGTTTTATTCAAGTTACTTTCCCACCTCACTTTGAGGCACTAAAACTTAACAAGTTCAAAGGGAAAGTAGATCCATGAGAGAATCTATAGGTATTGTTTGTATCATGCCAAAAGGTGGCATATAGTTATGTTTATTTTTTGCACCTATTCACACATAGCTTAAGTGGATAATAATTTTATTGGATACTTAATTTACCTAAGGGATCAGTCACAACTTTCAATGACCTCTCAGAAAAAAATTGCCAATCATCTCTTACAATATAAAGCATGATTTAAAAATGGTGGATTTATATAATGCTAAACAAAGAGGATGCAAGATATTCTTGTCATACCTATAGTGGTGGAGAGATTTGGTTAGTAATATCTTACATAATTTATCTGATACACAATTAGTTAGTATCTTTGCATAGAATCTAAATTATGAGCTCACTCATAATCGCAAACTAAATTATGCCAACACATTTGAAGATATTATTGACAAAGGAGTGTAGATATAAAAGCCACATTTCAACAAGGGAATTATAAAGATATATTATCAAACGCAAGTAAAAAACTAAGGTCAAGTACAAAAAAAATTATTGAATCAAATACCAATTCAAATTACTACAACTGACAAACTAAAGACCTTTATTAAAAATGGAAACATGGTTATTAATGGGGTTATAAAGGCAAGGCATATATAAAAAATAAAACCATCATATGTTAAAGATACTCACCTAACCCTCATATTTATTTACAAAGAGCACCCCATAACAAGGATACCATAAAAATAGATATTTCAATGAATTTGAGGAGCCTATAGAGGCCATTTTCCAAAAGTTAATTGCTGCCAACATGATTATTTGGCTTATTCCAAAACCCTATCCCAAGGGTCAATGCAAATAAAATTGGTATCATGATAATGATTTATACAAAAACCATCATGTAATTGCTCACTCCATCTATAGGTGTGTGTAGTTGAGACACCTAAGTGAGAATTTATTTGAGAACAGGGAAATTGAATTACAAAAATTAACACCCAACACCAATTAGGACATGGGTATTTATAATAATCCCTTTCTTAAGAATAATATTTAGCACCAATGCAACAATCAGTAATAAGTACAAGGCTATAACCAAGATTATCATAACCATAATTAGGATCATGATACATGAACCCATCATGCTAGATATAACAACATTCCTTATGATTACAATAATACCATGGAGCATATTACTAATAATCATGTCACTACCATCAAAGTTACCCCTCTTATATCACCTAACATTTGTTAATGGTCTAATTATTCTATTTTGAGACCATCACCTTTGACCATTGGTAATTTCCATGTGGATCAACACATCATGAATGTGTCATGACCATCAAGGTTTATTATTCCTAGACCTCCTCTAAATTCCTCTAGTTTAAGTAACCTTTCTTTGACTCAAAATTATATAGTTAAAACTAGATGGCTAAGAGTTACTATTTAAGGCCCTTTGCTTTCTTCATATGCTAATACCAACCCTATCCCTATGCCATATTCTACCTTACCAAAATCCAAACCATATTGAACTCCTATAGATAATCTATTTAATATTGGTGAATAATTAAAAATTAAAACACCCATGTAAATATCAATATGGGACCTCTTACATACATCTGAATTTAACAAATAAATACAACCTAATTATAAGAACTTGTGGGACATTTGTCTCTAGGCCAACAACTTAATTTCGACCAAAGTGACATGTATTCACTTGGTCTCCTCCATAACAATCCCCTGTACATTAAATCCATTATATTCCATCACAAGATCAAATGGTTTCTTATAAACAATGGTTTAGGATTGAATATATCATCATTTAAACTGGTACAAAGATTAGGATATAGTGCAAAAGATATGTAGCTTGATACTATCACCATCAAAACATATGATAATTCCCAAAGAGAGTCTTCAGGGACCATTTACTTACCAATCATTATTAGAAATGTTATGCATGATACCCTATGCCATATCCAAGACATAGAGTTACCTTATAATTTAACTCTTGTTTATCCTTAGATCCATGAAGTACGAGCAATAATTTCAACCTTGCATCAATGTATTAAATTCCCCCATTCTGGGATAGAGGTTACTACTTATAGTGTTTTACAGTTATACCAATATGAAGCATTTAGAGGATGAATATAGGAACTATAATTATTACCATAGTTATGAATTTATGGCTAAGAAATATTTTTTGAACCACTCAAATATAATTACATTAAACCTAGTGACATTGATTCCACTTCTGCTAATACATTTCTTACAATAATTGCAAACCATTTTACCATTGAAAATGTAGGCATTTTCACTTACCATCTCAAGGATGCTTTTCATATAATAAAACTACCTAAGTCTCCAAAGTCATATGGAAGACCAAAACCTTCAAAAATCCCTAGAAATCCCAATATGATTATGAAAAATAAGAATATACTTTGACAAAACTAGGTAATTGTATTTGTGCCAGATACTTCACCAAATAAAGAATGATAGACCATAGCTGAAGGAGTTTGGTTATATGTTGAAAGCTTCACTACATGTTTCAAAAGATCAAATTACCCTATTCCTAATCACATTATGGAAATTTTAGACTACAAAAGCAAAGGCTTGGGACCAAATGAACAAGGTATTTTAAAACTCATTTCTATTACCAAACCTATAGGGAATCGAGGTCTTGGATCTACACCACATGGAGGTAACCTCATGGATTTTTCAAGTGATTCCACTTTGAATAATAATGAAGAGACTCCTAGTATAAATATAACATCCCACTATATCACCTATGATGAGTTAGCTAATACTAATTTATTTGATTCCAATGCCATACTAACCATACTAACCCATTATCGACTTACCCTTCACCATACTAACCCCATTGATTGGGATCATAAAATTTCTATTATACCTATAGATAAATTTTAAAATGAGGAATTTATGTTCAAATACATGGGCCTAAAAAATGGATTACCCATTAGTGATCATAAAAAGGGTTTGACTTCTCTTTGGATATTGATGCCTAATTTAAAGTTCAGATAAACTTCCTTGGTCACACAAAAGATAAAACATCTAGATTATTAGGTAAAAACCTCTTTGAGGTACCCATGGATTAGGGAAAGAGTAAAGATAAATAAAATCCCTTGAGTTAGAACATATTTTATGTGATATTGAATGGGGGTGTTTGTTCACCTCTATGAGAAGTGCGTGTCCACCAAGTCTAATATTTATAGCCAATTTCAATATCACTTATGAATAACATCAAATTTTTGAGTGTCTTGCTCTTGATTTTATAGAAGGGTTTTCCATTTGGACACTAACAGAATAAATAGATTATGATTCTTCATACATGGGTGAGCCTTGTATTTCAAAAAAGTCTAAATAAGAGGATCAATTTCACACATTTCCAACCATTCTTGAAGATGACTCTACACTTCTTGTAGTGACTACCACTGAGGTAAACATCGACATATATGAGGATCGCAAGATCATCTACCTTAACATATATCTCATTAAGGAAGAACATGATTTTATTATTACCATTATTAAGGACTTGATTAATATATTTCCATGGCCTTATTCTAACATGCTACACCTAGACCCTTCATTGGTTATACATCAACTTGTAGTAGATCCAAATGCCAAAGTAGTCGAGTAAAAGTTACAAAAAAATGCATCTATGGATTGTCATCTTAGTCAAAAAAGAGCTCAAAAATTTTTTGGTGGAAATTTTCACTAGATCACTTGATTATTTTGAGTCGATATCCAACATAGTCCTAGTTAAAAAGAAGCCACATGGCATATGCTTATGTACATATTTTAGAGACATAAAAAAATCATGTACTAAGCATGATTTCCCATTGTCAAACATTGACATGATCATAGAATTAATTATAGGATAAAATATTTTATCCCTCATATATGGCTTCTTTATATCTAACCATATCAATATTTCACTAGAAGATCAGCATAAGACTACATTCGCCACACCATGGGGAACGTTCTGTTACCAAGTCATGCCTTTTGGCTTGAAAAATATCAGTGCCACATATTAGCATGCCATGATTATCATCTTTCATGACATGATGTATGCCATATTTGAAGATTACATTGATGATATATTATCAAAATCAATAACTTGTGTTAGACACCCTTATGTTCTATGAAGAATCTTTGATAATTTTTGTGAGTAAAAGTTATGTCTAAATCCTAAGAAGTGCATCTTTAGTGTTAATTTGAGAAAGTAGTTAGGATTAATTTTGTCCCAAATATGAATTGAAGTGGAACCTACTATGGTTAAGGCCATTATGTAAATACCTCCACCTTTCAATCTGAAACAACTCTATAGTTTGTAGGGAAAAATTTAGTCTATTCACATATTTATTTCCTAGCTTGCTAAAAAGTTTCATATTTTTACACATATTTTGAATAAAGGTGTTAAATTTATGTGGGATATAACATACCAAAAATATTTTTAAAAAATAAATACATATTTAGATAATATATCAATATTAAAACCTCCATCATCTGGCAAGACTTCGCTTCTTTATATTTTAGTAATAGAACATGCACAGGGGCACTCTTGGCTTGACATGATGAACAAAGTAAAGAACATGAAATATACTACTTGAGTAGGAAATTAATATCATATAAGCATAATTATTCACCCACTGAGAAATATTATTTATCAATGATCTTTTCTTCCCAAAATATGCAACACTACATGTTGAATAAGACTATTTTTAATATTAAAGTAGACCCTCTTAAATACTTATTATCTAAGGCAGATCTAATAGGTCAAATGGAAAAATGGGTTATGTTACTGAGTGAGTTCAATGTTGATTACTAGAACCAAAAATATATTAAAGGGTACATCATTATCAATCATCTCATCAAAGTTCTTTTACTAGATACTAAGTGGAGACATCCAATTCCTAACACCATATATGTTAAAATTATCAATCTTACTTGAATTGCACTCAAATGCACATTTTAGGTCAAAATAAATAAAACATGCTAAATGGTTCAAACTTGTCATTCACAAGTGCCAATTTAGGTCAAAGTATCCCTAAATGGGGAAATACAATTTATGGGCTAGCTAATTCTGATCAATTCATTTTGATTCAAAATGATGATTTCGCCTTTTGTGCTCTAGATCATTCTTTTCTCCTAATTCATTGGTACATACCATGTACCTTTATTATTTTAAGTTGGAAACATCCTAAATGAAAATATGGTTTTGATGCATCTAACGTCACCTTATAATTCTTCCTGAGTCAAATTACAACTCAGTAATATGACATTTTGACAATTTTGATTAATTGAGGGCCAAATTTCAAATAATTGCATAAATGTTGATTAACTTTGTTTAAGGATAATTAATCCAAATCAAGAGCTTAAGTGAATTTTTCATGAGAGTTGTTGAATATATATTATTTTAAATTGATTCCTATTAACTACATCATTAAGTGACATAATTTCTTGGGAAGACATCCCTAGGCCATAAATGCCACAAATATTAGGATCATGGGTCATCCATGCCTAGTTAATGCCTCCCATATCTCTTTAATGCCCCTTCTTTCAAGTTCATGATGAAGATAATTATGGATTTAATTCCAAATATTAGGATTATCCATAGCCACACATCTCAATCTTGAGATGGATGGTCATGGTTGATCCTAACCAATCTCAAAAATCTATAAATAAGAAGCCTCATCATATGAATTTTAAGACTTCAAATATTGAAAAGTTATAATATTAAATTATTTCCAAAATCCTTTACATTTGATCATTGATTTTATTTCAAAGCTTCATTGATAGGCTAGTTTAATGATTTGGAATCATGATCCTAGGTTTTATGAAGTATTCTTAAGATATTGGAGGAGTTTTCCACCATTTTTGACAAAGACAATGATGCTTGGTCAAGGGAGAACATGCTTTTGAGCCACATGGGTATGGTGAATCCATTTGGGAAGGTAAAATGATGTTATTTTCTTTCATTTGTTTCTTATTATCCTTTTTAATTCCCATAGTAATATATAGGCTTAGTTAGTTAGTTCTCTATGTATTTTTCATTATTTATGGACTAATGCTTGACTAAATTTCTTTGTAATCCTCTCTACATCTTGGAATGCCTGGTGATACTAGATGCATCTCTCACCTAAAAAATATCATTTTAAAATTTTAAAATATTCATTTAGATCCTTAAAACTCTCGTAAATTGATTTTTTAGATTTATTTTTCCATTTTTGTTTTCCACAGTTTTACACAGTAACCAACGTCAGCTAGTAAGACCAACATCGATTGTATATCTTAACTAATATTGGTTAGCAAAACCAATATCAGTTGCATTCTACCATCAGTCACATTAGTATAACCGATCCCAGTTGGATAACTGACATTGGTTAGAAAATGTAGCCATCATCAATTGTATATTTTTGATGTTGATCATTATGTTTTTATTAAAGCATATACTCGAGAGCTCTATTTCTAAAGTTCATTATTTCAAACCAAAAAGATCTTTAAGGCTAAAGGACATGCTAACATTTTTGTTTTAGGACCAAGCTTGACATTTGCTAAAAACATGTTTAGATCACCTTTTTAATGTTTAATAATCAATTAGGAACTTTGTTTTGGTGTTTAATGAAAAATTTAGATGCTTAAATAAATGTTTTAAAAGTTCACAATATTAAGACCAAGGGGTCAAATGAACACCACCAAATCTTTTATTTAGGCTTAAAATTGAACATGCTTGTCAATTTTTGTCTGCAATAGTTGTTTAATTGTATTTTATTTGGAAAAAAGAGGAATATTGCATGTATGCTCTTCCATTTTTCCCCTTTAGGGAACCCTTAGAATCAAAATCAACATTCCTATTACAAATAGCCTAGTCCAAGGCTTAGAAAGAATGTCATCTAAAGCACTCCCCAAAAACTTGCCAAAGTTTGGGTGATCTTGAAAAAGACCCTAAAGTCTTTCTATTTTCTGCTTTCTTTATTTTCATGTAAAATTGGCTTACGATGGGGACGCCATTACCTCTTTCAAGTTCTTTAGGGAAGCTTTGACCCAAGGTTATCATCTCCTAGAATTGACTTCACTTATTCCTTCTGAGTTACACATGGGACGTATCTACATTTGGACATCACACTACATTGAGTGAAAAACAAGATGTAGTGGTTGTAAAAAAGACTAGACCTTTTTACAACTATTCAATATTGTGGTCACCCAATTTCCATGCTTTTCTTTTGCATCGTTTGATGTGAAATTCATTATGCAATTGATTCCCCTAGAAATATTCAAAATCTTTCTAGTTTAGTCAACCCCACATTGACATACCCTTGCTAGGATTTGGATGATTATACTTAGTGTATTTTGGTCATTTATTTTCTTGGTATTATTTAAGGTTATAAACTTGTTTTTTTAAATCATAATACATGTCAAAATAATGTATTTGAGTTAATAAGGGTAGCATTATACTACCCAAATCATGTCAAATCTTTTTTGCCTTTGAGTCCTTGAAACATAATAATTGACCACATCATTCGAGCATGATTATGTCATTAGGATGCTCAATTTATTTCAAAAACTTGTTTTAAATTGTATCAAAAACCATTTTTTTCAAACCATGTCATGTATACCAATTGGACATTGTTTATTTATCATTATGTTGTCTGCTCTTTTCTAGCTTGTTTGGTCCAATCATAGTCTTCAACATTGCATTTTAAATTAACCTTGTCAAGTTTGGATCTAAACATTGATTGATTTTTATTTAGGCCTCAATTCATGAAGTTGGTACATAGATATTTTATTTTGGGTTGCATAGATTTGATTAAATGATTACCCAATTTTGAACACTATTGATTGTTTGTTTGTTTGAGTGACTATCCTCATCATTTTTTGTGATTTTATTTGGAAAAATATAACCTTTATTTAAAAACCTTTGATATTAGACATTTGATGTTAGGTTTTTTTATCCCAAATATTGACACAAACTACTTTTGAGATGCATCTTCACCATTTCAACCAAGGCTGAACCTTTTGTCTTTTAAACATCACTTTTCAAAGTTTGCAAAAATTTAAGTCTTTCTATTTTTGGAGATTTCTTCATTAAATGTAGATATGTCTAGCTAAACTTATGGTGCAGTCATGGATAATCCAACTTATGATATAATAGCCACAAAAAATGAATTTTGTGACTTTAGTCTGACCCCTATGGTGATAATATGGCTTGTGAGATAGATTTTTATCCACTTCACAAAAATCAGTCATGGGAACATAGTCAAGATCCAACTTATGATCCAACTCATGATTGGAATGATTGGGTTTATCAAGAAGACTTAGATGTTGTAGCTTGTGTAATCAACCAAACTAATAAGTGTCTAGTCATTACCATTTTAGGACCTCTTCCTTTGGTTTACACAAGTAACCAAACTAAGAAGCATCTAGTTGTTACCATTCTTGGTCCATCACCAATTTTTGAGCCTATTATTGAAGAACCTCCATTTGATGAACTAATTATTTTTTATCCCTTATTCAATAGTCTAATCTTTGGAGAGTCCATTATTGAACCATATACCATTGTTTTTGCTAAAACAAATGTTCCCCACTTTAAAAATTATGCATCGATCTTTGAGCTTAAACAAGAACCATTACCTCTTCAAAAGTCATCTTATGAGGATCAAAATGTTTTCATTGATATTTTACAACCAATTGTGAACCAAAACCAATATGTTATTGTTGAAACACCCATTTATAACAAGATAAACTATGATAAGTTACCTATTCATATGTTACCTATTTTTAAAGAGCCTCATCTCCTTGACAAGCTAGTCTTAGTAGAGTTTTCTCTTGATCTTTTCCCACTCGTTGAGGAGTCTCACTTTGACAGACATAGTTTTTTCAACACATCCCTTGAGTGGTTCCCTCTTTTTGAGGGGATTCACTTAGATGAGTCAATCTATTTTGAACCCTTCCAAGATGAATTAGTTTTCATTGAGCCCATTATGCCATCATAGGCCATTACTTGTCAACAATTTAGCATTCAACAGAACATTATCAAAAAAACCATACCAAATGAATAATCAATATTAGAGTCAAGTTCCATTTTTGAACTGACATTAGATTTAGTATCAAAAATAGAATCAAAATTAGTTATGACATTGGGTTCAGAGTCCCTTGCTTCAAAATCAAAGTTAGAAACAAATTATAGTATTGGTTTTTACAACATTGGTTACAATTTCCTTACATATCAATTTGAATATATTTATGATCCTTCTATGATTTTTTAGGATGAATAATTTAGCATCGACACAAGTTATCCTAGTATCTTCTACAAATATTATGTTGCCTTTCACCATCCCATTATTACCACCCAACATAGCCATTATATTGACATTCCACCTACCATAAGTATCAATCAAGATCAACAAAATCACACTTTGTTGAACTGAATCCATGGTGACATATCATTTATAGAATATCAGGGGGACTAAGAACACATTCATTTAAAAGAATAATCTCCTAGTGAAACCTTTTTAGAGGTGCTAGGGGATAAGCAAAGATCAAAATCAACATCTTTTAGTGACACCTTTTTAAAGGTACTAGAATAAAATCAAAGTTAAATGTTAACATATCTTTGTGAAACCTTCTCAGAGGCACTATGGGATGATAAAAAAATTCATTGGTGAAAACCTCATCAAGTCACCAATAGATGAGCACAAAATTTCTTCATTATTTATTAAAGATAATATCAAAGATCAAATCAAAATAGCTTCCAATCTACAGTATAATCAGATGGTAGCTAATTTCAAAATAAAGAAATAGAACAATCTGATGGTCTTATCGAGATCATATTCAAAGGTATTTAGCCCCACCACAACTAAAATTATGTCAAATCCAACATCAACAACATTATGTGTGACTAAAATTCTTGATCTCCATTTATTTCCCATTCAATATACATTCCATTATCACCCACATATTTATTACCCACTTATCTCATTTATCCTACCATTATTTACCATCATTGGTACCACTTTCCTTTATCAAGGTTATAAAGATATCTTGTCTCAACATTTGAAGGAAGTAAAATCAATGATCTATGAAGATCACAAACACATTATTGAGATCTAGATCAACAACAAGTTCTTGATAGAGTAGCTTTTTAGAGGAGGTGTGGGCTAGAAATTAACATGATCAAGTATTCTGTTTATATAATTTGTTGATTAAGACATGCATCTCCCCATAAATAGGAATAATAGAATCAAAAACCACACCCAGGCCAAAAAACATGTACCATACCATTTCCATTGTTACATATCCATTTCCCATTATTGTAGATCCTAGTGATTTACCCCATTTATTGGGGGTAAACCCTCTTACCATTTTATCCAATCTATCAAAAATCATACCATCCTATCATTCCATTCCTATTTATACCAAAGCTTATTTTTAGTCATCCTACCCAATCCTATTTTGATCTTAGTTCATTTAGTTCTTCTTACACCTTTTATGGGAGGATTCCAATGATGTTTCAATAAACAATCCAATCCATGTTTATAATGATATTCTATGAAAGTATTTTTGATAGTTGATCTAACAAGATATATTTCATCATATATTGTTTGTTTATGTGAGCTTGATTATAACCACCTATGGGAAAATCAGTGTTTCACCAGTCTCACTACTAATTATAACCACCTATGGGAAAGTTAGTATCATTGACCTATGCCTTTGTATCCTAGTTGTAACTACCTATGGGAAAACTAGGGGCAACACTTGTTTATCATGCATTTCCACATCACCTTGCCATTGTTGTTTTCATTTGACTAGCCATTTGCCAGATTTGAGAAATTGTTGGGACCTAGTTGGTTTTTCCATACCTTTTATGTGGATGGAATTACTAGGAATTGAGGTCATTTTGAGACTATGTGGGTCATGTTCAATTCATGTGGATGTCTCCTTAGTCTCCCTTTCTATATGCTCTAACCGATTTATAATCATGGGACATTGTACCTAGCTTATCTATCTTATTATAACCTATACTCTCAAGACATGCATCTCCTCAACTAGATGGTCCCACCTTGTGCATATTTTATCCTAAAAACACCAAAAACATTAGAAATACTTTGAAAATACCAAAAACATTAGAACATGATCCATAAAATAACAAAAACATTATCCCATACTTCTATACATTTGTACATTCACATTCTACCACGCTATGATCTTGCCATTTTGTAAGCACAAAAACACCACTTTATTTCATCTTATCCCATGCACTTGCCATTTTTTGAGATCATTCTTTCTCATCTCATCAGCTTCTTGTTTGCCAAACCATTCTCATTTGTTTTTTATATCTTCCATTTCTTCTATAACATTAATCATGTTGGTCTAACCATCATTTTTATTTTATCCTATTTCTTAGGAGAACTAAATTTGGCTTGAAGTTCATGTTGAAACATGCATCCATAGAACTATGTAGGCAATGTCCACTTGTCTGATACATCTAGAGTCATCTTGACCAATCCCTTCCTTTTCTTCTTTTATCCCATTTCTTCTGTCATTATTCCTCTTTAATTAGGGAACATTTGTCATGTCATTGTTCTTTGTTATGATGTGGTGGAAAGTAACACCTCTATCACACATGCATGAACATTTTTATTTAAACTGTACTAACTTGGTTTTTGTTCATGTATGTTTATTTGTGTTTTCTTGGTTTTTTTAATTGTGTTTCCTTGATTATTTTTTGCTTATCTCTTTTGTGTTTTAGAACATCTTGATGATTCACATGGATCTCAATTGTTTATATCTTGATCTTATGTTATTAAATTATTCTTGGACTATTTTATTTATTAGATTGTTGTTGGTGTCTTTTTTTTCTGTTTGATTTTGCATTTTTCTTTTGTGTTCAAGAATTCCTTGATGTTCCACATGGATATTGATTATTCATATCTTGGTCTCATGTCGTTAAGAGTTTTTTGCATTTTATTTTTAAAATTTTTTGTTCCCACTTAAGTCTTGATAGATCATATCTTGATTTTTAGTTAGGTTCATTTATGTTTATCTTTTTCTTTGTCTTTTGATTTTTTGTTTAAATGTAAATCACTGGAACTCTAGTTTTGGCCATTATTTTACCATTATCCTTAGTTATAGATATTCACATTTCAACTGGCATAATGCAATTGAAATATTATGCCATTATAAATTATTCATACTTATGATGCCTAATTTATTTTGCTATATCAAGCACTTTGTGCTCAGGTCTCAAAGTCTTAATGTCAACATCAACTCCAATGAACTATTCTCAAAAACACTTTTCAAAACCTAGGATCATGATATGGAATTAGGTTTCTAAATATCATGTATTTAAAGATTATTTCTCTATTCTTATATGTACATCTCTTCACATACATTATGATTATAATAAATTCTTGGTCATTTTTCATCATTCCTCATTCCATTTTCTCTCAAACTTGGGTGAACTACATTGGCCTGAAGTTCATGTTGGAACATGAGTCCATGGAACTATATAGGCAACACTCAATTTATATTGAGTTCAACTCAACTATCTCCATTCTTCTTTTCATATCTCTCATCAGTTTGTTCATTCTCATATACTTGGTTTTATATAACTTTCTAAGACATTACACCATCACATGTGCATTTGCACCCACTCGTTTTAACCTATCTTTTTAGTTATATCCTTGAGCTATTTTTTCTTGATAATTGACCATGATAGGACCCAACATCTGAACCACATTTGAATCAAATCATCTCTATAGGGGAATAATAATTATTTATTATTTATCAATGATCAAAATTTTCCCTACTAGGGTAAAACTATTTTATCATGATCAAATCTGCTCTACTAGAGTAATTATTATATTCTCTTTAGAGACCCCATTATATTGGTTATTCCCTTCTTAAAGTAAAACATTTTATATTTTACTCTAATTCCAATCTCTCCACATTAAATCTCATGATGGCAATATTTTAGTGTGTAACTTATCTCAGGATTGATCAATGCCACAAGCGCGCAACTTGTACTCTCAAATTGAGTATGTTTACAATGTGTCCCTTACATTTATGGATTGTATCTTTCCCATTACCCCTATTTATAGGGCCTATTATACCTCTCATTATATTTTGATCATTGATGGTAATAACATGTGAAATTATTAACTCATTTGGATGTGGTTTATTCCATGGGTTAACCTCTCACTTTATCTCTCTTTTCAAGAGTTCATCCTTCTCTTTCATCCTAGTATGTCCTTTCTAGGGGGATTCATGGGTCTATTCCAATTTCTTATTGATAATTATTTTCTTTAAAAAGATTTTATTCACCTAAATATCTCGCTACACCTTCTTAAACATGGGGAAAATGTAGGCATCTAATTCCTAACACTATTTGTGTTAAAATTATCAATCTTATTTGAATTGCACTCAAATGCACATTTTAAGTCAAAACCATAAAACACGCTAAATGGTTGAAACTTTTCATTCACAAATGCTAATTTAGGTCAAAGTATCCCTAAATGGGGCAATGCAATTTATGGGCCAACTAACTTTGATCAATTCATTTCAAGTCAAAATGACGATTTTGCCTTTTATACTTTCAATCATTCTTTTCTCCTAATTTATTGGTACACGCCAAGTACTTTTGTTATTTTTTTTGGAAACATCCTAAATGGAAATATAGTTTTAGTGTATCTAACTTCACCTTCTAGTTATTTTGGAGTCAAATTACAACTTAGTAGTATGAATTTTTAACCATTTTGATCAATTGAGGGCCAATTTTCAAATAATTACACAAATGTTGATTAACCTTGTTTAAGGCTAATTAATCTAAATAAAAAGATTAAGTGGATTTTCCATGAGAGTTGTTGAATATTTCATTTTGAAAATTTATTCCTATTAACTTCATCATCAGGTGACATCATTTCTTGGGAAGACATCCCTAGGCCATAAATGCCATAAATATCAGGATTATGGGTCACCCATTCCTAGTTAATGCCTCCCATGCCTCTTCAATGCCCCTTATTCCAAGGTCATGACGAAGATAATTATGGATTTAATCCCAAATATTAGAATTATCCATAGCCACATATCTTAATCTTGAGATGGATGGTCATGGTTGATCCTGACTAATCTTAAAAATCTATAAATATGAGGCCTCATCACATGAATTTTAAGACTTGAATATTGTAAAGTTATAACGTTAAATTGTTTCCACAATCCTTTGCATTTGATCATTTATTTTGTTTTCAAGCTTCATTGATAGGCTAGTTTAGTGATTTGGAATTATGAGCCTAGGTTTTATGGAGTGTTCTTGAGACATTGGAGGAGTTTGCCACCATTATTGACAAAGACAAGGATGCTTGATCAAGGAGGAACATGATTTTGAGCCACATGGGTATGGTGAATCCATTTGGGAAGGTAATATGATGTTTCTTTCTTTCATTTGTTTCTTTCTATTCTTTGTAATTATCATATGAATAGATAGGCTTAGTTAGTCAATTCTTTATGTATTTTTCATTATTTATGGACTAATTCTTGACTAACTTACTTTGTAATCCTCTCTAAACTAAGTTGCTCACATTTTATTGTTAAGGTATGGAGCTAAAAGCTTCACCCATGAGCAAGTATAGAAGTTGCTAAAAGTCCATAGTCACCATCGGTGGTCAAGAGCAGACCAGAAGCTACCGGCGTCGGTAGTAGGTTGGTCGACGTCGGTCACAGGCAGGCATACAGGGATCGACGTTGCTCACCTATGTGTCTAGGATCTATTTTCATGCGAGAATAGAATGTTTGCATGATGAGATCAAGTGTTGGTTGTAAGTTCGCGTTTCTAATTTAAGTAGAACTGATTAGAGCCCTTGATTAGGAGGTGCATCTAGTGGCTATAATTGTATGCTCATGAATCTCTAAAGTTATATATTAGGGACAGATCTTCATATCTTAGAAGACACTACTGTAGAAGTAGAATACAGATTGTATATGTGTATCAATCTAGGTTGTTGGAGTTGATTGTAATTGAGAGAGAGAACTCTTGAGGGAAAGAGATCTAAGAAGAGATATGTACATCTGAGAGAGGTGTGGAAGAAAAGAAGTTTCTTCAATTGTAATTCCTTCTGTAAAGAGTTTAATACAAGTTTTTAGGGTGGTTTCTTGTATCTCTTATTCTTTGCTATTTTTGATTCTAGTTACTTATCTTTTTGGCTTAATTTCGCATTTAATTTCTTTCATATAGTAATCAATTTTGTTGATTGATCCCCAACAAGTGGTATCAGAGCCTGGTTGTAGGTTCAAAGCTTGATATCCAACAAGTGGTATCAGAGCTCAGGTTGACTAATAGGTGGTTCAGTTATGTGTAGTGTGTGTTGATTACAAGTTACTCACAGAGGTTTCTATTTGAGTAGGAGAAGGAATGGTAGAAGAAAGTAAACTGAGAATGGAGAAGTTTAATGGCAAGAATTACCAATTATGGAGAATGCAGATAGAAGATTATATGTATCAAAAAGATTTATACTTATCATTAGGTGGAGCTGCTAAGAAGCCCACAGACATGGAAGATGAAGAATGGGAAGTTCTTGATAGAAAGGCTCTTGGATCTATAAGATTGAGTCTAGCATCTACTGTGATATCTAATTTATCATAGGCAAAGTCTACGGTAGAGTTAATGACTACTTTAGCAAATTTATATGAAAAACCCTCAACTTCTAATAAGGTATATCTTATGAAGCATTTATTTAATTTGCAAATGCAGGAAGGTAGATCAGTATTTAATCATCTAAATGATTTCCATGAAATTGTAAATCAATTAAATTCAATCAAAATAGTGTTTGATGATGAAATTAAAGCTCTATTAATCTTATGCTCTTTAACTGAGAGTTGGCATAGCTTGGTAATGGAAATTAGTAATACTCCATCTGCTTCAAATATTTTAAAAGTAGATGATGTTGTTAGTGTAATATTGAATGAAGAAATTTGTAGGAAAAGCACAGAGGAGACATCAGGGAACACTTTAAGTTTTGAGAGTAGGGGAAGGCAAAAAGAGAAGAGTAAGAAAGGGAGATCAAGATCTAAGTCAAATATGAGAGGTAGATCTAAATCCAAAAATGGCAGGAAGCCACAATGCTGGAATTGTGGAAAGATAAGGCACATAACCAAAGATTGCTGGTCAAAACCAAAGGAGGACAATCAGCATGAAGGTAAAGAAGAAGCAAAGGTGGCAGGTATTGTTACACAAGATGCTCTTATATTCTCTTTGCATAATAATATAGAATCTTGGGTTTTATATTTTGGTGCATCTTTCCATGCAACCCCTAATAGAGAATATTTCAGTGACTATGTCCATGGAGATTTTGGAATAGTTTACTTAGGGGATGATGAGCCTTGCGAAATTGTTGGCAAAGGAAAAGTGTAGCTGAAGATGTAGAATGGAAACACGTGGGTTTTGAGAGATGTCATGCATGTTCCCAGCCTGAAGAGGAATTTGATTTCTACAGAAAAGTTAGGGGATGAGGGTTGTACAGTAACTCTCATAGCTGAATCTTGGAAGGTTTCCAAAGGTACACTTGTATTGGCCAGAGGTAAGAGAGTAGGTACTCTCTATTTATGTAATTGTATTACTGATAATTCTCCTTCTATATTATCTACTTCAGATGTAGATGCAAAGTTGTGGCATCAAAGGCTTGGCCACATGAGTGAGAAGGGAATGACAATTCTTAAGTCAAAAGGTATGTTTCTAGATTTGAAAAGCATAGATCTAGATTTCTGTGAAGACTGTGTTTTTGGAAAATAGAAGAGAGTGAGTTTTCTCAAGACTGGGTCAACAAATAAGAAGCACAAATTATAGCTTGTTCACATAGATGTGTGGGGACCAGCTCAAGTTGCTTCTATTGGAAGAGCACAGTACTATGTTTCCTTCATAGATGATTCTATAAGAAAGGTATGGGTCTATTGTATTAAGAAGAAATTTGATTTTTTTGACACGTTTAAGATTTGGAAAGCTATGGTTGAGAATGAAACAGGCAGGAGATTGAAGTGCCTTAGATCTGACAATGGTGGTGAGTTCTGCAGCCACAAGTTTAACTGTTATTGTTATATGCATGGGATCCATAGGCAAAGGACTATTCCAAGAACACCTCAGCAAAATGGAGTTTCTGAAAGGATGAATAGAATAATCATGGAGCATGTAAGGTGTATTAGGTTGCATGCTGGATTTCCCTTAAAGTTTTGGGCAGAAGTTGTGGATACTACAATTTACCTGATTAACAGAGGACCCTCTACAACAATGGATGGTGGAATTTCAGAAGAGGCATGGATAGGTAAAAAGGTAGATCTATCATTTCTCAAATTTTTTGGTTGTGAAGCCTTTGTGCATGTTGATAAGGAAAATAGAAAGAAGCTGGATGCTAAGTCTATGAGGTGCACATTTATTGGCTATGGATCTAATGATTTCAGATTCAGGTTTTAGAATCTAGAAACTAACAAGATAATTAGGAGCCATGATGTTTTTTTCAATGAAAAAGTGATGTATAGTGATCAGCTCAAGAATTTAAATCAATCTGAGCAGAGCAATGGAAAATTGGATGAGGTGAAGGTCCAAAATAAGCTCGCGAGAAAGAATAATCATAGACAGGAAAACATAGAGACCGACATCAGTCAAGAAGGAACCAACGTCAGCCGTAAAGGAGCTGATGATAGCCATACATAAACTAATGTCAGTCAGGTAGAACTGACATCAGCCATCTACAGGCCTGGAAGTGACCGAGGTCGGTCACTGTCAGAGAATTTAGGCAGATAGCATGTTGTGAATGAGTCTCAGATGTCCATCAGGAGGTCAGACAGGGTAAGTAAACCTCCAATTCGATATTCCCCTTCATTATTCTATTTATTGCTTATTGATGGTGGAGAACTAGAGAGTTTTGATGAAGCAATACAGGTGGAATCCAAGAGTCAGTGGGAGCTAGGCATGAATGAGGAAATCGATTCCTTGAAAGAGAACCAAACATGGGATTTGGTTGAGTTGCCAACAGGAAAGAAGACACTAAAGAATAGATGGATCTACAGATTGAAGGAAGGTGAGAATGGACAGATGAGATATAAGGCTAGGTTGGTAGTGAAAGGATTTGCACAAAAACTAGGTATTGATTTTGGTGAGATTTTTTCTCCTATTGTTAAAATGACTTCTATACGGACTGTACTATCTTTAGTTGTTATTGAGGATTTGCATCTTGAGTAGCTTGATGTTAAGACAACAATTTTTCATGGAGATTTGGATGAAGAAATATATATGGATCAGCCGGAAGGATTTGAGGTCAAGGGTAAGGAGAAGTTGGTGTGCAGATTGAAGAAAAGCTTGTATGGCCTCAAGCAAGCTCCAAGACAATGATATCTAAGGTTTGATAGATTTATGACTGAGCATGGCTACAGTAGATGTCAATCTAACCATTGTGTGTATTTTAAGAGATTGGATAATGGTAGATATATTATTTTGTTGTTGTATGTAGATGACATGCTGGTTGTAGGATCACACATGCAGGATATCTCTGAGCTTAAGGTGAAATTAGCTCACACATTTGCCATGAAGGATTTGGGAGCAGCAAAGAAAATCCTTGACATGAATATTAAGAGAGACAGGAAAAATCACAAGTTGATTTTGTCTCAAGAGGATTATGTCAACAAGGTGTTGAAACGGTTCAATATGCAGGATGCAAAACCGATAAGCACACCTATGGATGGACACTTCAAGTTGAGTAAAGAACAGTGTCCTAATTCACATGATGAGGTAAAGTACATGAAGAAAGTTCCATATGCTTTCGCAGTAGGAAGCTTAATGTATGCAATGGTTTGTACTAGACCTGATATTGCCCAAGTAGTGGGAGTTATAAGTAAGTATATGGCCAATCCAGGAAAGGAACACTGGAAAGCAGTTCAATGGATTCTTAGATATCTAAGAGGGACCAGCAGTAGGCATTTATGTTATGGCAGTTCAAATAATTCTCTACATGGTTATGTAGATTTAGATATGGCAGGTGATTTGGATGGCAGAAGAAGCACCACGGGATATGTTTTCACTGTTGGTGGAATGACGGTTAGCTAGATATTGAAGTTGCAAAAGGTTGTAGCCTTGTCAACTAAAGAAGCAGAATATATTGCAGTCACAGAGGCTAACAAAGAGATGATATGGATGACATGGTTCATGGAAGAGCTTGGAAAGGAGCAAGAGAGTTACATACTATACAGTGATAGTCAGAGTACAATTCATTTGGCTAAGAATTCAGCGTTTCATTCAAGAACTAAGCATATACAGCTTAGGTACCACTTCATTAGACAGGTATTGGAGGATGGTGAGTTGAATCTGGAGAAGATCCATATAGATAAGAACCCTACTGATATGTTAACCAAGCCAGTAACAAAAGAGAAGATGAATCTTCATTCAACTTTTGTTGGTCTTCATGATTGAGTTGAAGATGGAGGAGCCAGAAGATGTTGCTGTATAGGTATTGGTGCAGCTATTTATCTTCAAGTGGGAGATTGTTAAGGTATGGAGCTAAAATCTTCACCCATGAGCAAGTAAAGAAGTTGCTGGAAGTCCATAGTCACCATCAGCGGTCAGGAGTAGACCAGAAGCTGCCAGTGTCAATAGTTAGTTGGTCGACGTCGGTCACAGGTAGGCATACAGGGACCAACGTCAGTCACCTGTGTGTCCAGGATCTATTTTCGTGCGAGAAAAGAACATTTGCATGATGAGATCAAGTGTTGGTTGTAAGTCCACATTTCTAATTTAAGTAGAACTGATTAGAGCCCTTGATTAGGAGGTGCATCTAGTGGATGTAATTGTATGCTCATGAATCTCTAAATTTATATATTAGGGATAGATATTCATAGCTTAGAAGACACTACTGTAAAAGTAGAATACAGATTGTATATGTGTATCAATCCAGGTTGTTAGAGTTGATTATAATTGAGAGAGAGAACTCTTGAGGGAAAGAGATCTAAGAAGAGATCTGTACATCTGAGAGAGGTGTGGAAGAAAATAAGTTTCTTCAATTGTAATTCCTTCTGTAAAGAGTTTAATACAAGTTTTCAGGGTGGTTTCCTGTATCTCTTGTTCTTTGCTATTTTTGATTCTAGTTACTTATCTTTCTGGCTTAATTCTACATTTAATTGCTTTCATATAGTAATCAATTTTGTTGATTGATCCCCAACATTTATTTTATAGATTATTCAATCGTATCTCTAGAATAAATGGCTAGTAAATCCAAACAGTGGAATTTGTACTTTGATGGATCATTCACATATCATGGATCTAGATTTGATATTACCTTATTCCTAAAGCATTTCATATCAATTTCAACTATACCAATAACATGGTCAAGTATGAATCCCTCATTTCTAGAATTCATCTTTCAATACAATGAGATATCAAAGAGTTGATGGTCTATAGAGATTCTTAATTGATCATCAATTAGGCTATGGATAATTATAAATACCAAGGGATAATAACCACTCATTTGATGTATTATCTACCATTATATCCATGATACAAGTTGTCAGTAGTGATAGATGTAGATACCCCATTTGCACCACTTTCATGTTTAAATGGTTTTCAAAATGACTTACTTCAAACAATGCAAGTAAAACCTAGAAACCATTGAAACACTTTAATTCATTTGTACACATTATGTGAAATATTGATGTGCATCAATATGTTCTTAAATAGGGCATTATCCTACACACAATCATCATTTTCTTATAATTCTTCTCCATTCAGGTTGTGACCTAGCAACTAACATTTTTGATCATGTGTGAGAGACAACCTTATCAAAATTCATAAATGGCATTTAACCTGATCAACATTGTTTAATTCATTAAACCCTTTTACATGCATAGTCAAAATGTCTATGGTTAATTAATTGGAGAATGTATATTTTTGGAATTTTGTAAATTAAGATTGATGGAATTATCATGAAATCATAATAAATATCTAAAATTATGAAATCATGCATGACATCACCCTAAAAGTTTTCTAGCACTCAAATTACAAATATTGAGCAAATATCTATATTTACAAACCATGTTTATTAATTATAGCATTTAATGCTTTGATCCTCCAAAATTTAATAGATTTGTGGCTACACATCTTGATCTCAAAGAGGATGGTTGAAAATTGATTCCTTCATTTATAAAAAAAATTAAATATAAAGGTCTTCACTCATTTCTAGATGCCTTTTTCTATTTAATGTTATTATGCAAAAATTCCTTCAAAACTTTAGTTATACAAACTTACTATGCAAAAATTACTATAGATAATCTTTACCTATTCACACAAATTGACAAATATTGTGATCCTAAGCCATTGGTTCACTAGGAGATGATGGAGGCTCATCCTAATCTTCATTGATAAATACTTGGAGCACTGAATCTAGGGGAAAGCACACTTCTTGAATGCTTGTGAGGGAGACTAGCTAATTAGAAGGTTTAATTGTATTCCTTTCTTAATTAATTCTTTGAAGTCATTAGAAATTCCCCTTGAGGGAGTAGGATTGATAATTTAGGTATTAATGCTTATTTTAGAGATTTTTGAACTAACACATGATCTAACCTTGTCTTGTAATCCTACTCTATATGCCATCTCAAGGGGGCATCATGGGTTGATAATTATTTTTTCAATTACTATCTTCCAACTTCTTCTTAAATTTTTTTTCATTGTTTGAAAATTCATTACTTCACTCACAACACCTTCTAAAATAGGGCAAAAATGTATACACCCCATTTTTACCACTTTCATGTCTAAATGGTTGTTAGAATGACTTATTAAAAATAATGCAAGCCAAGCCTAGAAACCATTGAAACACTTTGATTTGTTTACACACATCATGTGTAATTCTTGGTTCATGCCAATATGTTCCTAAATAGGGTATTATCCTGCATGTAATCACCATCTTCTTCTAATTCTTATCTAGTTAGTTTGTAACCTAGCAACTAACATTTTAAACCATGTGTGTGAGATAAACTTGTCAAAATTTATAAATGACATTTAACATGATCAAAATTGTTTGATTGGTTAAACCCTTTTAAATGTATAGTCATAATGTCTATGTCTAATTAATTGGAAAATTTATATTTTTAGAATTTTGTAAATCTAGATTGATGAAATCACCATGACATCACAACAAATATTTGAAATGATGACATCATGCATAAAATCACCCTAAAAGTTATCAAAAACTTAAGTTACAAATATATGTATTTTCAATCCATGTTTATTAATTGTAGTCTTTAATGCCTTGAGCTTTTAAAATTGAATGGATTTGTAGCCACACATCTTACAATTAGGATGGATTGTGACAAATTGATGCCCTCCTTTCTAAAAATTTATAAATACAAGGGTATTCACTCATTTCTAGAGTCCTTTCTCTATTTGATGTTACTATGCATAAATTCCTTCAAAGCTTCAACTATACAAACTTACTGTACAGAAATTGTTATAGATAAGGTTCAGCTATTCACATAAATTGACAAATATTATGAGACTAAGCCATTGGTATACTAGGATATGATGGAGGCTCATGTTACTCATCATTTACAAAGACTTGGAGTACCAAAGCTAGGGAAAATCATGCTTCTTGACTGCTTATGAGTGGAAATAGCTGCTTAAAATGTTTGATTGTATTCATTTCTTAATTAGCTCTTTGAAGTAATTAGCAACACCCCTTAAGGGAGTAGGATTGATAATTTAGGTATTTATGCTTATTTTAGATATTTATTATCTAATGCATGATCTAACCTTGTTTCATAATCCTATTCTACATTTTGGCATGCCCAGTGGGACCATGAATCTCACACATCTCTTGATCCTTTTAATTTTGCATTCACACCTTCTTTTGAGGCTGTTTTGCACTTCTTTGTCTCTCATTTTACATTTTTATGATGTTTGTACCAATAAATTAATTAGACATATGAAATGGTAATATTAACCTTAACATCAGCAAAAATTCCATGTGGAGTGGTAGAATCTACTTGAGCAACAATGAAATTGATCACGTGAATGGTGAAATTGATTTTTGTCTTTTTTGTCTATCTATGTGATTTACAAAGAATGATGAAATTGACTAAGAGATTGGTGAGATTTACCTATAGAATGATGGGTTTTCCAACAAAACAATGGGATCATCCTAGACTAAAAATCTACATGTAACTACTGTATTTCTTTTATTTTCTCTCATTTTTATCATTTCAGTAGAATCTCTCTACAAATCAGTAGAAACGCCTTGTTAATCAGTGATATCACCCTATAATCACAAAATAATGTCTTTTTATCTTTGAATTTCAGTGGGATCATCCTTAAAAATAATAGAATCACATTGTGGAATTGTGAAATCACTCTTTTTAATGGCGGAATTGACCTATGATGAAAAAATAAAGATAAAAAATAACAAGTTGTAAACTTATTTGATAAATCATACACCCATGTTTGACTTATAAAACTCTATTTTTTTAGTGTTAAGACACTTATTTTCAATTTTATAAACAATTAAAAGAAAATTCCACTTCATATCTCATTTTAATGTTGTAAAACAAACTCAAACTTTAGTTAAGTGCCCATAAGAACTTTTTCTTTTTTATTATTATTGAATGTTTATTTTGAAAAATCAAGTGTAGCATGCATGCTCTCCCTCAGTCCCCTTTAGGTAACTTTGTTGATCTAAAAATGCTTCACTTATCAATTTTTCTCATTTTGTCAAAATCTAGAAGGAAAGTTACTAAGGCTATCCTAAAAATATGTGTGATTTGGGTGATCCCAAAATAACCCTAAAGTCCTTATATAGTTTTTATTTCTTGCATCTTGGCTTATGGGTAGGAGTTCATAGCCTCCCCACGAGTTCTCTAGGGAATCATTGACCTAAGAATTTATCTCCTAACATTATTTTAACTCCACTCCATGATAGGGGTATATAACTTAAGGTCAACTTGATGGGATATTTATTTGATTGATTAAACAAGATCTATTAGTAAGAGACTGCCTTGAAATATAGGTTTAACTCAGACATCATAATACACTAAGCAATTGATGGATGTAGTGGTTGTGAAAAGGATAAGAAATTTTTGCAACAAGATAGTTCATTCTTATCTAAATGATGTGTTGTGCCATAGTGTTAATGACACATATGGGACCATTTAGAACATATAAAAATTGGTAATTTTTGGATAACCCCACTTGTTTTGGAGTATTATTGGTGTAGGGTGAGTAGTCTAAAGTTATAGGTCATCGTAAGATCTCTTAAGAGAAGAGGCAAATTAAAAACCCTAATTTTATGTGCATCTAATTTTATTAGATTTACAATTTATTTCTTCTCAAGGATTATATAGATGAAATCCAAAAGTATAACATAACATTTTCATTTTATAGGATAAGATGCATACTTTAGTGTTTTTTATGTTCTTATTTACTTCCATTGTCATTTTTAAGTCTAAATTTCTTTGTGTGAAACCTAAAATGTGTAAAAAAATCAATCACTTTTTATACACCATTTTCTTTTAACAAAGAGGTGTTACATTGGTCAAATCCAAAACACCTTTATCCTTATTCAAAATCATTGTGTTTGTGTTTCCAAAATAACATCATTACATTGTTCGTTCAAGTCTAGAATATTTACCACTAGTAAAATTTAAATTCTCTTAATTTTAATTCAAAATTTCACCTTTCTAAGTTCTAATCCAATGTGCTATTGGTTTACCTTTCTCACTTGGTCTGAGTAACTTGGATAAAAAAAATTATTTAGTTTGAAGGCCATTTATCTAGACATTTACCTATTTTATTCTCATTTTAAACTTAGATAATCTTACATTCACTTACAGTCTAAGTTCCTAGACCATTTTAACTTCTTTTCCATGTGGCACCATTGTGCTACCCATTTATTTTTGGCTTTATGCTTAGTAGTTATTATGTTAGTTCACATCTTGGGCTTCTTAGTTCACATTTTATTCTTCTTAATCTAAAAAGTCTTATTATAGATTCTCTAGTCATGAATCATTGTATTTGTTATTATATTTTTATGGTATTTACATGATTTAAATTTATATTTTTGTATGCTAACTTGCACCCTAAATTCCAAGATCATTTTACTATCTTCTAATTTAACAATTTCAACTAATCAAGGTTGATCAATTTTGTAACCTCTTTCTTCTAATTATGTAGCATCATTCCATTTCTTTCTTACTATAGTCTTATTTTACATTTTATTTGTTTGATTTAAGAATACAAAAGAATATTTTAACATTTGTAAACCAATTCAAAATACTTTACAAACATAAAAATCCATCTTCAATATATGGCACCTTTTCCAGACCAATATTGCCCCTTTTGGGGCATCTTTTCTGGATTGATATCACCCTCTTTAGGGAAATTTTTTAATTACCTAAACCAATCCATGTTGATTATCATAAGATAACCCCATTCTCCTCATTTTTCCTACATTATCAAATAAGCTGTACACTGCTCAAAGGTTACCATTCTAATTCCACCTCCTTTGGTCTGCATTAGAAACCAAGCTCTGTAACACTCAAAGGTTACCATTCTAAGTCCTCCTCCTTTATCCTACATTAGAAACCAATCTTTTCAATTCTCAAAAGTCACCATTTTAGGTCCTCCTCCTTTGTCCTGCATTAGCAACCAAGATCTGTAACACTCAAAGGTTACCATTCTAGGTCCTCCTTCTTTGGCCTGCATTAGCAACCAAGCTTTGTAACACCCAAGGGTAATTATTTTATACCTTTCTCCTTTATATCTCACTAGAAACCAAGCTTTATAATTCCCAGTCATTACCATTATAGGTCCTTACAAAAATGGTAGTTTGTTATCCCAACAAATTTGCACAAGTGTGATGAGGTAGGTCATAGTTACCATTCTAGACCCACCACCAATATTTATTGACCCCATCATTGAGTAAATTTAATTAGATGAGCCTATATTTATTTATCCCTTCTTTAATAGTCTAATTTTTAGAAATCCCATTATTGAACCATAAACCATTACTCATATAATACCAACTATTCCCCACTTTAGAAAATCTAGGATGAACTTTGATCCATAAAAAAACAATCATTACCTCTCCAAGAGCCACATTTTAAGGACTAAAATGTGTTCAAAATTAATATTTTATAACCACATGTAAGCAAAGGATGAGAAAACTAACTAATTATTGATGTTATTTATTTAAACACTATTTTTGATGAGTTAACCTATGATGAGTCACCTTTATATCCTTGTTATCCAAAAACCTCTATTTGACAGTCTAATCTTGGTGGAGTTCACTACCAACCCCTATCTTATTTTTGAAATACCTCACTTTGACAATCTAGTCTCTATGGAGTTGTATCTGGACCTTTTTCCCTTCATTAAGGAACCTCACTTTGACAAGCCAGTCTCTGTGGAATCACCCCTTGAGTTGTTCCCTCTCTTTGAGTGGCTTCACCTAGATGAGATAGTCTATGTTAAACCCTTCTTAAATGAATCTATTTTTACAAATCCCATTTGCCATAATATGCCATTACTTTTCTAATACCTAAATTTCAACAAGACATCATTATATAAACATCCACAATTAAAGAAGAATAAGAATTAGATTAATGATCTATTATTAAATCAATATCATATTTAGCATCAAAAGTGGAATAAATATTAGTATCAACATTAGATTCAGAGTCCCTTGAGTCAGAATCAACTTCAGAATCAAAATACATTTGTGGTTATTACAACATTGGTTACACATGCCTTTCAAATCAATTTAAATACATTTATTATCCTTCTACAATTTTTTAGGATGATTACTTCAGTATCAACACAAGTTATCCTAGTATATTTTATAAGGATTGTATTTCCTTTCATCATTCCATTACCACTAGCCAATATAGCCATTATATTGACATTCCACCTCTTACAAGCATTTATTAGGGCTAATAGAATCATACTTTGTTGAACTACATCCATGGAAACATATCAAGTGCAAAATATAATAAAAGTCAAATGTCAATGTTCCTTTGTGAAACCTTCTCAAAATCACTATGAGATAATCAAGACAATTTTATTTTTAAAAACCTCTTCAAGTCACCAATCATTAGGCATAATAGTTATTCATTGACTAACAATATACAACATAATTAGATTACATCAAATCTCAAGACTAAACAACATGAAAATCTAGTGGTTCTATCAAGATCCCGTCAAAACCAAAATTATGTCAAATATAGAATTAACAACATTGTGCATGACTAAAAGTATCAATATTCATTTGTTACCCAATAATTATACATTCCACTGTAAACTCAGACCACTTATCCTATGCCTATCACTATTTACCCATATTGGCAACACTTTCTTTCATAACAACTGCAAAGATATATTATCTATAATTTTAGAGGAAATATAATCAATAACCAACAAATATAAAAATAGTACTATTGTAGTCCAAATAACATTCTAGATAGAGTATCTATTCAGAAGAGGTGTGGGCTACCAATTTGCATAAGTGACTATTCTGGTTGTTTCATATGTTGATTAGGATGTGTATCTCCATGTCAGCAAGAGAAACATAATCATTTACTTTTCCTTTCCATTATCATTGTTTCATACCCTACCATTAATTTGCCTTATCACTTAGGGGAAACCCTATTACCATTATAGACCATTTTAATTTAGGCATATATACCATTATAGCCCATTAACCATTCTAGTTAGAATGACATTGACTCAAGGCCCATTTGGACTATGTATGTAACACTCAATTTCTATTAAGGTCATCTTAGTCACCCCTTTCCCACGCTCTCCACCATTTTGTAATAATTTTAAGCTTGATTGATCTCATCCTTTTTAAAGTCACTAATGTGTACATTGTTTATTTGAATAATATCCATTATTTCACCCTTGGCTTTTCTTATGCTCTCACCATTTTATGAGTAATCATTCTCTTTATCCATAGGCCATTACTTGTCCAATAATAAACAATCAACAAGAAATCATTATATCTAAATCCATAATAAAAAAAATAATTATAATTAGATTCAAGTTCTATTATTGAACCAATATAAAATTTAGCATTAAAAACAAAATTAATGTCAGTCTCAACATCAAATTCATAGTCCCTTGAGTCAAAATCAGCTTCATAATTAAAATACATTTGTGGCCATTAAAAAATTGGATACACATGCCTTGTGGATCATTTTTAATATATTTATGATCCTTATATGGATTCTAAGGATGATTGATTTAGAATCAACACATGTTCTCCTAGTATATTCTATAACAATTATGTTGCCTTTCATCATTCCATTACCACCAACCAACATAGCCATTACATTAACATTCCACCTATCACAATCCTTGATTTGGATTGATATAATCACACTTTGTTGAATTACATCCATGGAAACATATCAAGTTCAAGCAATCAAGGGGACCAAGACCACATTCATGTAGAAGAAGAAGAATCTCCTAGTGTAACCTTTTTAGATGTGTTAGGGGATAATCAAATTATAAATGCATCATCTTCTAGTGAAACCTTGTTTGAGACACTAGAATATAATCAAATTAAAATGTAAACATTCCTTAGTGAAACCTTCTTTGAGGTAATATGAGACAATCAAGATAATTTATTGGTGAAAACCTCTTCAAGGCACCAAACATTAGGCACAATAGTTCTTCACTGATGAACAATATACAACGTAATCAAATTATAGTAACTCTCAAGACTATACAAAAATAAAACTTGGTGGTCCTATTGAGAGCATGTGTAGAATTATTATACACTCCCATAACCATAATTATGTCAAATATAAAATCAATAACAGTGTGTGTGACTAAAAGTATCGATCTTTATTTATTACCCTATCATTATACATTCCATTATGATCCATATTTACATTTCTAGATCAAACCTTTTAGCCAATGTTCATCCCTATTTACCATCCCTGGCCACACTTTCCTTTATAGAGGCTATGAAGACATCTTGTCTCACAGTTTGGAGGAAACAAACTTAATGACCAATGAAGATCACAATAGTGTTATTGTAGTCCAAATCAATAATAAGTTCTTGATTGAGAAGTTATTTATAAGGGGTGTGGCTAAAAATTTACATAGCTAAATATTCATAAGGGGTATTGGTTCCTAGCCCATCACTTCACAATCCCATATCAATAAGGATGTTGGGTGTTTTGCCAATATATACCTTAACCACATATTTATACTTGGCTATAAAAATCAAGTCAGCTTCCCCATTGGTGATGAAATCCAAATAGGTAGACCTTGGAAAGAGACATGTTTAAATGAATTTTAAATGTTATGTAATTTTATAGTATGTGTAAAAGAGTAAAATAGTATAACTTGAATGATAATTTTGGAAAACCACCTATTTAGACTATGTGAATTACTCTAACCATGAAAGATCTAAAAATTAATTATGAATTAATTACTAGCAAATAGTTATTAATTCATTGATTAAGAATAATACTCTAGTTAGTTTAGGAGACATTGTATGCAAAAAATATAGAACAAACTCAAACACATCAACTATGTCTCTTAGACAAAAGGTAGACTACATAAATACATTGATAGGTCAACCTAGTTAGCTTTATGGTTGAAGTTTTGAAGACTACTGCTAACTAGTGAAAAATATAATTGAAGAAAGTACTAAAATAATAGAGAGGTGAAAGAGATGAACCTTGGTGGGATTGAAGATGGTTAAGATTACAAATTGTATGTTGAAATGCCTTAACTATTGCTTTCAAATTTTACAAATTGAGTCAACTAGTTCAACTAAGTTGTACAAAACCCTGTGTGCTGAAGAAGAACAAAAAATAGGGTCAACCTATTTGGTAGGGTTTATTGACCTATATGCTAGGAAAAAGAATTAGATGACAAAGTTGACATGTTTGACACTATATGCTAATCTAGAACTGAAGAATATTACTATGTTAATCTTTTGATCTAGTAACCTATAGCTAATGAATACTTGCATAAACAGAACAAAGTCATTTTGAAGTGCATATATGTTAAACCCACACATAGAAAGTTATAAATATACTGACTAGTTTGATATAATACTTCAAATATGGATAAATATAATAAAATGGTAAAAATGATAGTGTAAAATCAAACCTACAAGGGTTAGATTCATGTTGGGTTCACTAGAATGTATGCAACAGGAAATGAAATAGATCTATAAATGAATCCTAGCTTGAAGAAGATAAATCATACTTACACTTATAATTATGGATATATTAAATATTTGAGGTCATGATCAAGATGAATCTTCTAAACCTATCCAAGGGATCTCTTACCACAATAATATCACTTGGGAGGGTTAAAAAGCCCTAGTGAAGCAAAACTATGCAATAACCCTAACTAGATCTTGTTTTTTCATATTCACTAAACTAATAACAAGTAAAATAAAGTCTAATCTTGTTATCACCAAATATTATGGCCTAAAGTGTGGTTAATAAACATTAAAAGTAAGCATTCATAATAGAATCCTATTAAATCTATGTATAGGTAAAACTCTAATGCATGGAGAGAGCAATATATTCAAAAGCCATTACATATGCTACTTATATCTACTAAATAGAGGAACAAAGTTAGAGATACTTACCTTAAATACTATCTCATTTATACTCAATCTCTCCCTTGTCCAAAGGTTCTTTGTAAGAGGTTTTTTTTGTTTATGAGGATCATTAAGAAGGGCCAAAACATCAAAGACTTCTCCATGAGACAAGATTATTCTCCAAGTATTAACCCTAAGCTAAGACTCCTAAATTAAAATGGAGGAAGATAATATTATAAAGAAGCAAATATGAATAATTAACTCTTTTTATCTCTCTAAAAATGGCAAAATGGATGTGTTTATATACATAAATCTAACCCTAGTCCTTTATAAAATTTGAGGCCAACAAGATTTACCCAATCAACCTTGTATCATTATTGCCAAAAAAAATTAGGTCTTGGTCTAGGTTGATCAAGGTCCAACGTAGACCCCAAATAAGTTTTATCAATTATATTACAAGGTCGATGGGGGCTGACAGTGTAACATAAACCATCAAAAATGATTTTAGGCTAGGGAAGGGCTAATGAGGGTGGAAAATGACTAGAGGAGGGTGAAAATAGGAGGAAAATCTTAAGGGAATGTGTTTTGGAGATGGTTAAAGTGATAAAAAGTGGTATCAAGGGGATAATAATCTTATGAAGTAAAAATGGTTTGCCCACCCCTTTCCCAATGCATTCCTTAAGACATGCACTAAGAGAGATTGGGACTTGATGGATTCCTATAAGATAGAAAGCATTAGTAATTGTTAAAGTTTGAAAAATATTATGTGTATACATCTCCACTTTAATATCATCACGTGTCACTTAGGTGTAATAGGGGATGGTGTTTTGAGAAGGAACATAGCAATAAATAAAGTTGATGCTAAAAAAAGTTGGAGTATTTTAAAGAAAAAATAACTGAAATATTATCTTTGTGATTTGGAAGAGGGTGTTTGTATATGGCTAGATGATCATTATCCAAGTTTAAATATTTAGTTTTATTTTTTGTTTCATGATTTTTTAAGGAAATTTAATAGGCTTGTTGATGTTTATGAATAAGAGAATCATGGTACAAATTGGGACCAAGAAGGAAATACATAGTTAAGTTATGCAATTGCCTACAAGTTTTTAGAGGTACAATAACTTGGGGGTGAATTAGTGATGCAAGATAATCTAATTTTAATTATAATCCTTTTAATCCCTTAATCAATTACCATAAGAATTCATAAAACATACAAGTCACTCATAACAATGAACAAGATAAAAATGCAAGATTACACACATAACACATGAATTTATGTGGGAAAACCTCATGAGGGATAAAAACCACTCTCAACCCTAAAAACACATGGACTACTTATCTTATAAGATGATCACAAACATGAGATATTTAGTGAAGCACCCACTTCATAAGGAGCACTAGTCCCTAAAGATGGACAAACACCTCTTGCCCTAGATATTGAGAACCCACAACAACAACTAAGGAATTAAAATCTCTCAAAACTTTAATTACCTTTCAATATGATGGAGAAATAATGTATAACACCCCTCATTAACCCTTCACACTCTCTCAATCTTACACACACAAGAAATGCATCCATAATACCCTTTTAGATCACTCTCGACCTCTTTACTCATCCTCAACATACAAACCTACAAGCACATTATTATGACATCATAATTATGACTTAAAAGTCATACATTAAGTCCTAAACCTACTCTGATCTTGAATCCATCGATTAGGCACACTCACTCAAACAGGCCTTTAGGCCTTCTCACTCAAATAACTCCTTATAGACTCATTACGTATATTGACCTATGTAATACCTATAATAGCTTATCAAATAAACATAATCAGATCTCATTATACATTTTATGTTCCTCAATTTCTTACTACAACTCCTAAAATTATTTCATTCCTTTGCTTAAATCCTCAATTCTCTAACAATCTAAACAAACCAATTTGGTCTTCTCTTTATACCATACACTCACTCAAACAACTCTCCCTATAGGCCAAATCACATTACATACTTGAACCAACACAAACATTATTTAGGATACATTACATATCCCATCTAACCCCTCATAGGTATACCATAACATCCATGGGTCACCCTTTGATAGCTACACCTTTAATTAGGCCTTAGAAGCCCTTTTAGGTCTTATGGAGACCTATTCACCCCTTTAACACTTCACCAAGAAAATTAGGAACATAAGACCACTTAAAAATGGATAGGTCCACTCTACATCACCTCTAAGACACTTTAAAGTGATTACATCCATCACTACAATCCTTTTCATATTTTAAGCCTTGTACACAAGAACATCATGAATGAATAAATAGTCAAATTTTAAGCATTTTTTCACATTAAATATAGAATTTTAAAATCTTCAAGATCCATTAAAATGATACTCATGGAGTATACAAGAATCTCCAATTGATAATTCACCTTGAATCATCAAAACATCATCAATAAAATCTCATATATCCTTCTTAGTTTACTTACAGAAGATGGTCAAACCCTCAATCAGATTTAGATCTCAATAAATGCAATTATATCAATAGTAAAACATTATAATAATTTTTTTGTGGATATCCCTTGGATTCCTTACAAATTTTCTTTTTATAACAATATCAAATTTGTCTTACATCAAAAGATATAGCTCAATAATCAAGGTTGGTTTTCCTTTATTAATTTGAAAATTCAAATTCCAATGGTCGTTATTTCATGCAAAAGCTTCAGACATGTGTCTTCATCTCATGTTCCCTAGAAACTTGATCAAATTCACTCTATCAATATCCTCAAGAATCTCCTA